>JAHBCN010000132.1:203568-272436 GCA_019359885.1 Listronotus oregonensis
ACCGATTTTTCACGGTTCAGCAACAGCGGCCAGGTATTCGGAATGTTGATACTAGGCTTGCCTAATACATTTTGGTTGTTTAGAATTCTTACAGCTTTTTTAAAGATTTTTTTCCCAGAGAGTAGCTTTATAAATAATTTATACATTTATGACAATGCAAACAAGTATAATATTAAATCGGAATTTAAATCCCAAACCACTCTAAGAAGTATTCTTACTTAGACTAGACCAGACAACAATATCTTAAATAATGTCTGTATCTACCAAATCACCTGTGAATGTGGTAGGGTATAAACGAGAAAAGGAAAAGACCACTTCAAATTGGAGTTACAGAACCCAAAAAACATATGGAATGACCTGAAACGTCAAAGTCGGGGTTTGCCGAACACGCATGGTCAAAACAACACCGCATAAAATCGTCAAAAGCCAAAATTATCCTTAAAGAAACCCAATGGAAGAAAATTTAATGAAGCTGTAATAATTCTTAACAACCAAAATGTATTTAGCAATGAATAGTATAAATATAAGTCGTTGCCACGTAATCTATAAAAGCAGCGACTTTCCGTGAAGTCGAGAGTCGATCTGCGGTACTCATACTGTCGAGAACACTTCTAGATACTGGGAAGTAGCCGCCTGGATAGGCTGGCCCCAAGTTTTAATAAATTTACTAAGGTAAATTTTCTAAGTTATATTTTTGTTTAGTAACGTATTTTTGTTTGTCAAGCCTGCTGCTTTTATTGATTCCGTTTTTGTTATCGAGGTAAAGAGGCGAAGTGGATTTGGGCCGTTAAAATTACACCTGGAGTTTTATTTTGATTCTTTTTTAAGAATCTATAGCAGCGGTCTCGCATGGTTTCTTTTTCAAGGAACACCAGGAAAAGAAAGGAATCGTTAACTATATTTATTTCAGGAAAGATTTGGCCGCCTTGTATAGACATGCGGGCCTACAGAATTATTATTTTATTCCAGAGAGGACTTGGTCACAGGCAGGCCCCTGTGGTATTTTATATTCTATTTTTATTTTTATTTTAAGTTTATTATTTTCCGGTAGCCGGCCGCCTTGTATCGACAGGCAGGCCTAAGAGGAGATTTTATTTACAGGGAGAAACAAAGAAACTACCCCATTTCACACGGGAGGCTGGCGCCTTTATTCCCGGCATTAAGAAGAAACCGGGATAAAGGGAAGAACTGTCCATTTTTTGTTTATTCGTTTTTGTTTACAATTTTATTCAGGGATACCAGGGACTACCCGTGTCCAAATTAATTTTAATTAAAAGAAAATGGAGTGAAGAAATAACCAGTTAACACCAGGGAACGGTACCCAGCGGTATTAGGGATAAATCCGGGAATAAAGGGGAATTTTTATCTAAATTTAATTTTAAGCATTTATTTCCATGGGATACTCGGGAATAACAAAGCCCTTTATCAAGAAGAAAGTATCTAGGAACCATCCTGAAACGAACCACGACGGGTACTGACCGGTATATTGGTATTTCACTATACGCCCATAAGACTGGAGCACAGCAAAATCCCGATATACCACTATTTGATACCACCATGGAGACATACTACCAAGCGGGAATGGCCTTGCTTCATCCCACAGTCATATTTCATATATTTCTTACCCCGATGGAGACATCGTAGCTTTTAAGAATAGTTTTTTATTAATTTATTTTTTTATTTTTTAATAATCCGGGGGCTTTTTAATTTTAAGTAGTGTCCAGAACTACCAAAATGTTTTAATTTTAATTTATTATAATTAATTGTTAAATTTACATTAACTTCACATTTTTTTACTTATCCCTTTTACTCCATTCAGGCGCAAATTGTTAATAAATATCTGGTATAATTTTTGTTTAGAATTAGAGTAATTTTTTTATTATGTTGTACATACATATTATAACATAAATAATTCCCAAACTACTTATGCAAATACAGCTTCTGCAAAGGGGATAAAGTAACCTTAATTCATTGCTGTTTAAATATTAATTGGGAGATAAACTGCGGCCCGGTGCGCACCTGTGTACATGTCAAACGAGCTAGAGATAGACTGGCAATAGGATTAAACCGATTTACTCATTAAGTTTGGCAGAATTTGGGTTGAAGATATTTATTTAATTTCAGCTGTGATGTTTAAAAATATTCGGCTACAAAAATCCTTAAAATTAAGAAACAAATTTAGGTTGCGTGATTTGAATATACATGGTATTACTGATTTACATAAGCTCAAAAAAATATTATAATATTTTTTTTAATTAAGCATAGTTATTTATTTTAATAAGTACGTTGGAGTTTGCTTTTACAAAAAGAAATACTTTTCTTTTTAAGGAAAGAAATTTTCCGGTTGCTTGGAGTAAAGAAATATATTTTTATACTAAATCTTTTAATAAAATAAAAAAGATAATATTTATTTTAAACAAGTATCACTACTTAACATATGCGTATAAAGGGAGGATACTCAGGGCCATTCTTGAAATTCCTAAATATGATTATTTAATATTTTATTTTAGTCATAAATAAAACTATTTTGATAAATTAAGTTCCCGTTAACCTATATTTCATTTTAAGTTAAAATACACTGAGCCTAAGGATAACAAAAAAAGTAATGGCAGTCCCCAATATTTTTTTTATAATAGGAAATAAAAAAGAAATAGCAATATATTTTTTTTCTTATGTGAATAAATTTAATTTTATTTACACTACCATATAATACATAACAAAATAAAATAAAAAAAAATTATAATAATAAAAATATTGTAATATAAAAATCAAAAAATATTTTTACCAAAAAAAATCCACATACAACTATACTAATTATAATAATCATTCTTCGTCGCTTTAGTTTGAACAAATTCACTAATTATTAAATTTAAATCTATTTTTTCTAAATAATCCGATTTTATAGAATTCTAAATTCTACAGGGTGTTAGTAAATAAGTGCGACAAACTTCAGGGGGTGATTCTGCATGAAAAATAATGAGAGTTTGCTCTATAAACGTTTGTCCAAAAATGCTTCATTTCCGAGATACGGGGTGTTAAAGTTTTCTTAAAAACTGATTATTTTTATTGCTCTAAAACCGATCGAGATATGCAAATGAAATTTGGTGGGTTTAAGAGGTAGTTATTACGCATTTTGACATGCAAATAAAAATTTTGTGTTCATCAGTGGCGCGCGTACGGGTAATAGTCTCAATTTTTTAAAGAAAAAAGTGGTACGCCACTGAGATATTCTAAATTAAAAATTATTTTTGAATTCCCTGCCCAATTTGTGAAAAAAAATCTCTCTTGCCTTTTTTTCGTATGAGGCGTCGTTTTTATGCAAAAGAATAAAACATCATAAGCGGTATTTTTCTTTTCTTTTAATATTTTTTTTTATCTAGTAGGCTACTGTCAACATTTAGATACCTAATGTCAAATTAGCGCTTTTACAAGTTTCTAAAGTTATTAAACTTTTAGTTTTGGCTATAATATTATTGTTAGTTGGTTATTAATTTTACTTTTGCCGAAAAAATGGAAAATTATACAAATGCGGAATTTTCAGACATGCATTTTGTCTACGGTCGATGTAATGGAAATGGTCGGCAAGCTCGACGATTGTATGCTGAGTTGTATCCAGGACGTAGGGTACCCCATCACACACTATTTGCTCGTCTTCACCAACGTTTGCGGGAAAATGGTACATTTAAGAAACAAACGGCTGACTGCGGGCGTCCTCGAGAAGTACGAACTGTGCAACTAGAAGAAGCAGTTCTCGAGTTAATTGCCGAGTCACCTGAAACAAGTACTCGAAAAATTGCCAACATACTGAATGTAAGCAACTTCACTGTATTTAAAATTCTTAAAGAACAGCAGTTGTATCCGTTTCATATCCAACGTGTACAAGCTTTACTACCTAGAGACTTTTTTCCGCGCCTATTTTTTTGCCAGTGGATTCTTCATCAAATCGCTCAAATTCCTAATTTTTTAAATGGCGTTTTGTTTACTGATGAGGCGAATTTTGGACGACATTGTATACGAAATTTCCATAACAATCACTTATGGGCTGAGGAAAATCCACATGGAATCTTTGAAGCTCATTTTCAGCATGAGTTTTCAGCAAATGTATGGCTTGGGGTAACTGATCATTATTTAATTGGTCCATATTTCCTCCCACAACGATTAACAGGCGAGGCTTACCTTAATTTTCTACAGGAAGAGTTACCTGTTCTTTTTGAAGAAATTCCTTTACAGTTAAGACACAACTTATGGTTTATGCATGATGGTGCACCAGCTCATTTTAGCATTAATGTTCGTAATCATTTAGATACTGTATATCCAAATCGTTGGATAGGTAGGGGAGGTACGGAACATTGGCCTGCTCGATCGCCGGATTTAAATCCCTTAGATTTTTGCATCTGGGGTTTTCTTAAATCATTAGTTTATTCCACTCCCGTTGAAAATGTTGATGACCTAAGGAATCGAATTATAGCCGGCTGTGAGACAATAAGAAATACACCAAGAATATTTGAGCGAATACGACAATCAATGAGGCGAAGAGTTGAATCTTGTATTACATCTGAGGGAGGTCATTTTGAACATTTGTTGTAGCTTTGCGCCTATTTAAAATGTTATTAGTGTTATATTCTGTAATTGTTTTGATTTAATGTAATTGTATGTATTAAAAGAAAAGAAAAATACCGCTTATGATGTTTTATTCTTTTGCATAAAAACGACGCCTCATACGAAAAAAAGGCAAGAGAGATTTTTTTTCACAAATTGGGCAGGGAATTCAAAAATAATTTTTAATTTAGAATATCTCAGTGGCGTACCACTTTTTTCTTTAAAAAAATTGAGACTATTACCCGTACGCGCGCCACTGATGAACACAAAATTTTTATTTGCATGTCAAAAAATGCGTAATAACTACCTCTTAAAACCCACCAAATTTCATTTGCATATCTCGATCGGTTTTAGAGCAATAAAAAAATAATCAGTTTTTAAGAAAAACTTTAACACCCCGTATCTCGGAAATGAAGCATTTTTGGACAAACGTTTATAGAGCAAACTCTCATTATTTTTTCATGCAGAATCACCCCCTGAAGTTTGTCGCACTTATTTACTAAGATATGGAAATTTAAGCATAAAAAAATTCCTCATCTTAAAATTCATGGCGCCCCTTAAGTTACGGCGCCCCTGGGCTGTAGCCCAAACAGCCCATAGGGTTAGTATAGTCCTGAGTATATCAAGCTGTTTTATGTCGGCAGCCCCAAAATAAACCATGGATACGCCAATAAGCACTAATGTACCAAAAACTTCTGTGTTTTAAGCAAATGTAGATATGAACCTCATTGATATAAAAGAAGCTGTAAAATTTAGACATAGCCTTAAAGTAATTTGGTAAATGCAGTGCATTCCGGGTGTGTTCTAAAGATGGTTTCCACTTACATTTTTATTTTTTTAGATAAAAATTGAATATGTGTATGTTACTATTTGACATAAGTAATCCAATCACTTCCGTCTGTCCGGTAGCGTAGTGGTCAGAGCCTTGGCTCGCCGCGCCGGCGATCCGGGTTCGAATCCCAGCCCCGCCGGGCAGACATATTTAGGTAGTAGTTATTTAAAAATAACGTCCGTGGTGGCACTACCGCGTTGTCTAAAAGGTGCTGTGAAATGCAATATTTGCATGTTTCAGTGCTTGAGCAGCGTTGACGGAACTGGGGCATAAAAGATGGGTTAAACATCGGAAAAACCCGGCACTCACGGTACTCTGGTATTTAGGAGTATATATGTATATGTATATGTCTAATATAGTATATATGTATATGCAAATCCTTCGTGAGTTGTCACAAAGATAAAAAAAAACTCCGGTTTGACCGGAAACGACTAGTACTTTTAAGTTTTAAATGGCATCACCGGTATACTTTTTTTTCGATAGGATATGACATTTGGAATACATAACAAAATAAAATATAAAAAAAATTATAATAACAAAAATATTGTAATATAAAAATCAAAAAATATTTTTACCAAAAAAAATCCACATACAACTATACTAATTATAATAATTATTCTTCGTCGCTTTAGTTTGAACAAATTCACTAATTATTAAATTTAAATCTATTTTTTCTAAATAATTCGATTTTATAGAATTCTAAATTCTATAAAATGTTAACGACTTTTTTCAAAAACGGGACAAATAATTACAGAACGTCAAAATAGAATAAATTCGAAAAAATCAAGCATGCTTAATGCTTAGATTTTTAAATTTAAATAAAAACCTTTAACTTTTTTGTAAGCACTTAGAATTTCCGTTTTTTTTTTGCATAATCATGTAAGTATTTTTTTGTCACAACTGCTTTAAAATATTTAGTTTTTTAAATTTTGGTTTAGAATACCATAACTTCATAACTAAGTTAAAAAGGTTAATAATTTAAGAATCAAGTAGCCATGGAAAAATGAATTTAATCATCTTTTGTTTTTTACAGTTTCTCCGGGCGTGCTAAAAAGTTGCAAATTTATATTTATGGACATAACCTATTTCTTCAGAATGAAAAGAGCATATTGTTCGAAATAATTTGATACCACATAGTAAGTTTTTTCACGTAAGACTGTTTCTGTAAGGGTAGGTAGTAAAGGTATAGGTAAGTAACATTTTAGTCTCGTTAACCCCGTTCGAAAGAGCTGTAAATTTTTCATGGCTACCCTATTTAAAACTGACCATTTTAATGTAGTCATGGCACTCTAGATTAAAATTTAAAAAACTAAAAATTTTGAAATATTACAAAATTATCTACATATGAGGCGCCGTCGTAGTCAGAATGTCATGTACTATCGAAATCAGAGAAATACCGAAGTTCCTATTTCAAATTTGAAAGTACTCGTCATTTCCGGTCAAACGGAAAGTGATAGAAAACAAGTGAATAAAAAAAAACAATGCCTATTAATGTCAAATACCGACATATTTTTTTTATCTTAAAAATAAAAATAAAAATGTCAGAAGAGGACGCACCAGGTTCCGGAAAATGTATTATCTGCATGTTGCGGTACTTGAACAACATCAGGCAATGGGGGAAAATGGGTTAGACATCTAAAATCGGCACCCACGGTACTTAGTATATAGGCTTAATACAAGCCTTCGTGGGCTGTCATATGGGTAAAAAAATATGCACTTGCATTTTGATTTTTCTTAAAGGCAAATTCTAATCTATATATAATTATAAATAGATCCTAAAATATTTAGGCATTTAGAATGAGACTTCTTACAGCAATATTTCGAATAAGTACCACATATATATATATATATATATATATATATATATATATATATATATATATATATATATATATATATATATATATATATATATATTTATAATTAATAATCTATCTAATAGGTAATTCCCATATAACCATGTTTTTTTAGTCTTTTAATAATACTTTAAGTTTTAATGAAACAAAAATTTAATTTCTTTTCGTGCTGAAAGTCATTATTAAAAGCACAAGCCACCTATTATGGGTTAAATGCCGCTTCGCTGACTCCACTGTTTTTTTAATTTCACGTTAAAAGCTGAGCATAATAATCCAGATAAAGCTTCACATTAAACAGATTGCGCTTAAGAAAATATTCACTTTTTATATATAAAATATTGTACAAAAGCATTTTTTTGTGTTTTTGCTATTTCAACAATATTTTATATTTGGAATTTTAAATAAATAAAACAAATAATTAAAGCAACCTTATTGTAAAAGTTATAGATAAAATATAACAATTTTGTTTCAAAATTTATTTTTAATTAAATATGCAGAATGATAAAAGATGTTAAAAAAAAAATGAAACCGTTTTTGTTTAGTATTTCTTTAAAAAATCGCTCTAGGTTGCACTGCGAAAATGTTATGTTATTAATTTAAATAATAATGTATATGGAATTTAGTTGGAAATCCGAAAGCTAGTTTTTTTTTATCTTGAGACAGTCCACGAAGGCTGATGCCTAAGTACTAACGTACCAGTGCTTATTGATTTTTGATTTCCACTATTAAACTACAGAGACGAGGGCCTCTAGCTTGAGAAAAGAATCTGGCTGGATGGAGGTAATTGTTCAGTAATTTTAGTAGAACAAACAATACTTTATTTTTTACCTTATATAATAATATAAGAAAATGAAAAGTATCACTTTTTCACCATATAAAATAATATACTATTTCTTAACTAACTAAATGGACCCACCTATTCAAATATTATGTTTAGACAACAGTATATAATATAATTATCGATAAATCGCATTTAATGTGTAAATTTTTTTTTGCCTTTAAAAAATAATTTTATTCTTAAACAATAAAAATAAAAAAGTTTTTTTAATATAGTCCTTTAAAAAATTACGTATGTAAATACATTAAATAAATAATTTCCAAATTCTATCTTTAAAAACCATACATCATCTCATCTCTTCTAAAACATACTTTGTGACTTTAATCAAATATTAAAGCCAATAAGCTAATTAAAAAAATCCTGTATTTTGAAAAATATATTTGAAGGTTAAGCAAGAACAATCATCATTACATTTTTAGTTAGTCATTATCTCCTAAAAGTACCATAAAAGGTAGCCTAAACACCCAACTTATTAAAAAAAGCAAAAAAATTAAGCAAACTTTTTTATTTTAAAATATTTTTATAATTTGTCCCTGTACTTCCCTGTATTCTTACTAGTAAACGAAGTTAACAAATTCTTGTTGGAAAAAGACCTGTACCTTGTTGGGGTTTCTTTTTAAATAAATACACCTATTTAAAAAATATTCAGTTTTATTAGGTGGTAAAACAAATAAATTGTGAAAATTAGTTTGGCATACGCCAAATATAATTATCTGATATAAAAAAGAAAAATTACACCATTTCTTACCAGAAGAAACCAAAAGCGTTAGTTTTAATTAGTACTGGTTTAGTGTTTTGTGTTTGCTCTAGAAAAAAATAATTTGCCCTGAAATCGGATATGGCCAGAAAGCATTTGGGTACAATTTACTATAAATTAACAGTATCCTTACGCCCTCTCATGGGTTGTTGCTAATCTCCAATATCGTTTTGCTGAATTTATTACTTCGCAAGCATTGTTTTTATGTAAGTAGGAATTTTCGCACTTTGGCTAATATTAATTTTAGTTAAAATGTATTCAGTGGATAGCACAATTTTTTGTAGAAGTTCTGGTTATTACGCATGAGTAAAGGAGATTAGATAGTATTTTAAGTTAATTAAATCCGTTTTAAAACTAAACCCTAATGAGACAAAAGGTGAGTTAGGTAGAAAAGTAAGTAACATTTTTTCTGTAATGTTAAAAACGGCACAAGTGTTAGAGTTTTTCACATCGTTGTCGTGGTTGGGCCCAGTAGGATCTTTTGGAACATGCGCTAGAGTTGTTGGTTATCGGCAACTCCTGTTGCTAGTGTATGGAACGGGATCCGAAGCTAAAACGAACACAAGGCTTAACTCAAGGTGTTAGCATACCGTGCTGATCATTGAATGACATTCTCTGCCTTAAACAGGTGTCTCCAATGGTGATGCCTCTGAGATACATGGCGACCTAGATAATCTAGCCTTACTGCGGTAATGCGGGGCTCTGCCGTGGTGAACTATTAATTTTCCAGCTTCAAACAAAAAGCGGACAGAACCGCTTTCATAGGAAAAAAGTGACAAAGGTACGCTGACCGAAACGGATAAATCCGGTTGGAGAGGTGCCACCCAAGGTCACAAGCAGACAAAGATGGGCTGACCGAAACGGGTAAATTTGTTTCGAAAGGTGCCCCTGAAGTCACAGATACCTGTTACACGGGAAAGAGCTAATCCATCCCGAACATGCAGGTGCTTAGGAAGGGATCCCTGAATCCAAACAGCCGGAGGACAGAACCGCTTCTATAGGGAAAAGGGTTCCCTGGCTTTAAACAAGAAACAGATAAAACCATTTTCATAGGGAAAGGTCGGAGATACGGCCTCAGTAGTAACACCTGTAACAAGGACCTGGTAGCTACCCACGTCACTATACCGGGAGAGGAGGGCATGACGGATCTAGTCTTCTGCTCGTCATACTTTCCAGGAGACAGGGACACCAGAACACATATTGTGCTCCTCGTGTCCGGTAGCGACGAGAGTAAAAGAAAATGTAAGAACTCTCTCCCAATCTGATATCGGATTCGTTAGAAGTCTGATCCTATTGGGAGAAATATAAAATGGTGTAAGCCACAATAGACCGAGCGGTCGCGGTGGAGGGCGTAAAAAGTCCATTCACTTTAAACCTAACCTTACCTCACATAACCTAACCTAGAGTTTTGGGGATGTAACAAATTCATTTTTTTTTAAATTTCAGAATTAATTTAAAAAAGATTTGTGTTCATATTGTTAAATACACTAGTTAGTTTATTCGAGTACGCATTTTAAGTAAGCGTCAGTTTGCAGAGTGACCAGCACAAAACAAATTTAAAAGTAAACAAAATTTCTTTTGAAAGATTAAAAACAAATTTTAAATGCATCTTTAACTGTAAAGTAACCCAGAAAGGAGGAGAGAACATCCCCACCCATTAAAAAATGGCAGAAACATGCGAATTTTGATGCATTAGGCGATTAATCCTGCCCGTCTAATCTTCATTTTATTTTTGTTTAAAGTTGTTTAAAAACACGAGTTTGTTTAAAAGTATGGGTTTAAATTTAATTTATAGGTAAAAAATATACAATTCGCACTTCCAATGTAATACTCTTGTATGTGGTTCAATATTATCAGGTTAATATCTTACGGATGTTAAACAGTCCGGCTGTCAGCTTAACACAACAGTTCTTTTGGGTTTCGGGTCATGCGCATAACCGATGTTTAAATTTAGAGCTCTAATGCGCTGACGTAAAATCCTCAAATGCTTGATTTAAATTGTGTTACTTCTCGAATAGGGTATTGTTTCTCTCCCCTTCTCTCCAAATAAAGCTTTTGTAAAAAATTTAGATATGCTTTTGTTTTATGGTACGTTACTTTAGGAAAACATTATTTGTGTCCAATATCTAACATCCCATGACTTTAATATCTAAGTTTCATTGGACGTACAATATTGATTAGTAAGAGCAAGGCTAATTATGTGACCTATTAGTAAAAAAAAATGAATTACAAAATTTACCTTCGAATATCAATGCGTTAACAAACCGTACCTACAACAGTCAATGAAAAAGCCTAATTTAAAGCACATTGCTAATAAATGGTTAATTAGGTCTAGATACGACGGGTGATATATCCATGGACTATTCTATACGTTAAAAACTTTTAGATTTACACTATTTTTTTCCGCAAAGTTTCTCCTTTTACAGATCAGTCATATGTGGCTTAGGATTTAGAGAGGATTGTCGAGACGCTTTCTTGCGCCTGGGTATACTAACATTACCATCAGTGTACATATTCGAAAATCTTCTCCACATAAAGTGCAATGAGGGTACATACAGAGTGCACAGTGGAGTCCACGAGCATGATACTCGAAACAGAAAAGATCTTGTCCCTGTATACCATCGTTTAACGAGGTGTCAGGATGGTCCTGGCTACTTGGCTATAAAATTCTTTAATAAATTGCCCAGCAATATAAGAACATTGGATTTACCAAGATTTAGAGCTACAGTAGGAAGTATTTTGTTAAGAAGGGCTTTTTATAGTCATAATGAGTTCTTAACTGCAAACTTTACCGCAGAAAAGTAGGGTAATATTTTTCAAATTTAGTTTGTTAAATATGTATTCTATTTTATTTTATTTTAATTTACATAAATTGACCCTTTGTTATATCTGTGATTTTACTGTATTTGTGAGATTGACATTTTATTCTGATTTTAAACTACATAAAATTGTACCTCTCCTATGACTGTGATAATAATTGTTCTAATTGTTTAAGATTTACTGTGATATGATGTTTTATACAACATTTATGTACTTTGTTTGTTGACGAATGTGAATACTGTAATTGTATATTTGACATGAATAAATTATCTTTATCTTTATCTTATCTTTATCTTATATTTTTCCTTACTGAAATAAAATCATTGAGCGTTCTTAGAACACTTTTATTACTAATATTCAGACCCTTTGAAAAGATAACTTTTAAATAATAGTAACTGTTTAAAACATTAAAATTTTTGTATTATAAGTTCATTTTTTATAGATAATAAGGCTAAGCACCACACATATTTGCGTTAATAAATATAATAGTTTTTCTATATTTTATTCTTTATAAGTTATTAATTATATTAAATATTTTATTATTAATACAGCCACCTGCATAAAGTTGGCCTTTACAACACCATTTTAGTTACTAATATAAAAAAAAAACATCCTGGATGATCGATTCTATATGTCCAAAAATCTAAAAATCGATTTTGACTTCTCTTAGATGATGACATAGCAATAATTAAAAAAAAATCAAACGTTAACAAATAATTATAATTTTTTATTCCAAATTTGTTTTTAATATCTTCTCTTTCATTCTTATATTTTTATTTATTTCTGTTTAACATTTGTAATATTAATAAAGTTTTGTTATAATAAATGTCCATTGTTTTATACACATTATATATAAAGACCTTTGTGAAAGCACAAACAGTGTAATTATGTAAAATTAACTATTTTTTTGCCCTACCCTTAAAAAAAATATTAAAAATTACAAAACGACAAATTAAAACAAAGATGAAAATAAGAAAAATTAATATATCAAGCATAGGTGCAGAGATGTTTTTAACAAAACATCTCTGCACCTCTCTCTGCATCTCTGCAGAAAAGAATATGTAGAAAATGCAGTAAAAAATCAAATTTAAAGACTACACTATCCAACCAAAACAACAAATGAATATTTCCCCTAACAGGGGGGCCTTGCTAATAAATCGGTAATAGTTTATTAAATGTTTGGTCCATAATAAACTAATAACACCTTTTTAAAATAATTACTGTTGGTAACTTCATCTCTAATTGAATAAAGATAGAATGTTAGGGAAATCAATAACTAAAATATTTTCGTCGCCATTTTATTAAATTTGATTACGTCACAAAGGCAGGTAAAGGTCACCCAGCATCCAACATCTAATATCAAAATGGCGGACTATGCGCAATTGGTGTAATTGTGATCTAATCAATAACTGAAGACAACCTATTAATTATTTTATTAAAAAAATAAATATTAATGCAAAAAATTATATTTACGCTTAAACATTAATGGTCATCTACTTTCTCTACATGAAACTTTTTTATTTTTCCTTACATCAGCTAGAAGCAAGAACTTACAACTCTAACTAAAAGTATTGGTAAAGATTTAAAAACAAATGAAAATCGCTTACCGTTATACTTCAAGTTAGCCGTTGCGGCACTGAGTTTGTAATTTGAAGTATTGGAGGCCATGACGGAGAACTCGGGATGCTGGACGACTGAATCTGAATCCTGTAGCGACGATTCGCATCCAGTTTGCCAAAAGGTCACAAGTAGGTGACCTAGATTGGTGGTGGCGCGCGCTCTCGTTACGTCACAATCCTTGGGCGGAGTTGATACCGCCTCCGCGTAGGCTTGTCAAAAGTGGTCCGGGGGCGGAAGCCTGTGGATACGAAAATTTTTACTTTTTGTGGTCGGTTTTTAGGATTAAGGCTGTTGAAAATTGGGAGGAAAATTTGCCTCGGGTCTGTTTTGATTGAAATTATAAAGATTGCAGAAAGGGGATGCTGGGACGGCGAAAAGAAAGTTGGAAAATTGGACAAAACTTAGTTATACAACGGAACCTAAAAAATATATCAAAAAAAATCTTACCAAATAATTAATTTTTATTGAATCTTATTTTTGGTTATCTGGAATTTATGTGACAATAAATTTACTTCTAACATTAACAAAAGCGAAACTGTTGCTTACTGGAATCATCCTTGTGAATTCTTGTCACAATCAAAACAAAAATATTTAAAGAAATGACACAATCGTGAATTTATATAAAAGGTGAATTCAGCAGCATTAAGGATTAATTTTAATGTTCTCTGGGTAACCGCAAACGTATTTTAACAACAGGATTTTTTTAATTTTGAATTTTTAACAATATTGTTGGCAAAATTATAATAATTATATTTTATAAAAGAAACAGTGGACAATAATTTTGGTATTTATAATTTTTGTATCATTATTTAGAAATATAGTAATAAATTATTATTTCTTATTAATAAATATTTTACTAAACCTCTGTATCTAAAAAAAAAGGTAAATAGCACATTTAAATAGGACTTTACGTAGAATGGTGTACCTAATTACTTTTTATCAGTTACGGTTTTCGAGATATAACGGAAAGTTGTCTTTTTTAAAGAAACATGCTGTATATTATTTGACTATGTGTTTCCCAATTAAATTACCTATTTGTTAATACCACACAGTTTGTATATATTTTTAAAGAAATTGCTTATTCAAAGAAAACCTCATAAGATTTAAATTTTGTACACCTTGTGTAAAATTAAGTATCTACAATTACACACACCTACTGCTGACCGGCTAATCCTCAGTAATAACACAAAACCTTATAACAACCGCTCACAACTACCCTACTATAAAACTGTGGAAGAAGTTTGTAGATATACTAAAAAGATTTTATATATCGGCCTTAAAATATTTTTTTATGTGAGACTGGAGTTTCAATTATAACTGACGATGTTACAAACTGAATTATACCAAATATTTGATCTACATTCGATTTATATTGTAATTTTAAGATTGTAGATATAAACTCACCGACGTAAAATTTGGGAAAACCAAAATTTAGATCAAACTTAATGTATGATAACTTTTTCTTCTATAGTCCGATTTTTTTTTCAAAATGTAAATAATTGTTTCGTTTTTAATTAATTTTGTTTATTTTTAAAAATACACTTTACAGGTTGAAATATACAATAAAATAAAAAAGTATATTTTTTCTCTTAAGTTTGTAATACTTTGTAGAGTAATTTTGCAATGTCAACTACACTAGATATGCTTTTCTGCAGAGTTTAGTTCATGTTTAACATTTTGGTGTTTTATTCTTCTCGGTATCTTAATTGGTTTAAGAGATATACATTACTGTTGAGTTTTTTGGAATGTTTAGGTTTCCTTGAAAATGTATTCTGCATTTGTCAAACAGTTTTATCTGACATTTCGAGCATTTAAAACATTTCGTAAGTATATTTCAAATTTATTTTTTATTTCACGATGCCTTTATCATCCGAAGATTCAGCTAGAGTCGTTCCTGCTGGGTTTTATAAAATCTAGCAAGGTTTTGTGAGACTAGAAGTTTTGGCAGAAGACCTGGACGTGGACGAAATCGTGCTACTTCCGCCCTTGATGGTCGCTTCATTAGACCCTCAGTTTTAAGAGATCGGCATATCAGTGCAGTAGTGATAAGAAATGAACTCCAAAGAGTTCGTCAAGTTACTCTCAATAAAATAACAGTAAAAAGAAGACTTAATAAAGTCAATTTACGAAGTAGAAGACCGGCAACTGGGTCAGAGCTCCTTTGTTTTAATTAAAAATAGACTTGATCAAAAAGTGTAATGTTTATTTCAAAATTCATATCTCTTAAACCGAGACACCGAGAAAAATAAAACACCAAAATCTTAAACATGAATCAAACTCTGCGAAAAGCATACCTAGTGAAGTTTACATTGCAAAATTACTTACAGAGTGTTACAAACTTAAGAGAAAAAACGTCCTTTTTTTATTTTCTTGTATATGTAACAAGTATTCTGAGAAACTGAATAAAATTAATTAAAAACGAAACAATTATCTACATTTTGTAAAAAAAAAAATAAAATCGGACTATGCAAAAAAAGTTATCATACATTAAATTTGGTCTAAATTTTGGTTGTCCCGAATTTTTTTGTCGGTGAGTGTATATTTGAATGGTGTAGGCAAGTGACACAATAGGTAACAGACTTTTAACTAAATACTAATATTTATTATGTCGTTGATTAATTATCAGAGGATTTCCATTCAAAATGATATTACAGTGATTATAATTTTTATCAAAGCACAGAAAACAGCTATTATTTATTTTATTTTTCTACACATTTTATTTTTAAGCTTTCGGTCAATTATATTTCCTACCTGTAATTAAAAAAGTACAAAAATAAACTTCCTTTTAATAAAAATAGGTCAGATTTGGTATTAGCTTAATTTGGTCTATCTTATAAAAAATCCTTCCAAAATTTAATAAAATGGAACTGACATATTCGTGAAAATTGCTTTTTTTATTGGCTTTTAAAAAAACTCTTTCACTCTTTTCACATATTTTTCAAAAAAATGTTTTTGCAATTAAATTATAATGGATCGTTAATAACAGATTTTGATTCTAATTTTCAAATTAGAATGTTATATGCGTGAGCTACATACTTCTTTCTTTATGTAGTTTGTAAATGTGTTAAATTTGTTTTATACTTAATTTAGTAACGAAATGAATATTATTTACTAAACACTAATTTGTGCAATATTTTAAGAAATACTAATTTAAAATAAATAATATGCGGGACTGTATAGAAGTATATCTAATTAAAGTCGCAAAATGCCTATGGTAAAATAAATACAGAAGAAATTGTGAAAAATCTTTATAATTTAGGTAAAAAAAACTTCTGACTGAAGCTCACAATAATGATTAATTTAATTATTACTGAAAAACTTACCATCACTTTTAATATAGTACACCCTTGACACATTTTACTAGACCATTATTTTCGACCTGACGTCTAATGTTCTGTGCTGATACTATCTAACACTTTCAAGAATAAAGCATTATTCAATTGTACGAAAATGCATCTTGTGTTGTTTCCTTAAATGCATAAAAATAATAACATAATGATCTTTAAGGATGTATTTTAGTTTTTATAATGGCTAAAAAGATTAAGTCATTGCCAATATTATTTTTAAAATCAATTTAGAAACACGCATGAATGTAGTAAGATGTAACAATACAAATATTTAGGGCTAAATTACAGACAAAGCAGCCTTTTCTAAGGTACTTAAAATGCTATTGACTTAATATAAGAATTGTTAAAAAAAAGAAAAGAAATTAAATTAACTCACAGTTATATGGTAAAAAAAAAGGTAAGCATCATTTTTAACCACTTTTAGTAAAAATACTATCCAAAGTTTACTTTAGCCTTAAAAGTTAAGAAACATGGCTAAAAAGGGGTAATAAAATCATCCAAAATATCTGATCGAAATTAACTAATAACCATACATTCTTAAACATTTTTTATTGGTAAGATAATAATTGAACATTTTTTTAATCTTCTTTATTGTTTTCTGCATAATTGCGTAAAAATATAATTATATCAACTAACTTAAAAATGCAAAAATCAAGGTTTTAAATGTGTGGTTGTTAACTGCATTTATGATTCTAAATTATTTTTTCTTTTAGCTTATATTGATGGTTATTGTTATTACCAAAGTTCAAAAATCACAATAAAAAAGCTTTGCGTATGCTCCCTACATAAACTTTTAATTAAACTTTTAAAAATATTTAATATATCCAATTTTGGATGTTGAAAATGGTTTATGCCAATGACGTAATAAAAATAATGGGCGATTAAGTAAGGGGAACAGGATTCTAGATTGTTACTACTAAATTTAATTTAAAAGAATGAATTCTAAGGTAAAACGTAATTAGTAACATTACCAAAGCGCAAAAAAAAATGTATGAATTACTTTAAGCACAAATTAAAAAGAATGATAATATTTTTTTTATTAGTAAGATGCTCTAATAAAAATAATAAAAATTTAAAAGCATTCAATTCAGCAAATTCATGCAACAAAGTGCATTAAGAGTCCATTCGCGCCGCGAAAATTGGATCCAATTTGAGGTTCGGGGCATAATGTTTTTCTCAAAAATCTGTATAAGTTATCGATAATTTTCAAAAACTATATGAAACCCAACACTTAAATCTAGACTTCTGCTGTAATGGTTTTTTAAATTTGGATTTAGTTTTTAATATTTTCTTGAGTGAAAGTCACCCTAAAATCGGTTATGTTTAGAATGTTATATCTCCTAAGCTCATCGAACTCATTTCAAAAACCGATTGAAACCCAAATAAATATATTTTTACCTTTAAAATGGTGTATAATTTATGTCATTTAAGTGAGAAATGGTTACCGAAAAAGGGTATCTCCTGTAGGCCTGCAATCGGAACTACATCGCATCGATACACCGAATTTGGAAAAACCCAAATAAAATATAACATTTTTAATGCGGCTATACGAAAATTGTGGTAGTGGAAGTTTGTTAGTCTCCGCCCACCGTCTACGCGTCGTTTCACCCTACCCCTAAGGTGTAGCGTAAATGCAGTCTTAACACTGTAAATTTATTCTATTTTATTCTATTTCAATATGAGAAATATATGATATGGCATTAGTAGTGTTGGAAAATTTCCGGAAATATATACCTATTTGAAAATATGTCCGGAATTATATCACGAAACTTTGGAAATATATGGAAATACTGAAAATATTGTAAATATAGAACTAAAAACTACAAAACTCAAAAACTAATAAGGTCAAGGCTATGGATGTAACACATTACATCCATAGCCTGGGCAGCTTCAAAAAAGCTTGGATTCCTCTTTCGAGCCAGAAAATATTTCTCTTCTTCCAATCTGTACACTCTGTATGTATCCCAAATCAGACCCTCTTTAGAATATTGTTCTCATGTCTGGGGAATGGCGTCCCCTACAACACTTAGCATTCTGGACTCCATTCAAAGAAGAGCCGTTCGTCTTATTAATGATTCAACGCTTACAGAAAGGCTTCCTCTTCTTGCACACCGTCGAGCTGTAGGGGATCTGTCGCTCTTCTATAGGTCTACGGCTTCTGCCCAAAGGAGTTGGCCAGTATAGTTTCTTCTCTGGCAGCTCCCAATAGAGCAACACGTAATGCAACTTTTATTCACCCTTTTACAGTTCAGTGGTCCCGCACTTCCCGCTTTCTTCATTCCTTCATTCCTAGAGTGTCAAGACTATGAAACCTGCTCTCACCACACTTAAGACGTGGATAAAAAAAATAATGAAAGTTTATTATAGGTAATACTATAAATGATCAAATTTGGCCGGATATTCACGAGAGGGTAACTCGAGTGATTTTGAAAAACGAGTTAAATTGCCGGAATATTCAAAACCAGAAAAAAATATCTGGCTTAAAATAAAACAAAGTTAAAAGCAAAATAATGATTAATCAACAATTTAAAATACAATCGCTACAGAGGTAACAATGGACGACACGATTGATAGAACCGTAAATTACCTATTTTTTTAGCCAGTATTTTTTTTCCTTTTATCGGATAGCAAATTTCGATTTTTAACATTTCAAGGGTTATTTATACATGAGTGGAATTGTCATCCAAAAGTTAAAACGCGAAAATCATTATTATAAACTTTCAAGTATTAAAAATGCAAAGAAAACAGTGAAATTTCTAAAAAAGTAATTACACACGACTACGAGACTCAAGTTGTGCAACTTAATCAAGAGGCATATCTTCATCGATATCATTCACACCTTGGATATTGTATTTAGCATCAATGCCCTCTTCAGTGCAATTAAACTTCTTCTAAAGCAAGCAATAATCGGTGAATCCCCTAGATCGAGTTTTTATTTTTCGTAATCATAATAATATACGAACTTTTTCGGAAATTATTTTTCTAGTGTGAAATTTGTACTGCACAAAAGGATAAGAAATATATAAAAATATTTGTTTTGATAGTTAAAACGCATTTTTATTTTTTTTTTCTGATATTTCCAAAATTTCCAATATTTTCAATACTTCCGAGACCCGTTCGGAAATTTCCAATATTTCCATTTCCATGGAAATATTTCCACTGGAAATATTTACTTTTTCAACACTAGGCATTAGACGACCTGCGGGTTAAGATAAGGAAGAATGCCGAGGCCATAGACACTATCACGTTTCATGCGACTGTTAACAGCTGGTCAAAAACGAATTTGTATGAAAATTTCTAAGCGGTGTTTGGATTTTTTGACATACGTTTTTTAGATATAAAATAATTATTTGTAATAAAGCTACGTAAAAATAGAAGTAAGTTTAATTTCTATTTTTACATATATTAGCACAAATAATTATTTTATATCCACAGAATTGAAAATAAATCAATGTTATAAAGAATTAAAACTATTATAATATATCTTAATGTTTTTTTTTATTATTATCTTCTCACAATCCAAATGGCCAGGCCTCGAACTTGTTACTTTGTTCATTCCTTCAGGCCTAGAATGTCCGTCTCCTCCAAATTTCCCAATCTTAAAGTCTCCTGTCAATAAACTGCCCCTTACTTGACTTAAGACATCCACGGTGACCGTACTTAGGCTTCTAGCCTTTGAGGACTGTCCTAAGATTAAAAAAACTAGTTATATAAACTCATAAAAATAGTGACATACATATTGTGCATCTAAAGTCGATTTATCTTAAACATTTGGTTGGTTTGGTTGGTTTGTTAATATATAACTTGTTTTTCTATTTTTCGTAGTAATCAATTTAATGTTCTTTTACGTAGTAAAGCTTCCCATCATGAAAGTAAATACATAATCCTGTTGACACTAGTGAAAGCTTATTAAAGTGATTTTATTTTGATAAAAATAAAAGTATTTTTGCTTGGAAAAACTGCGATATATTAATTTCGATTATTGATTAACTAGCTCTAGGAGATTTCGCGTAAAGCACTATGGGTTATTTAGTGTGCGTTTTTATTTTCGAGTTTTTTTTTAGTTTATACGCAAAGCACTATATTATAGAAAACAAGTGTTGTATGTATCTCAACTTTTTTAAACTTCATTTCTTTTTAACGTTTTTAAGTATTAAGTTTTAAAAAATATATTTAAAATAAGAGCATTTCTGTTTTATGGTCAGCTTTCGGCTTTGCGATAACTAGAAAACGTAAATCGAACTATGCTACAAAAAATAAAATTGATTATTTTGCAGAATCTAAAAGATTATGTGCCCTAGGTGAACGTTACCCGACCTTTTTAGGGTGTTACATTGAAATAAATATGATTTATATAAAACACCACGACCTAATTTAAGAAAGGTAAAAACTACAGGGTTATTCCTTTTAAAGTAAACAGGGCTTTATTTTTAAACTTCCCTGTACTTTAAAAAAAAAGCAATATAGCCATTTTGTGTATTTTTTTCCGTAGAATTTAATGGTCTTATCAGAAAAACATTTGAAACAAAAACAACAGAGTTACGGCACAAGTGACGTATTTTTAAATGGAATTCCCCGCATATTTTTATATCAATAGATGATGATAAACAATAGATTTCGACGAGGAATTCGGTGATATAGGGGTTGCTGGGTTTAATTTCTGCGATTCTGCTGCAATTGTCTAAAAACTGCATGATACTATAAGGATAGTTTCACTAAAAAAACCTGGCTGCCACAGGTCATAGGTGCTTATTTGTCAAAGTCAAGAATTTTAAAAATGCGTTTATTACTTTTTGGAGTAGTTTTATAATAAGGTTTTCATCAGAAAAAGGGCTTTAAATTATAACTCTCTATTATTAATGTGGGAAAACGCCAGGGAAACACAACGAAGATAAATGTTGCAAATTTCCACCGAAATATATCAGTAAAAACGATTTTAAAACTGAAGGTCTTATTCGAAGAAACAAAATCGTTACATATTAGAAAAAGGACTAAAATGAGGAAAATAAACCGGGATCGAGCTATTCTAAAGTATTTTACTTTGTATCCCATGAAGTCAATTATTGACGCAGTTAGAGACTTGAGGCATGGCCCTGCAAGAAGAAAAGTAACCTATGCGACGGTTCAAAAAACACTAAAATATTTTAAGTATCTTCCATATCACGTTCTTCCAGTGCAGCATTTAACACGTGAACAAAAGGAACTTCGCTTTCAATTTGTTTCCCAAATTTTAATCCATGAACAAGATAACGATTCTACCCTATTTTAACCGATTCTTTGGACGGATGAAGCTACGTTCACTACATCGGGAATGTTTAACCAACGCAATACGCACAGCTGGGCAAGACAAAATCCCAGGAAATTTCAAGAGATTAAATACCAAGGGAGGTCTTCTCTTCATATGTCTGGTGTGGTGTGCTTAACAATAGAATTTTCGGGTCAATGTTCAATGAGGAATTCTTAACTGGAGAAAGATATCCCAATCTTCTTGAAAACAATATTGAGGACATTTTAGAAGAATTGCCACTCGAAACGTATCGCAAGATAATTTGGCAACAAGACGGAGCGCCGCCCCATGCTGTTCGTCAAGTTGTGCAGTATCTCAACCGCCGATACAATCAGTGGATTGGACTTTATGGCACTATTAGATGGCTACATAATAGTCCAGATATTACAATTTAGGACACTTTTCTATGGGTCCCTTACAGAATGTCGTTTACCATGGGAACACAAACACGGAAGAAATGAGAGAAAAAATTGTAAATGAAATTAATCGTCTTAACCAAGAACCTCAAATAATATCGGTGAGCTTAGAAAGGCTAAGGAGGGGTTATAGATCATGTTTCAAAAATAACGGGGGTCATTATAGAACATTGTAATTATTAGTAATATTATATTTTTTTGTTATAAGTGTTCTTATTACCACCATGTTTTACCTCGGATTGTATTTTAATTTTTTCCGTTTATTGTAATTTTGCTGCTTGGTTTATATATATATATATATATATATATATATATATATATATATATATATATATATATATATATATATATATATATATATATATATATATATATATATATATATATATATATATATATATATATATATATATATATATATATATATATATATATATATATATATATCATATCATTTTTAGCATATAATATAATTTGAAGCCATTCTTCTGATGAAAACCTTATTATAAAACTACTCCAAAAGTAATAAACGTATTTTTGAAATTCTTGACTTTGACAAATAAGCACTTGTGACCTGTGCAGCCAGGTTATTTCAGGTGAAACTATTCTTATATACAATTGCAGCAGAACCGCCGGAAATAAGCCGATATACGGGGTATTCCATTTAAAAAATAGGTCACTCGTGCTGCAACTCTTTTGTTTTTGTTTCAAATGTTTTTCTGATTAGATTATTGAATTCTACGGAAAAAATTCACGAAATGGCTATATTCGTTTTTTAAAGAATTACAGGGAATTTTTAAAATAAAGCACTGTTTTCTTTAAAATGAATCACCCTGTACTGTACTTATTATGCTTTTCACATGCTATATACTTGTTGGAGGAGTTATATTTCTCAGAAATATCATTTAGGACAAGCAATTCATTTTTAGCCGAAGTAATTTTTAAAATTAAAAAAAAACAAATATAATAACATTTATAGACATTAATTAAATTTTTAAGAAACCGTATTTTTATCAAGGACTACCGTTATTAATATTTTTTATAGTTAATAAACGACTTGACGATCAAATATTAGCCCTAGTAAAAAAGTTTGTATGTATTCTATTGAAATTTTTTATAGATAGACATTATTTTCCTAAAAATTGTTATTCTATTTTTTAGCAAGGTAATAAATAACCACCATGAGCTTAGCCTTCTAAATATGGCCTTTTAAATATAAACTAAGTGTAAAGAAGTGATTGCGTTTTTAAAATAGTTTACTTATAGAACATAATCAAATTACTTATAGCTGTACGAAGATCTACAAAGAGCACACCATGGTAAAATGTTTTCAAAAATTAAAAAAAATATAAACAATAAAGTAACTTTTATATTTTATAACCTGTATTACAGGAAAAATAAATAAAGTTGTAATAAAATAATGTATTTCTTTATATTTTAGCTTTAAAAATAATCTTCAGGTTAAGCTGGAGAAAAGTTAACTTGCAGTTTCGAAAGATCCAGTTATCACTGATAATAATTAGAAATACCATAAATATTTTCTTTAAAAGATACAACAAAATAGGACAATAACATTTTTTGAAGTAAAAAGATAGTCAAGAATAAAAAAAATATATTCTTGTTAGAATATAAAATTATTTTGTATAAACCCTCTTAATTTTCTAATAAAACTTTTGGACTAAATAAAGTAGTCCTATTGTATTTTAATTTTACCTTTTAGAAAATACGTTATTTTCTAAAACCTATTTTGGTGCTAAATTCTTTTGTTCTAAACTGATTTTAAGAAACGATGTAATATTTAATGAATAGAACTAGGTCTATAGCACCCATGTTTAACTAGTTTAGTGCTTATTAAATGCTACGTCTCATCTCAAAAAAAAGTAATCATTCTTTTAGAAAACAACAACAAAATTCGTTGGATACTAAGAATCCTTCTCTTTTATGGCTATGATATTTCCTTGGTTTAAGCGTTTTTAAAATCACCAAAACAATATTTGTTTGTTTTTATCAAATAAGGTTATTTTTAACACAACAATGGATCTGAATTCCGACAATTTTATTTTGAAATCTTTAAAACCCAAAAACAATTATTTCTTAAAAACAAATCATAAGTTTAATTGCTTTTGATGTGCACGGCAAGTTATGGTTTGTACTAGGTAATACTATAAAATAGTTAATTAAAACACATTTTTTTAACAGTATTTATTTTATTTATTTATGTTAAAAGAGAAATACAAAAATTAAAGAAAGTCAAAAAGGACCTTGGAAGAACGGAAATAAAAAAGAAATATTTACATTTTAATATAACAAATCCAGTTCCAAGGGCAAATCAAAAAACTACCTTGGGTTTAAAACTGATTACAAGGGATAAAAATGATAGATTAAAAACAAAACAAGGTAGCATACCATTAGGAGCAAACGGTTTAAATAAAAAAAAAGAAGTTGTTATATATCCCTAAAATTAAAATTAAAATTTATAATATAAATATATTTTTTTATATAAGTTTAAATCCTTTTTACAAATCGACATATAAAATAAATGCTATAAGTAGTGATAGAAAATTTCCGAAAATATATATTTGGGTAATATTTTCTGATATGTATCAGGAAACATTAGAAATATATGAAAATATTAAAAACATTGTAAATATAAAAATAAAAACGACAAAATTTAAAAAACTAGATATTTAATTAAAGATTATCATAGGTAATACCAGAAGAACGAGTTAAATTTCTAAAAACAAGTATTCAAAACCAGGCAAAAAATATTTATTAAAATAGTATTTGGTAAGACAATTTCGCGAATTAAACAAACTTAAAACCAAGATAGTAATTAATCCACACTAAAAAATTCAGTCGCTACTGAGGTAACGATTGACGACTCGATTGCTCGATCCGTAAACTAATCGATTTTTTAGCCAGTGACTTTTTCCCTCTTATCCTATAGCAAATTTCGATTTTTGACACTTTAAATGGGGTTAATTATGCATAAGTGACGTTATTATCCAAAAGTTAAAACGCAAAATACATTAATGTAAATAAAAGTTTAAGTATTGTAAATACAAAGGAAGCAGTGAAATTTCTAAAAGAGTAATTACAATTACACACAACCACGAGACACAAAAGGCATATCTTTATCGATGTGATCAACATCCTCAGTATTGTATTCAGCATTCTTTATAGGAGTGCAAGTCAATTTCTCAACTTCTAAGACAAGCAATACTCAAGAAGCAATAATCGGTGAATCCCCAAGTTTGACGTTTTTATTTTTCTTGATCGTATATATCATCTTCATAAAAAGTGCTCTAAAAACTAAAATACAATCATTAAATATTAATTTTTATCAATCCTATACGAGGTAAGTCAAAAAATATGAGTTTTAGTCATATTTTTTGTAGTACTAGTGGCGCAAAGTACCTTTATATTTGACAGTTGCATTAATTTATTATATAATTTTTTATTTCTCAAAACATCTCTACTCGACCAACGAAAACTTAACTGTAATTATTGTACATGTAATCTAGAATGCTTCGACAAGAAATGTCAGAGAGAAACTGTTGAACATATATTCTAGAATGCTTTGAAAAGAAATACTTGACAGTGGCATTTAAAACATTAGTTGTATTTAGCGAAATTTGTTAGAAACTTAATAGACTTAATGGCAGCAAAATTTGTATTTTTTTTTCAATTAGAAGGATGTTATAGCATATTTAAACATAATTTTTTATTTCGAACACTTTTCATAATAACAATTTTCGATATTTGGAAATATAAAGGTACTTTACTCTTAAGTAAAATTCATATTTTTTGACATATCTCGTATAAAACTTTTTTGATATATAGTTTCCCATATGTTGCCAACTTAAGTAGACACTCTGTATATATAATATAAATAAATAATATATAATATATATATCTATATATATATTTATATATATATATATATATATATATATATATATATATATATATATATATATATATATATATATATATATATATATATATATATATATATATATATATATATATATATATATATATATATATATATATACAGGTCTTTTACCTTAACTCTTCAGTTTCCTTTCTAATCGACTTATATAAATGGTTTTCACCAAATTTCACATAAATGATTTTTTTCTTCCAGAATCAATCTAATTAATTGTTTTGTTAATAATTGTACCCTTTACACTAATATATAGCCTCTCAATCCAGTCTTTAAGCCTGATTTAGGATACAAGCGCAGAGTTATACAGATATCTCTTTCACAGGAACTTAAACTAATAGTGAATTGAGGCACCAAAAGTATTGCTCAGTTTAGTACCTCCAAAACAGAGTTATGTTCGCTGGCGCGAAAATGGTTTGCCAATATTAGTACTTCACTTGTAAGCGCCAAACTCTGTAGAATTAGGAGTAATAATTTAAGCTTCAAAAGAGCTTAAATTTTTTCGAGCTAGAAAGTATTTCTCCCCTTCTAATCTGTGTACTCTGATACTCTCCAAATAAAATCCTCCTCAGGATATTGTTCTCAATTCTGTTGAATGGCTTCTTTTACAACTCTTAGAATTATTGATTTTATTTTAAAAAAGCTGAGTTATTATTGACCCCTTGCTTACAGGAAAGCTTTTATCTTTTTCCCATGGACGGGCTGTAGGGGATATGTCGCCGTTTCTTTTAGGTATTTTCACGGCTTCAAAGAATTATCCAGTATAATTTATCCTTTAGCAGTTCCCCAGCAGCACACGTAGTGCTCTCTTATGCATCCATTTACAGTACAATTTGGGAGACCCCGAACTTTCCACCTTTATCGCTAGAGTGTACAAAACTCCCCACATAGGTTTTCTCCTCACCCCCAAATCTCCAAACATTTAATTCTCGTGTTAATAAATAACCTCTTACCACACTAAAGACACTCACGGTACTGTAGTACTTAGGCTTAAATCCCTCCCAAGATAAACAAAGGCTTTTAAAATGCAGATTTATATCCTTGGATAGTTTTGGTTAAGTATTCAGTAACTTCTGTTCTACTGTTGATCTGACTACAATTGCCAACAACTACTGAATTGTCTCTAAGCAAATAATTTCTTTAATGTAAAGAAAAAAAAACGCTATACGCCAAATTAATGGTTGGATATTTTATAGGCGAAATCTCTTCAGGTAAATTTGACCTTCGGTTTTATTGCAAACATGAAACTTCTTTATAACATATGTTTTGTGGAAGTTATTCCGATAATGATTTATCAGGCACTTAACGTAATTAATCTACATGATATATAAAGTTCATAACCAGTATTGAACCAAATTTACTAGTCTGTGGCAAAGTGCTTGTTATACATACACTTAGATTAAAATATTTATTAAATTAACTATTCTGGAATGAAAAGGTAAGTATACGCAATTCCAGATTTACCTTTAGTAAGAATAACAAATTGTTAAATTTAAAAATATATTCGCCCTAAAAATATACCGTATATAAGTCGGACAAAAAAAATACCTGTTTTATTTATTTTTGTTTACTATTGACTTTGAACGCTGTCTTATTTAAGTAGTCTTTTATAATCTATTGTATCATGATACACATATATTTTTTATGTTTAGACAGTCAACAAGAGCTTATAACCTTGGCACCTTACTGCATTTTGTAATATTTTTTATTTTATTTATACAAAACCTAAGATTTATGGGATGTAAAATTTTATATTCATATTATTCTCATAGTATTACTGTTTCAAAAATGTATATAATATGCTATATAAAAACTTAAATTTAATTTAAAATATTGGTTCTGATATTGGTAAGTAAAAATTGTACTAATCATATTATTTAAAAAAACATGAATTTAGATTTTCAAATTTTTAAAGTTAATTTTTTAATATAACCAAATCCAAGACATATTTTTTCAGCAGCTTTGCCATAGAAGATACTAAAATTAATTTTTAGTTTTATAATTTAGCACTTTTTAATATTTTTGAACAAAACAAAATCATTTTAGGTGCTTACAATACCACATTTACAATTGAGACTTTGTCTTTTGTCAATTAACTAAAAAACTGTTAAGGTTATACTTACAAAGGTATTCAAGTTACTGTCAACTTGTTGTGAAATACAATAAATAATTTTGTACTCATATTAACTTTAAATAATAGTCCGAGAGTTGGTGAACAATTTTGAGTAGGTTCTCGAGGCAGTTTGAAAATTTGTGTCCTTGAAGGACCCCTAAACATTAAAGTCAAGGTCTAGCTTAAGGGTAGCGGCCCCCTATCAACCATTTTTTTTAAATTCATGAACATTAAAATTGTTTATAAGCTCCCCAACAATAATATTAAGGGCTACAAAGAAGACCTATTTTAAAAAAGGAAATACATTTTCTCCAAAACTGGGCTTAAAATTAGGAGCGTTTTTATCAACCCATCAAAACACTTATCAACCCGGTAAATAAGGTTTGTAAGTTTTAAAATTTCCAGTCTCCAGATTTACTACTAAGATGTAAGAAGCGCAAATGGTAAGGCACTAAGTAACAGAAAAGAGTCTGTACAGTAGCAGAAAAAACAACACAAACTAAAAATGCGTACATTAAATAAAATAACTATACTACAAATAAAAAACTTAATTTAATTGTACCAAAAAACTTTTATGTTATATTTTTTCCAGATTTACAAATCATTTGTATTAAAAATTGTATCGAAAAAACAGCAATAACCACATTGGCCAAGCCTTGCCACATTTTCATAATACAATGTTCTTAACATGTAAAAATATAAGGTTAAAATTTTGATTTATCGATTTTTTATATTTACTAGAGCATTTATTAAATAAAAACTAAATATTTTTTATGTTTATATAATATACTCTACTAGAAATGCCTAGTTTATAGAAAACATGTAAAAAGTTATTTTTATTTCTTATCGTATTGGTCATTTGCAATGAAATATTTCTGTAAATGCTTTGATTCATAAAGACATTTTTAGGTGACTCGTTTTTTTTTCTTAATAAAATAAAAAAAAAGTTTGTAGTGTAATTCGGTTTAAAATAAAATTAAAAAGTTGTACTTCTAAAACATTCCTTGCTGACACAAAATAGTCCCTTAGACAAAATTATGTAGATGAAATCTGACCAACGTTATAAATGTAGAAAGGGACAAGTTCTTGCTTTCTTCACTTTATTTTTTTTAAATAATGAAGATAAAAACAAAACCAAAATTAATTTTCATCCAAAACAATAGCAGAAATAACATGCTATAAAAAAGCTGCATAAATATTAATATCACCTTTTCATTTTAAATAAAACTCAATATAATAAAAAAATATAATACTTTTAATTTTATTAACCCGAGAAACCTTGAAAATGGCATGCAACTTAATATAGTCTAATATTGTTTCGTAACCTCTCGTTAGCGAGTTTTGGGATGATCGGAAGAACAAATCATTTATAAAGCTAGCGTATTTTAATTATAAAGAAAAAAGATACAGTATTTTAATATCATAGAAAATATCAAACCTTGCTCTTAGAACGATATTGCTTAAAAACCATGGGACAGATTCGATATAATCTTTTTTCTAAAATATGAATTTAAAATAAAATCAAAAAATAAAATTTCCTTTTGGCTTAAATTTTTTTGGTCAACCAGGATAGATTTTATACATTGTTATTTAAATTAAGGATTCTTCTTCTCCAGAATTTAAAAATAAATCTCTTAAACCATCAGCCCATCGAAGAAAAAAGCGACCGATTGGATCTGCCCTTTAAAATAGTAAATATAGGCTTTGTTTGTGGGTGCGTTTCTGAACCAGTACAGGGACTATTCGCTTGCGCAGTAAAAAACAGTGACAGTTTCCTGTTGGCCGATCACATCGGATCGCACGGTTTGGTTTTTTTCGATTTAAATGATGAAAAATTTTACTTTCGAGTTTTTTGCGGCAAATGTTAATAGACTAATTAGAAGTCATTTAAAACAAAAATTAGTTAAATCCTCCGAGCGCATTTTGAAAAAATCGAAAAAAAAGCGTAAAAATGGCAAAAATACGAAAAATGCATTCTTCAATCTCTTAGACACATTACATTTTTGCGTATATTAATGATTCTGTTTAGCGAATATTGCTTTACTAACTCATTCAAGTTCTTACCAATATGCATGGTGCGATTCATATTCTAATCAGTTATGAAGAATGAGTATCCAGAGAAAAAAAAAATAAAAATCACGCTTACGATTATAAAAAATGCATTAATTTGACGGTTTTTTTATCGTTGAATTCCTATAAAGAAATTATAGAGACTATTTCACCGCCCGAATTGCATTTGTTGTTGGGTGGAGTCAACACTTCATTTGATAAAATACTGAAAAATTTTGAGAGTATAAGCTGGCAGTGGGCTAAAATCTGTAATGTAGAAAGGTCTTTTACCCATGTATCTTTAAGTTTTAAAGGCAATCAATGCAATTACAAGCTAGATGCGGAATAGGCTGTCTTTAATTTGTAAAAGCTTTTGAAAGCTTAAAAAGTTGTGGATAGTTGTTTTTCATTGAAATTGGAAGATACATTTAAAAATGACATTGAAGAATTTAAAAAATAATATTGTAACCTTGATATATTAATCACACCAAAACTTCACGCTATATTTTATTATGTGACTCAATTTTGTAAAAAATGCAATAAGGGCTTAGCTTTTTTTAGCGAGCAATCAGCAGAGTCATTGCACCATGATTTTGGAACAGTGTGGAACAGGTATAGTGCTTAAAAGCAACCCATAATTTTCAAAGCAATTGTCAAAAGCGTACTTAAATATAATGTTTACATATTAATTTTGTAATATTGTATTTTATTGTTAAAATACAGTTATTTATTTATTTATTATTTTATGAGCATACCTCTAATTTTTAATAAAAAAACACGCAGCTTTACTATTTTGCGTGGCCTAAGGTAGCTTAAAGATTTTATATTTAAGAATTCATAATAGACATAAGCAAAAATATAATGTATCTAAGCGATTGAAGTACGTATTTTGTTTTTTTTTTATTTTAACTTTTTTTTTTTTCATAATGCGCTCGGGGGATTTGGCTAATTTTTGTTTTAAATGACTTCAAATTACGTCTATTAACATTTGCCGCAAAAAACTCGAAGGTAAAATTTTTTCTCATTTAAATCGAAAAAAAATCATTAATTCCCAAATCTAATAGGTATCTGGAAAAACATAAGATCTTAAATAAAGTCACACGTCACAGTAGATCCACAGCTGATCTTCTATCCTTTGTCTCACACCACTGAAACAAGTTTCTTGGTGAATCCCAGATTGTTCCTCTTGACATATCTAAAACTTTCCATCAGGTCTGGGATGATGGGCTTCTTAACAAACTTTCTTCTTACGGTCTTCCATCTTAGCTTTGCTCTTGACTCTCAAGTTTCCTTTCTAGTCGACGTATATCAGTTACTGTAAATGGTCATTCTTCCAGCTTCTATTAAATTAATTCTGGGGTGCCCCAGGGCTCAGTGCTGGCACCCACACTGTTTCTTCCAACATTAACAACATTCTCTCTTCCACAATCAATTCCATTCATAGTTTTGCTGACGATAGTACCCTCCACTCAGTATTCAATTTCTTAAGCCACCATGTAATTCGGATTTGGAACACAAGCGCAGGTCAATGCAAGACCTCAAACTTATCTTGGATTGGGTCGCCCAAAATCTTGTTCAGTTTAATGCCTCGAAAACACAGTTATGTTCGCTGTCACGAAAAAATTCTGCCAATGCTCATCCGTTACATATAAGCGGCCAAGTTCTGCAGAACAAAGAGAGAGAACACATTACATCCAGAGCCTCGGCAGCTTCAAAAAAGCTTGATTCCTCCTTGGAGCCAAAAAATATTTCTCTTCTGCCAATCTGTACACTCTGTATGTATCCCAAAGCAGACACTCTTTAGAATATTGTTCTCATGTCTGGGAAATGGCGTCCCCTACAACACTTAGCATTCGGGACGCCATTCAAAAAAAGCCGTTCGTCTTATTAATGATCCAACGCTCACAGAAAGGCTTTCTCTTCTTGCCCACCGTCGAGCTGTAGGGGATCTGTCGCTCTTCTATAGGTACAACTTCCAACAGAGCAACACGTAATGCAACTTTTATGCATCCTTTACAGTTCAGTTAGAGAAGCCCCGAACCTCCCGATTTCTTCGTTCCTTCATCCCTAGAGTGTCAGGACAATGGAACCTGCTGCTCGCAGACACCAACGGTACGTTAGTACTTAGGCATCAGCCTTCGTGGACTGTCCCAAGATAACAAAAAAAAACCGAACCATGATCGGTTTATTATTAATTCGTAATCGAATTTCCGATTTTTGTAAAAACTGAAAGTTTAGAATGGCTCTTTATGCGCAGTATCGATATGGTCAGCTATTTTTTACAGTTCATTTATTTTTTAGCTTTTATAAGCTTCATACCTGTTAAGTGATTTCTTTAATGTCAAACCATTTTTCGTCAATTAATGGTCGACAATATGGAAAAATGATTAGAACTTGTTGAATTTTCCGAAAGCTTTAACAATACTACCATACCGCCACATGTTTGTTGTTAATTTAAAAATAAATTAAATACGTAGTTATTGTTCTTGTTTGGCTTTTTTAATTTTTGTTTACCATGGTAATCTAACCAGAACAATTAGGTTCTAAATAGCTAGGTTAGAAGACATGAGCGTCAGTTCTCAGCCGTACAAAGTCGTTCGCGGTAAACAAAAATCCGGAATTGGTAAATAACTGGACATGCACTTTTATACAATCCCAAATGGGTTCAGTTTTAGTTCTGAATCGGTTTATTATTAATCCGCGAACAATGCTATTGATTACACACTATCATTTATTAATCAGGCGCACCGTAGTGCATATAAGATTTGGTACATTAATTTACATAAGTATTCTAATTACCTGTAAGAAAATTAGGAAAGTTACGTCAAGTGGTTTTTGAAATATTTAATTTTAAAAATCGCCCATTTTACTACTGACTGACTGATCCATTATGGGGCACTTCCCGAAGAAGTATAAACTTTAATTTTAGTATTTAAGTAGTTTTTAGGACACAAATAAAGGAAAAACTCCAAAAACTGCACATTTTTAGTCGGAAAACCTTAAAACGAGGACGTAATATCGTATTTTTAGGGAAAATTTCACACCCAGTACTTTCGACCAATTAAAATTTTGCATTTTGTTTCGTTACCATAGCAACTAAAAAAATTTCCTGAAATTTTCATCCTCCTTGGGGTAAGGAGCATGAAATTACACTGGAAAATTTTTGACGTTTATAATTAAAATTACATTTTTCAGGTTATATCGAATTTATTCAATAATAATATCTCAAGTTAATAAGTAAAAATCCTTTAACAATTTACCAAATATTTTTTATTATGTAGTTGATTATTATACTTTACTTGTTATATATAATTAACAATCATTTTTAAGCAAAGCGTCTAAATGTTCATGGAATTCCTTTACCACTTCCTTCTTTCTTTAATGGGGAATAAATAAACTAACTAAACTTTATAAATGTTTCAAAAAATATATATATAGTACTTTGAAACAATCTTATTCTGTTGTGATCCACGAAGTCATCCATATTTCTTAGACATTAGAAGTAAATGATGCTTAATAATCCCGAACAAATTTGGTGAATAAATGTCTGGCCCGCATTCTTGTAATAAATACATTAAAAATTTTAAGTTCCGATGATACATTTGAATTTCACTGACTTTTTACAAAACTTACATAAAACGTATTTCTCAAACCGATTCATTCTAAAATTAATGTAAAACACAACGATTTTAGATATTAATTTATAGTTAAATAACGTTACTATACTTGACATGAATTCGATGACATTTTTGACTACAACAAACTGACAGATAAGTACCGGAACACAAAGCCGTTTGTAAGAAAATATATTTCTACCAACTTTAGTAAAATAAATTTATAGAAATTTGAAAGAGAGAACTACCATCGACTTATCTTTTATTATTTTGTGTAACTAAAGTCCGTTGTTTATATTTTATTTAACCCAATGCATGCATGTGAATTTCGTTGATACTACATACTGCTCTCGATACTGCTTCAACTTTTTTGTAACAAAATGTATTTCTTCCAACTTTAGTAAAACGAATTTGTAGAAAACTGAAGGACTGAATTACTATCGACTTATTTTTTATTATTTCGTTTAACTAAAGTGAGATAATTATATTTTTATTTAACATAATAATATGCAAGTAAATTTCAATGATACTAGATACTGCGTCGAATAACTTGTAAGAAAATATATTTCTACCAACTTTAGTAAAATGAATTTATAGAAAACCGAAAGACTGAGTTACTATCGACTTATGTTTAATTATTTCGTGTAACTAAAGTGAGATAATTGTATTTTTATTTAACATAATAATATTAATGTAAATTTCATTGATACTAGATACTGCGTCCAATAACTTGTAAAAAAATATCTTTCTACAAACTTTAGTAAAACGAATTTATAGAAATTTGAAAGAGTAAACTACCATCAACTTATCTTTTATTATTTTGTGCAACTAAAATCCGTTACTTATATTTTATTTAACTTAATAATGTAATATGCATGTGAATATCATTGATACCTACTATATACTTCTACAAGTTCTTTATACAGGGTCCTGCAGCTCACCTCCCGTCTTATGTAGCTCATTTATTATTCACTGTAAAATTTTCATATTTTGCAGACGTTATCTCTAACCCACGGTGCATTTCAGGAAAATAATTTTGGTTATACAGGGTGTCACAAAAAAGTGTGACGTCACGATGGTGCTTTTTTTTAAATGGAATGCTCTGTATTTTTTTATATATTTAGGTACCTCTTGTGGTTATTTATATTCCTTTAAAATTTTTTCATCATCGATTTAGTAATTCCGGAGAAAAAAAATAAAATATAACAAAAAACTGTTTTGCACCATTGAATTTAAAAATGAATAAAAATACTAATAGTGCTTGATTAATGGAACTAAACAAGGAACTTATTAAGTAACGTATTAAGTAACGTAATATCAGTCGCTTTGGTCATGTTTGGTTAATTCGAACTGTACAGGGTGACCAAAATTTAGTGTCAAACTTTTCAAATTTGAAAGCACTTTATTTTTCTTATTTTAAATGTAAGCCCCTGTATATTTTTAGGTCTTTAGATAAAGAATTAAAAAACAAACATTTTTCTAATTATAACCCTATCGAAATTTCTAACACATTAAAAGTTATTTGTTGAAAACTAATTTTGGCTTCTATTTAATAGGAATACCATGAATAAAAATGATAGGTGGCTATGAAAAACAATTTATTTCATTGGAGTTTATTTAACTTACAGAATCTTATTTTAACATATTATAAAAATTTGAGTAAATTATTATTATTTATTAATTAAATTAAATTAATTTAAGAAAAACCTTTAAATGTTAAATAAACGTAATTTATAATTTTGGCTAACATTTATGTAACTTTAACCAATTTCTAAGTAATAATTAACGTTATTAGGAAACTCCAATGTCAATATATTGTTTTTCGCAGCCACCTGCTATTTTTATCCAGTGATATTACTATCTAAATAGATGCCAAAATGAGTTTTCAACGAATAACTTTTAATGTGTTAGGAATTTCGATAGGGTTAAAATTAGAAAAATGTTTGTTTTTTAATTCAGCATCTAACAACCTAAAAATATACAGGGGCTCATATTTAAAATTAGAAAAATAAAGTGCTTTTAAATTTGAAGAGTTTGACACTAAATTTTGGACACCCTGCATTGAATTAACCAAACATGACCTAAGCACTGATCTACGTTCAATAAGTTCCTTGTTTAGTTCTATTAATCAAGCACTATTGGTATTTTTTTCTTTTTTAAATTCAATGGTAAAAATTTTTTTATTTTATTTTTTTTTTTTCTCTGAAATTACTAAACAGATGTTAACAAAATTTTAGGGGAAAGATAAATGACCACAAGAGTACCTAAATATACAAAAATACAGAGCATTCCATTTAAAAATGCACCATAATGCGTCACACTTTGACACTGTATAACCAAAAATTTTTCAATGCACTGTGTGAAGGTAACGTATGCAAAATATAAAAATTTACAGTGAAAATAAATGAGCTTTGACAGGTGGCTAGGATGGTAATAACAAAATATATTTCTATTTACATTTCAAAACTGTCACCAAACATCCTTATTTTTTTAACACATTGGTGTGAAATTTTCTTACCGAATACCATTCGTGTCTAAATTATTATCTGGAAATTTTTTCTCACTCACGAATATTTTAAGATAATAAAAAGAATAAAACTTTCAAAATATTCGTGACTTCGAAAAACTTTCCGGAAATAATTTAGAGCACTCAGGATTTTATTCCATTTACAGAACTCTGAAAAAATCAGGAGATCATACCAAAAACACTTATTTTAAAAAAGGGTCAAGGTCCCTATCCAAAAATTTCGGCCTTTTAAAGTATTGAGATCTAAAATTAGACCAAGTCATACCAACCAGGATCTTTGATTTTAAGGCTGTTGTGTTATTTCATTTATTTTAAAGTTATGGAGAACAAAAAAAAAGGACTTTTTCAAAATTGGCACACAGCCATAACAGGTGATAAGTTACCTTTTAAAAATATTTTGGCAAGTGCAGCGTTGCCAGATCTAACCGAAACCAATGGCAACATTGTAATTGTAAATAAAACACCCCATTTTATTGCATATTCGCATCCTACACAAAATTCAAAGTAATTTTTGTTAACATCTACCTAGACCTATCTCCTACTGTTAATGGGAAAATAATTAATTACTATTTTTTTTAAAGAAACATCACCATGTCAAAATGTTTTTGGGGTTAGACAATTTAAAATATTTACAAAAAATATGAATTTTTACCGAAATTAAATACTGATTAAAACTTAATTTTCTAATACAACAGACTGTTTCTTCTACACATTAACGATCTTCTCTCTTCCACAATCAATCCAATTCATAATTTTGCTGACGGTAGTACCCTCCACTCTAGTATTCAATTTCTTAAGCCACCGTGTAATTCTGGTTTTGAAAACAAGCGCAGGTCAATGCAGATATCACTTTCACAAGAACTCAAACTTATCTTGGATTGGGGCGCCAAAAATCGTGTTCAGTTTAATGCCTCAAAAACACAGTCATGTTCGCTGTCGCGAAAAAAGTCTGCGAATGCTCATCCCTTACATATGAGCGGCCAAGTTCTGCAGAACAAAGAGTCGTTTAATCTAGTCGGCGTTACTTTTGAGAATAACCTCAACTGGCACAAACACATTTCATCCATAGCTTCGACAGCTTCAAAAAAGATTGGATTCCTCTTTCGAGCCAGAAAATATTTCTCTTCTTCCAATCTGTACACTCTGTATGTATCCCAAATCAGACCCTCTTTGGAATATTGTTCTCATGTCTGGGGAATGGAGTCCCCTACAACACTTAGCCTTCTGGACTCCATTCAAAAAAGAGCTGTTCGTCTTATTAATGATCCAACGCTCACAGAAAGGCTTCCTCTTCTTGCCCATCGTCGAGCTGTAGAGGATCTGTCGCTCTTCTATAGGTATTTTCACGGCTTCTGCTCAGAGGAATTGGCCAGTATTATTCCTTCTCTGGCAGCTCCCAACAGAGCAACACGTAGTGCAACTTTTATGCATCCTTTTACAGTTCAGTTAGAGAGGCCCCGAACTTCCCGCTTTCTTCGTTCCTTTATTCCTAGAGTGTCAAGACTATGAAACCTGCTGCCCGCAGAAGTTTTTCCTTCTCCTCCCAATCTCCAAAAATTTAAGTCCCGTGTGAACAAACTCCCTCTCACCACACTGAAGGCACCTACGGTACGTTAGTACTTAGGCATCAGCCTTCGTGGACTGTCCCAAGATAAAAAAAAAGACTGTATTTTATTTCATTTTTAAATAGACCAATAATTTACCTACAAAATGTCCATGCAAGGTTCTATACCCAGCTGCCACCGTTTTTTAAATACAAACGAATTTTAATTTTTCCCTGTTTTTAAATACCATCCACAATAAACCACCCGCTTAATTTACACTTTACCTACGTAGGCCATGAATTTAAAATTGTCCCGACAACTAATTGACATATAAGTTAAAAGTTATATATTGTGTTTAATTAATAATAGTCCAGGGCATTTTTAAGGCCAGCAGATATCAAGATGCGGTTTTCTGCATTGTGTTCAGAAAGCTTCCAGGAAAAAAAAGTCTGTATGGTGTGGTTAAGCCATTTTTCTAAAAATGCATTCTGGTGCAATAAATACATTTTGCAATTGCATAATTACGTGCAATATTATAAGAACGACTGGAAACTTGGAAAAATCGCTCAAAAATCATTACTCGGGGGTTTTCGGGGATGCCGAATTTAATCTGGCATTAAAATTACCCGGTGGCACTCGGGGGTAGCTTTGCGGGGATGCCCAAGGGGTGATTTGGGTGGAGCGCCCCCAGGTAATTCTAATGCCAGAATTGAATTCGGCATCCCCGAAAATCCCCGAGTAAAGATTTTCGAGCGATTTTCCCGAGTTTTCAGTCGTTCTTATAATATTGCAAGTATAATTATACAATTGCAAAATGCATTTATTGCATCAGAATGTATTTTTTGAAAAATTGCATAACCACACCATATAAACTTATTATCCGCTGGCTTTAAAAATTTCCAGTTTATTTCCTAACTTTCCCTGACTATAAGAATTATATGCTTAAAAAATTAAAATTCGCTTGTATTTAAAAAACAGTGGTAGATGGGTATAGAAAGATATATGGATACTTTGTAGGTAAATTATTGGTCTATTCGATAATAAGATAAAATAAAGCATGTTATATTTAAAAAAATTAGTTTTAATTATTAATTAATATGTGTAAAAAAATTTAGGACACCCTGGAAGATATATTGCTATAAAATCAAGTAGATCATTTAAATACATGCATTGTCTAACCCCAAAAATATTTCTAGTATCCAGCTTGATAAGGCACGTAAATATTAAACCTTTTTGACAAGGTGATGTTCCTTAAAAAATAGTACTTAATTATTTTCTCAAAAATGGTAAGATATAGGTATAGGAAGATGTTAACCAATATTATTTAGATATAGAATCCGAATATGCAACAAAAATAGAGTGTTCTATTTAAAATTACAATGTTGTCATTGGTTTCGGTTAGATCTGGCAACGCTGCACTCGCCAAAATATTTTTAAAATGTAGCTTTTTACCTATTATGGCCGTGTGCCAACTTTCAATAAGTTTTTTTTTTTTTTGATTCTCCAGAACTTTAAATAGGACACTCAACTTGAATCACCCTATCTCTAAAGTCTGGAAAAGTACCTTTTTCAGGTAAACGAAGCACCTGAGTAAAAAACGCTCGGACACGTGGGTTTAGTTTTTAGTATATATATATATATATATATATATATATATATATATATATATATATATATATATATATATATATATATATATATATATATATATATATATATATATATATATATATATATATATATATATATATATATATATATATATAAAATATATATATATATATATATTTATATATATATATATATATATATATATATATATATATATATATATATATATATATATATATTAAATTTGTATTTTTCAAGATTCCAAGTCGAGCAGACCCAGGAAGCATCACTTGAAAAATGCCAACTGAGATTTGGCGAAATTTGTCTCAAAATCTATTCTACTGACAAACATTGAAAACGGAAAAATACATATGTAACATTCTTTAACCCATCCGTGTAACTAGTGTACATGTATATATATATATATATATATATATATATATATATATATATATATATATATATATATATATATATATATATATATATATATATATATATATATATATATCGAAAGCTTCAAAATTGTTTAAAGTTGTCAAATCTGGATTTCAAAATATTTTCGGTAAAAAATACACCTTGAAAATATTAACAACTTGATGAAATTAAGAAAAAATTTAAAGTTTCTTCTAAAATGGCAATAATAATCTAAATGTAAAAAATAAATATATTAAAAAATAAGTATGCAGTAGGTGGTAGTATCACGCCACTTGCCCTTTAAGGCTGGCCGTCCACTGGATGCGTAGTCGTACGACTTGGTAGTCGTGAGAATATGGACGATTTAGTTCGTACGAATGTATACGACTGTAGGTCGTCCATTAGTACCGACTTTATTTTCATACGACATTTTGTAAACTATTTTTGCATTTGTGCATGGTGTTTTTAAAATGGATCTGGAGGATATATATTTCTTTGAAAATTCATACTTAAAACGAAAATTAACTAGAAAAAGATGAAAATATCCATAATTTCCGTTGGACATCTCTAGCGTGATATCTTGTATCTCGCATGTCCCATAATGGTTTCCGCTCTCTCACCATGCTAGTTATCTTTTCGCAATCCATATTCTATATCAGTTCAAGATTTTTAAGAATCCTGACAAAAAGTCGTTTAAATTCGTCCGACATATCCCATTTCAAACGAGACTAGTGGCAAGTCGGATGTAGTCGGTTAAAGTCCGACCGAAGTCGTATACAATCGACGCCGTTTAACGTCTTTCTATGTTGAGAGATTAGTCGGAAATATACGGACCAGTAGGTCGTACGACTACGTATCCAGTGGACGGCCAGCCTTAAGGATCGTGAAGTCTTAACCGACGTTTTGAGTTCTGGGTGGGTGAGTTAGTTTTCCTTCTTCCTCTTCTTTCTTTTTCTTTTCCTCTATCATAAAATTTGGAAAATAATAATGATGGCACTCCCGAAAGTAAAGTATTCCGGAGGTAAAACACCCCTCCAATCGGATCTCCGGGTGAAGGGTGCATTTGGGGGCCACCATCAAAATGTCTAAAATCATTTACTAATATATGTAGGCTTAACTCCAACGCAAACTCTGTTCACCATTATCTTTAATCTTCTAAAGCCCACATATTATTTCTTGCCGAAACCCAAATAAGTTTTAAAATATGAACCAACCACCTCCTTTTCCCAGGATACGAACTCATTTCATCTTTTCGACCCCATGGTGGTGTATGTACTTCCGTTCGCAACGATCTGGCTTATGCTAGGGTTTCTAACCTCGAATCGGGTAGGTCTGATAACCTTTGGCTTAAACTAACCTTTAGATCTTTTACCAAATATATCTGCTGTATATACCGGTCCCCATCTGACAATTCCCACTCCTAGTTCTTTGACTTGATACTATTATCTCCCAGTTTCCATTGGCCAAAGTAATCGTCCTTGGGGATTTTAATGTTCACAATAAGGACTGGTTAGATTCTTCAAAAACTGACACTCAAGGCAGATTAGCCGAAAACTTTGCAACCAGTAACTCGCTCACCAATTTAATTATGGAACCTATCTACTTCCCCAGGGTTCCCACCCATTATTCTAACTCCTGGATCTTTTTCTAACTTCTAACCCTGAGCTCTACCAAGCATTTGTAACTGCTCTCCTTGGTCGCTCAGATCATGGCTTGGTTACTGTATCATACTTCATACAGAGGCAACTGAATGTAAACTTCCACGCACTGTATGGCACTATAATTCGGGGGGCTGGGGTAGTCTGAGAGGTTTCTTTGCCACCTACCCTACGCGGGTTAATGCAGATATATCTTTCACAAGGCCTTAAAGTAATCTTGGATGGGGAGCCTAAAATCTTGTCCACTTTAATGCTTCCAAAACACAGCCATGTTTGTTATCGCGGCAAAAGTCGGCCAATGCTCATCCGTTACTTATAAGCGGCCAAGTTTTGCAGAACAAAGAATCATTTAATCTTGTGGGTGTTACTTTTGAAAATAACCTTAACTGGTACAAACACATATTATTTATAGCCTTAGCAGCTTCAAAAAAGCTTGGATTCATTTTTCGAGCCAGAAAATCTTCTTCTAATCTGTATTCTCTGTATGTATCCCAGATCAGTCCCTCTTTATAATATTGGAATATTATTCTCACGTCTGGGGAATGGCGTCTCCTACAATACTTAGCGTTCTTAACTCCATTCGGAGAAGAACATTCGTCTTATAAATGACTCCACACTTACAGAAAAGCTTCCTTCTCTTGCCCGACGAGCTCTAGCGGATTTTTCCCTCTTTTATAGGTATTTTTACGGCTTCTGCTCCGAAGAGTCACTTTAATGCATCCTTTTAACGGGGTCCAACCCTTGAGAGGACCCTCCGAATTTCCACTTTGTTCCTTTCTTCACCCCTTCAGACCCCATGGTACGTAGTACCCGCAGGCTTTAGCCTTCTGCACGCAAATCTCCAAATAAATTAAGGCAATAAATCCCTATGACACTTAAACTCGGTACTTTAGATCCAGGCCACCTAAGCCCAAAAGGGTACAAAATTAAGCAATTTAATGTTGACCCCCTTTAGCCCCAGGACCTAATCCAAGGCTACCAAGGTTAGCATTTATGTTATATACCCATCTGAATATATGTATATATATATATATATATATATATATATTTTTAATATATAAAATATAAAATATATATATATATATATTATAATTATATAACAAAAACATACAAGAAGCTGCAAAATTTAAATTTACTAAACCAAGGCATACTTTATCGCCTTATCCAATAAAAGTTACATGAACAAGTTTTAATAAAAGAATACCCACATTTCTTATACATATTTAAATAATCCCTTAAGTTAATCAGATTCGGGCGTTTGTGTAGAGAAAAATCAGTTATAAGCGTTTACACGCCTGGCCGAGCAGAAAATGGTGCCGCGGGTCTGGCGATGACATTCGACGTTCAATTGTTTACTAAAAGAGGGAAGAGGGTGTACGTCCCTGCGTCTGACTGGAATTTATGATGTTTCCAAGGGTACCATGATATATTTGCTCCGGATGATGACACTTATTAAACCGTTTGCTTTCCTAATGCCAGCAAGCTTGTCTCTCGTAATGATTATGGACCGCGATTTAGCACAAAATGTACAGAGTGTCCCATTTTTAACACTTTTGTAGGGTATCTCCGTAATTGTTAGTGTTATCAAAAAAGTAATGTGGACGTTGTGTGCTCTTTTTGAGTTTAACATAAAGCGGTACAATCAAAATTGGAAAATATTCGCTCGCTTAAGAGATACGGAGAAAAATTAAAAACTTGTCAATTTTAGAATACCCCTTAATTTTCTTAGTTAAAAGAAATACAGAAAAATGTTTGATACAAAAGTTTCTTTATAATGATTGACGAATAATCTGCCATTTTAGAATAAGTATACCGGGTCAGATAAAAAAGTTATCCGATTTAACATCATTGTTTTAAATGGAACACCTTGTACATTATCATCTAAATCGAAAATAAAAATATATACGCGATGACCTATACACACAGTAGTATAGAAGATCGACAAATTCGTTCTGCAGGGTATATAACACCCAGATAGAGGAGGCACTTATTTTTTTATTTTTTTGTTTAATAAAATAAAGTTTAAATTTTCTTTAGTTATAGTTTTAAGTGGATCAAAATGGGTACAGTTATTGGAATAAAAAAAATAATAAAACATCCGTCCCACCACATTGCCATTGCCTTGAGGCATATGTATGTTTATTAGTTTGTTTCATTTAATGAATAGAAAATTTTGAATCAATTTTTAGATAAATCGGAGTTGGTATACTTTTTTGTACCAAAAAAAATATTGTTATTAGCAAAATTTTTAATGACCAAAATCACTTTTTTGCTTATATCTCCTTACTTATTCTATTAAAAATGTGTATATAACCTTTTGTATAGAGCTTATTAAAAAGCATATTTTTTGTTTAATACATTTTCGTAACTCATTTAGTTTTGGAGATATTTTATTTTAAATTTAAATTGTTAATATTTCAAAAACTAAAGGGGCTACAGAACATTTTATATAAAAAAAATTGACGAACTTCTATTAGACCATTAATTTTGATTACATACCTTTTTTCCTAAAATCAACAGTATTTAAGTTATATTGATTTTTCACGATTTTTTTAGGTAAAAAAAATGCAATTTGAACCCGCTGAGCTGTGGCAGCAGTGCGGCTTTAAATTGACTAAAGTTCATAATAATATAAAAAAAAATGTTGTATGCGTATCTCTTATTGGCTGGCTTTTTTGCGGTGACCTCCCGAACTATTTAGACACTATAGAGATAAAAAAAAAGCTGTTAGTTGGTTGGAACAGAGGGATAGGTCCCCTACACCTTGTCGCTAGACAAGACTAACTAACTGTATAGTAAATGAGGCGAACAGCTCTTATTTAGAAACGATACAAAGTGTACAGGTTAAAAGAGGCGAAATACTTTCGGGGTGAAAAAAAGAAATCCAGGTTTCAAAAGCTGCTGTGGCTAATAATCAGGAGCGGTCTGGCCAGGTCGGCTGCTCGGCGATCGCCGAGGGCCCCGGGGCTCCCTAACCAAAGGGGCCCCGACTGGGGTGCTAAATACGGAAAACAAAAGTACGGATCGAATAAATGTTGTTGCAATATACAATTAATTACTTTTATTGCAAAACTTTTAATAATACCAGTTTATAATATCTAAATTTTGAGCCAATTTATGACAATTTAAATGCATTTTATGTGTATTAATGTATGTAAAAAAACTCTGTAGTACTTCCGTCTTAGTTTTCAATTGGGACATTGGATCAGACTACAAAAAATTGGTGCCATAAGATGGTGGAGCAAACATAAAACCCTGTCATCAATAATTGACGAGGAGTTTCTTAGAAATGAAGATAGTTCAGGGAAACTGATACATTTTTTAAATGTGGTTTTGGAAATATCCAATGGAAGTTTAAACCCAAAAACAAAGTTTGTTGCTAGATCCTTAATTGAACATTGGAGCAAGTTTGAAAACATTTTTGTGGCATTTTCTTTACTCGACATATTTTTTGTCACATCCCCCGTTTCAAATAACCTACAAGCGAAAGACATTGACTATTTAAAGGCGTGGAATTTAATAAGTAACTTACTTAGTTATTTTGAAGACAAAAAAGTTCTAACTGAATTGAATTTTGTGGAGAAAAGAATAAAAACGAATGGGTGGGGAAAAATAAAAAAGAAGCCGCGGGTTTAAGTTCTTTGAATACGTTTAAGCATATATATTTTAATGTCCTAGATAGGGCCAGAAACAGCATACAAGATCGTTTTGGTCCAAATAAAAAGTTACTGGACTCTTTCCAAATCCAGCCCTATACTCTCGCTAATCAAAATAGACAAAACCCTTTTACTTGTGGAGCTGAAACAGTTCGCAAACCGTTTTATCCCCTCCCTTCTTACCAATAGCGAAGAAACCGGAAGTAAACTAACTATGGAAGAACTTGGAAATAAATTCAAAGAGAAAGAGAATAAAGACGATCAAAGGAACAGTGAATGTGAAGAGGAAATGATTTCAAAATGCTCGGGGAATGGACGATGTTTTAAATGCCTCTTATGTGTAATTTGTCTCAATCTGGGTCATTCCTCAACCTTTACCAAGCTTACCCTACGAAGCACATAAAAAACCTGTGATAGGGTTCCCTCCAAGTTGAAAATTGCAAAAAATAGATTAAGGGCCAATTTGAACCAGGATCTGATGGCAGATCTGCTGTTAATGAATGCTTGTTTTTAAACTTGAATAATAATGAAATAATTGACAATGTGGCAAGAAGTAGCTTAAAACTAAAAAAGAACCTGTTTGGTAGGGATTTGAACATATGAAACTGTATCAACTTAGATGTATGAAATGTAAAAATAAATAAAGGTTTTTTATGATTTAGACTATTTTTTTTAAACTATATCCTAATATTTCATTGTTTAATGCATTAATTAGCAATTTGATTACAGTTAATATTATAAAGATAATATAACTAACTGTTTAGCTTTGATATAATGGTCGTGAGAGGTGAGAGTTAATAATCATTAATCATCCACAAAATTAATGTTGAGTAACTTATAGTTTATAATTTGAACATGTAAATGCTAAAATTATAATTTAAAAGTGTATGCAACGCTTGTAAATAAATTTAAGCAATTAATTGCACTAATTCAGGGTGTTGTGAGTGGGCGGGGAGGGGGGGATGAAGTGGTTATTCTGAGGGGGGCCCCGGACGGATTTCCGCCGAGGGCTTCCAGAGCCGCCCCTGCTAATAATATACAGAATTTATGAATTTGGGTTAATTTAAAAAGTAACGCCAACAAGAATACATTTTTATTTGTTCTGCATAATGCTTTTGAATGCTAATGGTGTTTTTTATCAACATAAATAGTATTTAATAAAAGCAATTCCAACAGTTAAAAGAATGGTTTTGGATTCTTTCCTGCGAATAGATTGCACACACAGTCCCAGTCGTTTGAAAAAACACTATGGGTATAGAAAGTTTAAAAAGGGCAATTACGATAGATGCAAGTTTAAGAGTATATAATTTTAGAATGGCTGCTGGTATGACATCCATCCTAGAGGATTTTCTAGTATTTAGTGAACAAAGGGTGCGCTTGACCTGTTTGACTTTAAATATTTTTTTCATCATTTTATAAGAAACAAAAGAACCACAAGAGGAAAATTGGAAGAAGGATTAAGAGAAGAATTAAAAGTAAAGTATTTGAAAAAGGCTTTAGATTCCCCTTTAAAGCGAAAAACCATTTTCTCCTCAGAGGTTAGAGGTAAACAAGTTTTTACAATAGATTTGCTGCCACTTAAGTAGAAAGTGATTGTATTGTTAATGCGAATGTTAAAATAGTCTTTATCCTCTACAACAGTTTAATCGTTTTATTATTTTACTGTTGGCTTGTCGATTTTAAGATTAAAAATTAGAAAAAATACCTTTTGGGCTTGGATGTTAGAAGCTTAGTATAACGCTGAATTGCTTATTGTTTTTTTTAGTTTGGGTTATTATTGGGAGATGGTATATATGCTTAGATCACAATACAAATATTTTAGTAATGTGATGACATTATGTGGAGGGATCGCGTTAGATAAAATACAATGACAACAGAGAAAAGAAATTGGAAAATTAGACTGTCCACTTTAATGAAATAAAAGTTAAAGAGTTTTAAGTAGAAACTATTAAAAGTAAAACGATGATTTCATCGGATAATTAAAAAGAATTTTAAAACTTTTATAACGAACTCCTTAACCTTTGTTTAGTAAATATCTAATTTTTTAAATTTTTGCCCACCAAAATTATTTTTCTTGGCTATTTTAATGCTAAAGAGTAATAACTGTTATAGACAAATTTGATTGTTGGGAATATCCAGTGTACCTAATTTAAATTTAGAGACTATTTACAAGACCTGTCTTGTATTATTTCCGACCTTGTTATCAGATAAACTTAATGTAGGTATATGTGCTAGAAGAATGGAAGAAGTTCGTACACTAAAAAAGTTAAGTGATTGGTTCAAATTAGGATGCTTATTTGCGATTTAGATAAAAATAGTAAATGAAAATTAAAAATAAAAGATGACAGCAAACGGATTAAAGTTCCAGTTAAATATTTAGGAGAACCTCTCAGAAGATAATCCGACAAAATAATATTTGATTTTTGCTATATTTTACCTTTAAAAGGGCTAATATATATTTTACAACTCTTTAAGTAATAAGGAGACAAATTAAAAATAACAAACAAAAATTAAGTGAAAAAAGAAAGAGAAAAAAACCTTGCCAAAATACATTCTAAAAGAAAGTTTAAACAATTTTGTTATTAAAAACTATTTGACCATATAAAAGTAGGTCGGCGATAAAACGGTGGTCATAAAACTAAATTGTTTTTATCTAGAGGGAACTTAACAACAATAATAATCCATCACAACCGACGCCATTTTGAAATCTAGTCGTGGTAAAAATTGCCTAGCGTAGTGTAGCGTAGACTGTGTAAGTGGTTACAACAGCGGCGTCCCATATTTAAAGGTGTTATGATACACATTCTCTGTTTATAAAGAATTAATTGTCATTAATGCAGAAAATTTAATAATAGACATGTTCTTTAAGATTACAAACCGTAGTCTTAAAATTTATGAAATGTTAAATTTAATTTAAAAAAAAATAAATTTTAAAATAAATTAAAATACCTAACTTTACTTGACTGAGAATAATAGTAAATATTCAACTAAACCCTAATTAAGATTGTGATAAATACTAGTTCCTATTCCATAAAACTTGTAGTTTAAAGCCTTTATAAAAAATATTGATAATAAATAGTAAAAAAAAAATGTCTCTCTTTTTTTTTATAATGTTGATTCTATCTGCTTAAACAAATGTCCGGTTCAGAAAATTAATATGTACTTTAGCACTATAAGCAAACAGTAAAATATTTATATTATACATATAACCTAACATTAATGACTGATTTAAATTTTGCAGCATAGCCTAAAACTATCTATTTAAGGAAATGTCTTTTTAAATTTTTTTTGTGATACAATCATTTATTTGGTTAAAATAAATATATAAATATATAATATCATTTATTTGATTAAAATTAATATAAATAGATAAATATATTTCAAAAAATTAAATATTATTATTAAAACTATAAAAATAATGTTTTTATTTAAATTACTTACTTTAAAATTTAAAATCTTTAAAATAAACCAAATCATAAATAAATTCTATTATAATATACCTAATTTTACCAAAATATAATAATTACATTTTACAGTTTTCTGTTATTGCTAAAAACATAATTTATTAATTACGCTCTTTTTTGGCCAGAGCTTATTTTAAATTTAAATGAAAGTAAAACTAAATTTGTCCTTTTTCTAACAATGCAATAAATCATAGGCAACTTTATCCTACACTACAGTTAACGTTAATTTTTAATATAATATTTGTATTTTAAGGTTAAAAATCAAATATTATGCTCTAAAAAGTTTACTAAACATTGAAGTAAGCATACTCTCCTAACTTTTTGTTATGTGTATATCTACTACTGTGACATTTAATTTTAGATCAATAATTTATCAGCTAAGAATATTTTTTAGAAATTTAAAAGTTTCGGAATATTTGCAACGCTTATCTAAAGAATTGTACAAGCAAACCTATTAATAAACCTTTTAGTTTATGTACGCACTTTGTTTAAGGTTTTAAAAATAATTTATAATCTAAGTTTACTAAAGCATTTTATTAAAAACGTTTACTGTACAACGGTTGTAAATATTATAGAAAAGTAAAATAAAACATTTTTTATTAAGATCGACCTGTTTTAATTTTCTATAATCCTTGATACATACTTTTTAATTTGTTTACATAGATATAGTAAAATTTGTTTTTTTCTACTCTTTTGTATTTTAATTATTTATTATATTTTATAATATTATTATTTTAAATTAAAAACAAAACTATTTAGACTTAAGTTTAGACATTGAATTTATTATAGGTCGACACATTCTTTAAAATTTAAATACAGTGTAACTAGTAAATTTCGCATTATATGGAATTCTTTTTTATTAATTGCTTTATTTGAAACTTGACTTTGTCATCAATTTCGGCTTTAATCGAGATGAAATATAAAAAAATAAATAGTAGTCGCGTAATTCGCAGTTTTTTTTTATTTTTTTTATTTTATGTGTGGAGTTATTACTGAAAAGTTCAAAATAAGCTAATGGAAACAAACTTTTTAAATGTTATTTTTTGCCTTTTTGCCTTTTGCCAATCAATTCACTGCATTTCTTAACATCTCCTTATCTACAATCTAATTTTAAACATATAAAACTCACACAAAAACTAAACTAAATTAACTAATTAAATGGTTAAAAGAAAATATCTTTATTCTGTTTTGGCTTATAACAAACTCTAAAACAAGTTTCTAAAAATATTTAACAATCCAAGCACTTATTTAAAAGACAAAAATAATTTCTGTTATTAAAAGAAAAGGTTACAACAACGATAAATTAGTTCTTTTGATAGCCATTTAAAAGTTAAATTTGCATATAATTATATTAGCAATATGTCTTTACTTTAGTGGGCTAATTAGACGACCATTCGTACATACCAGAGGCGTGTCTGAATACTTTTATTTATTCCGTAAATTGCCAAATTAACTTTGCTTGGTGGCAATTTTATATTGCACAAGCATAATAACAGGTTATATATTTTACAATTTTTTCTATTTTGTAAGTATTTCTAAAATTTTAATAATTAAAAAAGACTCCAAAAACCAAAGCAAATGATTTTAAAAATCTGTCTGCCATAATGGATTCGCCATTTTGAGTTTGCAAATCTGACTTCGGATTCGTGATCAGTGATCTCCAAAACCTTTATTCATTAAATTTGGCATAAATCGGTTAAGTTTTAAAATTGATGATATCTATCGTTGATTTTAAGGTTACAAAAAAACATCACGTTTCATATCAATTCTAAGGGTAAATTTTCATTTTCCATAGCCTTTTTTACATAATTATACATTTGAAAATCAAAGTTTTTGAACATTTGCTGGTATTTTTTTGGTAAATTTTTAATGTTTTAGACCTACTTTTTGAGGTTAGAAAGTATTTTCTTGTTTGTGTGGCTGTGTAATTTATCCCTTAAAATTACACCAACTCTAAATTCTAAATGTAAAAGTGGTCCAATCAATCAAATAAACCTTGGTTTATTCTAGTTTAGGAACTAAATAAATATTGGAAAAATAGCTTTATACATTAATAATAAACTCTGCTTTTTGTGTACCATAAGAGTATAAATTTTAAAAACCAAGTAATTTATCGACGTTTATATTTTGACTATCATAATTTTAAATTAGCAAGTAGCATTAGGTACAAATAACCTTAAAATCATTAAAAGTTATTTATTGCCCTTAAAAATTATTAACAAGTCCATTTGATGTTGGTATTTAAACATTGTTTAATTAACGCATTTTATTGAATATTTAACCTTAACTTAGAAATATTATTTTTTTACAACTTAATAAATCCATATTTGTTATAAAAATTCGATATGCAATTACAAGTAAAAACAGAATTTTAGAAATATTTTTTAAACTTTAACTTTACTGAATTTGGAAGTGTACTTTATTTGATGTATAAGTGTCATTATTAATTTAATAATGTGGATCATATATTTATATATTATGTTACGTTTAAAAAAGTTATTAAATAAAAATAAAAACTTTTTTGTCTTATAATTTAGAGATAATACTAATAAAAAAATAGCTTATCACAACCCGTGGGTATAATTTTTTGGTAACTTAATACTCAATCACAAATGTAATTTTTAAAGACCAGTTTTGACCCACTAGAGAATTATTGCAAGTTGCCTGTCACTCATAATTTAAAGGTATTGCACACATCTTTTTGACCCTAATATTAATCATAAAAAAGAGGATTTTTTTACTCATTACTCCCTTTTTTTTATTGATACACATATTTATATACCTAAGGAAAATTAGGTATAATATTTTTGGAGTCTAATTTTATAAAAAATACATGTGAAAAAGCAAAGTTATAAGTGTGTTCGGTATTCATTCGGTTATACAAATGGTTTCAAACTTAAAATAAGACACTGCTAAGTAACGTCTTAAACCTGCACTAATAAAGTTAGGCGTTATCCTTATTAAGAGAGACCTTATTTTACAACGCGGGTATTAGTAGTACCCGGCCTTATTTATTTGTACACTATTTCTCCATCAGGACATAAAATATTGTTTTAAAATATAAATTGTCCAGTTATCAACAAAGTGCCTCCTTAAACTTTGGAAATTAAAATGCTAACCCTTAAATTTCATATCTAAAGCTCTACCTACGCCTCTGTTAAAATACATAAAACTTTCTAACTTTCAGAACGTCGATAATTCCCGGGCTGCTGTTGTTCCTGCTAGCAAGCGACGGCTACACCCGGCATGTCATCTATAACGATCCTAGCACCTCCCTTGAACCAATCATGTCCCAGTCCCGCAGGACGCGCATATGTACTGAGCTGTGCACGTCAGGACTGGGCGGGACTCCCTGCGGTGACAGTTGTTTTGATCTCATCCCTACGAACCTGCCCATCGCTGGCCAGGATAAGAATAGTCAGAATAATTCCAGCACTAGCAGTGCTAATAGTGCTAAATATAACGCTGCGACTAGGGAAGGGTCCTGCGACGTGTTGTGTAAGAATAAATTAGGATATCCGCTATGTGGCTGCACGTACAACGAGACTACATTATACGCCGCGGATTATTTGGAAGTTTGCTCGACGTTTTGCATTAATTATAATTATCAGGTAAGAAATTATTTAGTTTATACACGTTAAAACGTTACTTGAAGTGAAAATTATTTAAACGCGATTTTTTTGTTAAAAATTGACCAAATGCCCCTAAACCTAAAAAGTCGTGGTCTAATTTTTTTAAGAATAATGGCCCTCCGCTAAAAATTTGCCAAATAAAGCAGTTATAAATAATTATTAATAAAATAATAAAATTCAAAAATTTTAATACGAACCTGATTTTTTGATATTTTTGACCCTTGCGTTGTAAAAACATACAATTTTTTGCTTGTTACTGATAATGGGTATAGTTGGATCAGTATAAAAATCAAAATTTAGTGCTCTTTGAAAAGAAGAAAAAAAACATAAACAGTAACGAAAAAGGTTTGCTTTTGCCTTTGCTTTTTATATGGACTATTTTTCAGATATCTGCTGGAAGCGGCACATTATAAAAAGCAAAGGCGGCCGCCAGTTCAAATCAAACCTTTTTAGCTACTTTTTGTTTTTTTTTTCTCTTAAAAGAGCACCTAACTTTCATTCTTATACTGATTCAACTTTATGTCCAGTTTTTGTACTCTTATTTGGTTTTAAGTGCGATTTTCTGGTTGAACAGTGGTAAATTATTTGTACAATATTCAATAGTGTATATATATATATATATATATATATATATATATATATATATATATATATATATATATATATATATATATATATATATATATATATATATATATATATTATATATATATATATATATATATATATATATATATATATATATATATATATATATATATATATATATATATATATATATATATATATATACGTACAAACGATGGATATGGGCAACCTAAACACCATCTGGAAGAAAAGTTAATTTGCTTTAATGTCTTGTAAAAAGACCAGGTGTTCCAACCAATATACCAAAGTTATCGTAATTTGTATTCTTGAGAAAATGAAAAAACTCTGTATAATGGTAGTTAAGTTTGATGTTACATACTCATGATATTCCAGACTGGTCTTACTGTTGTACCAAAATTTGAAGTTCGTAAATTTAATATTTCGCTACAGTCGTGGAAAAAAGTTTACCCTAAAGTATAAAGAAACGGTCGGTCAGCCGTCGCACAGTGGGACAAAGCGTCACTGTTCTATCCAAATTACTCTACAGCTCATATAGTTTAATCGTTTAAGCTTATTTTTTTAAATGCCCGTCGTGAATTTGCCTATCGATTTCTCTTTTTGGATTTTTGATTTGGGTTTTTATTTTCCGGAAATTTGCCTCCAAACTTTAAGTTTTATGAAAAAAAACGAATTTTCGGCTCAAAAATGAACAATATTAGGTTTTGGTATACATTTTTTGCTTAAAATCTTGCTCTTGATAAGCCTCAAAAAACTGTCTGAAAATGAGGTGCAACATTTTTGTTATTCCCATCAACATCAACAGCCATAATCTTCCGAAATGTTTTACGCAAAAGATACTATAACCCATAAAATTTTTGCATAAGTCTGGTTCGAAAATGTATCCAAAAATTCTGAAAAAAAAATATTCTTATTTCTTTAATCATTCTGAACAGCGTCACCTCTAAAAGTGCAAAAACAACCGGTTTAGGGTTTTTTTAAGAATAATATTATGAAAAAATTATAAAAAGTATTTAATATTGATTTATTAAATTAAATTTTTCCCGCACGTTTTATGAGTCCGTCCCACTGTGCGGCGTAATTTATGACCCACAAATTTTTGCTCTGACTGTACTATTTTCAACCAATCCCAACTGCTCATTTGTAAAATCTGGCAACTATGTTTTTTAAAGACAATCAGTAATTTGTCTGTTGCTGCAAAGTTATTTTTATAAACCTGATACCTAATTAAAATTATAGGAGATTAACTACGTTTTAACGAAAAACTTTAAAAAAAAACACTTGATAAAAGGATGAAAATAATAAATAGCATACATAATAAACAAAAAAACGAATAACGTTAAACCTGATGAGCCTAACCTAATTGACCGTGTTCGTGTCGTAGGCTTAAAAGAATTAGGCAAAAATTTAAAATGTTGCCCGTGCAATGACGTCCCATTTTTAATAAATCAATAATACGATGTAATAAACCCTTTGACTTGCTCCAACGTTGCCAGTTCAATAGCTGCCCAGCTCTTTCTCTTATCCCCTCCAGTAAAAATATTCCTTTAAAGATGTAATTAATATTAATATTTTTTTCAAACTACGTGGTAAATAATTTTCATTTTCATTTTTTTATTGTTTTAAATAGATTTTTCTTCATAATACTAGATCTTCGAAGAATGGTAAGGCTTCTTTTAAGGAAAAAAGCTGTTATTTTTCCACGCTTCTCCCATGCTTAATGTACAAAAAATGCAATTTTTATTCGCGATTAACTCTTATTAGACGTGGTAATTTTTTTAAAAATTTAACCAACATGTGTATTGTACATTTAATAACTCATGTTAAAGATTTGAAAAATTTCTTAAGATGTTGCTTGCATGACCCAACTACTTAATGGTTTCGAAATGAGAATAACTTCATTGCACCTTCATATTATCAAAAAATAAATAAATAAATAAATATCTTACAAACCAATTAAATTAGACACTAGTACTAATTATAAACGTGGGTAATTTTTGTATGTAGAATCTAAATTTTTCATAAAATATAGGGTGTTCAATTTAAAATAAAATAACTTTAATACTTTATACATTTTTGGGACATCCTGCATAGTCTAAAATAATTTAATGCTGCGGCCATATCCGACACATATATGTTTTTTAGTTTTCTTTATTTTTAAGCTTCATGCTTTTGAAGCTATACACAGAGTCACATATTTACGGGGTGTCCGGGAAAATTTAGATATGCAAAAACAGGTGAAAAGAATACTACAAGTTCATATAAACTTTTTTCGTGTAGGCCTCTTCTTTGGAGATATTAGCTCCCAAAGAGCTCCAATCAAATAAAGTTTTTTAGACATAATTATTGATCCACCAGGTATATTACAATTTTATTTTAATAAGATGTAATACCCAGTATGACTCTTCAAATTATTATCAAAGAAAGAGTTGTGAATTACTCACAACTGCAGGGACGGACGAGCTGTGGCACTCATGACCCCCTTTTATTCGCCCCGCATTAATAAGAACTTTGGAAAACATTTTTTACAAACCTTTAACCAGTGGCGGCTCCTCCATTGGGTCATTTGGTTAATGACCTACCAATATTTTTGAACTAATATTTCCAAACAAAAACATAATAATGATATAAATAAAAAAATATATTATTTTAATCTTTTAAATTTCCCTTTATTATTCTAAGCATATAATTTCGGATTACTGGATTCCACAAGCTTCGCGCAGCGATCTCCAGATCGGTGGTTTCGTTCTTTCTCAAAAAGTCGGGCTGCCAGCCTGCATTACTCGCGTCTAGAGATACCCCGTAATCAAGAGCTTCTTGACAGTGTTGACACACGAAACATGCTTTATTATACAGAGACTCGGCGCGTTATTTCAAAAGTAGGCTTTTTTAAATAATGCATTCAATTCAAAAAAGAAAATCATGGGTCTTTTCTAATACGTCTCCGCATTTTTACGTCTGATATATAATTGGGGAAAATAAAAAGCCGCTTTGCTAACCAGAACTAACCATGACCGACTAGAAATTGGGGCTTTGAATTTGTCCAAATTATCCCTACATAAAAGTTATTAGCAATTTTTTTATTATTTTTGATATGGTAGAAGTAATTTTTTTTTAAGTGTAAATATATATTCCCCTGGTTTTTTCTAATACGTTGTTAAAATGTTGTTTATAACTTCTACAAATAATATAGACAAATTCAAAAGCCCTAACTTCTAGTCGGTCAGGGTTAGTTCTGGTTAGCAAAGCGGCTTTTTATTTTCCCCAATTATATATCAGACGTAAAAATGCGGGGACGTATTAAAAAAGACCCTAAATTATTACATTAAAATGTAATTTTTTAGCCAGTCCCTGCATAATTAAGCGTTTTATGTGTCAACACTGTCAAGAAGCTCGTGATCACGGGGTATCTCTAGACGCGAGTGTCTGCATTCACCGTATTGTGTTAAACGGAGCCGAGTCGAGTATTCCCGATCTAATTTACGATTGGGCGATTTCGGCTGCTTTCCGCATGGTCTGGGTCAACAGCCGCGAAAAGGAAAATTACGCATTTTTTGAGGTGTTTGTTATTCATTTATTTTTAAATTTTCTTTTTTGTTTTTCTTTGGAGTAAACGTCTGTGTGAAATAAAATGCCTAAAATTTATTCCTTCAGTCATGTTTTTTTTTAATTAAAAATCAGTTAAGCCATATTCATTTGAAATTTTAACTAATGACCTCCCCGAAACATAATAGTTTTCAATAAAAATAAAATTTTAGTTAAAAGCTTCGTAAGAGGTTTTAACATGGACTAGGTAAACTCTGATGCACTCGCAAGTATGACAAATTGAAAAAAACCCTCTTTTTTCATAATTAAGCCGACAGAACTTAGGGGATTAACAGTGTAAATAAGGTTACGTTTTTTCGAAAATGGCTTAGATAAGCGATATGAATAAAGAGTACTTAATTTTTAGTCAATAGTTAAAGGTTTGTAAAAAACGTACGTAAACGTTTTTAACAATACAGCCGTAAAAAAGATAACATGAGTGTCACAGCTAGTACGTCCCAACAGGTATTAGGAACTTAAAATTAGGTTTTGATACTTATAAATATTGTATTTATAGGTAAATAGAATAGTCCACTAATAATAAAAAATATATATTTTTTATAAGAATGAAGATATGAAAGTAATTTTTGGGTTTTAATTTTGAAACTTGACATTTATATCTCAGTTCGTTTTCTTTAGGATACTCGCCTTTCTACTTTTTGGAAAATGGGACCTCTTCGGTCCAGGTCCCGAGGTATAACGAACTGACTATGTTCAGCCCTATTGACCCCTATGAACTTACAGATCGCCTGTACCAAAAAAGAAGAAAACCCTCAAAAAAACCAAAAAATCAAAAATATTAATCTACGTTTTGGTGGCAAGTCGGCCACCGATGTCAAGATAAAATTAAGCGGACGCATTTGAAAGACACGACCAGTACTGGACTTAAAAACTTCTACAAGACTTTTTCTCAATCGAAAATCAACAGATTTAAGTATTTTTTTAATTTACATAAATATGTATTGATGAACCAAAAAGTTAATTAATAAAAAATCCATTATTATATACTTTCGTGCATCAGTTGTGAACCAGTATATAAATACGTGGATTTCATGGCTGTGAAAAGTTTCGGAAAAATATAAGAAATTTGAGATGACAAAAAAATCTGACAACTAAACAAAAAATGTATTTTATTGGTTTAAAAGGTCAGTAACCATAGTTTTAGAACCAATTTATTACATATTTTGTTCAGATGTCATTATTAAACGAAAATTAACAGATTTTAGTAAGGTCCGAATTATTATAAATCCGTTAAGTTCTTGTATAATACAGAATAAACGTCAAGTAATAAGTAACATGTCCCATTAAAAGTTGTTGTCTGCTAGAATGAACTATGCAGCATATTGATAATTCCCGCTTTATCAGGGAAAATAAAACTTAATACTTGTTAGGAGTATATTTATTTGGCATAAGTAATGGTATTAAAACCATTTCTTTTTTGGTAAATTTATTTGGTCAGTTCAAAGCACACGGACGCACTTTTTCGTCCATATAATTTAATTTTTGAACTGCGCAACTGCTAGCCCTTGCAGGTACATATGAAGGCTTGTGGGAAATATATGCCCCAAAGGTAAACAGAATTATAGTTTACCGCTACAGCGGTTTTTAAACAAATAGAAATAATTAATAATTTATAACGCTAGTCATCTTTAAATAATGTATTTTTATATATTTTAATTTTGTTGTTGCAAAAAAATATATATATTTTTTTATTTTGTAAATTTACAATTTCTGGGTATTTTTCTAATTTTTACTATAAATAAATGTTAAATAAGGCTTTTTCTGAAGGTAAACGATGTTTAAATTAAATTTTCTAAAAAATCTAAAACAAAAAAAGAATAATGCTAACTTTTATGGCCCCAAATGTATTATATACCACTAATAATATTTTATTGTATTTCTGTAAATCATACATGATATTGAAAAGGATAATATACTGCGTATTTTAAATGTACCATTTTATAGTTTAAGTTTCAAGAAAATAATATTTAAAGAATCGGAATCATTGATTGTTTTAAAATTTGATACCGAAAAAGTTTGACTTTACTTTTTTTCTAAATCGTCGTTCTGCATAATAATATTAAACTAAGAAACCAAATAATTTTAAAATAAATTCAAGCATATTTTGTTAACTTAATATAAGCTCATAATCTTTTTCATAAGTCGCATGTTCTTAGGATTCCATTTCTTGAGAAAGATTAGCAAATCTTTTATCCTTATCCAGTTTTTTTTTTCTCAGAACTAGGCTAGTAATATTAATTTCTTTTCCATGCTTTCTCAAATTTTATTTATATTTGTAAATCATGAGTTCTGAATCTTAGAAGTCCAAGAAGAAGTTCGCAAAAGACCAACTATTGACTTAATTAATCTTTTAAAGTGACTTATTTAAATTATTTTTTGGAAACAATTGGACCAGGACCAGGGTTCAAAAATATCCGATATTTATTATAAATATTAAAATATCGGATATTTTTGATATATATATATATATATATATATATATATATATATATATATATATATATATATATATATATATATATATATATATATATATATATATATTTTGTTAATAAACAGTTAAATTCTATAAATACAAAAATTATTTAATGCTTCTTAAATACTCAATAATGAAGTAAAATCGTTTCTGCACTTTGTTAATTATTTTGTTGGTAAAAAATAATGGAATAAACCCAAAAAACTTACTCTTTCGTAACGAAATTTTTCTGACATGACTGACGCCATTAATGCCTGCAGAAATGTTGCCATTTATGGATTAGAACTTACTATTAGGGAGTATGTTTTAACTCTACTGCAAAGCCATCTACATTTGGGAAGTAGAAATATAAAATTTTTAAACCATTTTTGTACTGATATATATCATAAAAAATTATTTGATATATATCGGATATATATCATGATATATATCCGTTAATATATATCCTCGAACCCTGACCAGGACTAAAAGATTTTTCATAAACCACCGACGTTTTGATTTTCTGAAAGAGTAAAATGCCACAATGTTTTTTTCTATCATTTGTATATATAAATTATCTACAAATACTAGCATTACCTGGTTTACAGTTTTCCCAATAAGTCAGGTAGAATAATGTTGTTTTGCTTTATTCAATTGTTTTAATATTTATTTTAATTGGCCTTACTTAGGTAACACAACGTAAGGATGATTGATAATAATAATATAAAAAAATATTTACTATTTCGTACATTAATTATCATGTTTGCCAGCATGATGTCTCTTATTTATTAATAACTGAAACACATTATTTAAATTCTCCCTTCTTAACTAAGATAAAACATCGTTTATTTGACACAATCTAAATCCGAAAATATTATTTTTAATAATTAGTTCTTAAATATTTTTTTAGATATCCGGCTGCCAAAACTGTACAATATACAAGCAATTTTTTAAGAATAATGCCCCGTCACCTATGAACATGTTTCAAACTGTAAGCCTTAACGTTGTTGGTGAAACAACCCGAACGACTTTGGTTGTAGGATGGAGTTCTTGGTGTAAAGATGTGTGTCCAGATGGTGACGGGGGAGCAGCATGTAACTGCGATTTGCTGCCATAATATTCCTAATTTTAATTTTTTTTTTGGTAAGTTTAGTTATTTAAAAATTGTTTAAATTATACCTTATCAATAAAATTTATAACCAATGTTATTTTTTTCACAATTTATATATTTCTGATTTACGATCATTATAATAAATATTGCTGATGATATATTGGCATACGATTTTCCGATTTTGATTAATCCACAATTTTTTAGGAAATTTTTATGTCTGTAAGACTTTTCGGGGCGCTTAATTTCTATTTTTACAAAACGACAGTCTAATACTATAAGTAATTTATTAAAATTACTTTCGACTGGCTTTTAAAACTAATTTAAATTAATACTTTTATATGGTTGAAAAATATTTCACTGAATTCAATATAGGTACTAATTGTAAAAAATACCAGTATGCTTGACAGGTGCGATTATTTTTCTCTAAAATCAAATGAACAATATGAACAAAGTTTTGTAAAATGCTTATTTTTAGAGATTCTATAATTCTGCAAGGACTTTAACTTATTTGCATTTTATTTATTTAGATCTTTTAAATACACTTAAAATGTCAAAGATGATAAATATTTAATATTCTATATCTTACTACAGCACATTTTAAAATCTCGACACCTAAAGATGTAGTTTCTCTTTTATAAACTAAATCTTAAATTTTCACTTAAATAAAATGTATTAATCTATCTTAACTTTATAGAACTTTTACTGTATTATCTAAAAATATTTCTAAATAACTGACCCAGTTAAAGAATATTATCATTAAAAAAGTTTTAAGAGTTGAGATACAAATGCGCAATTATCTATTTGAAAAATTTATATTTGCCCTTAAAATGTATTTGTTAACTAATAATTTTTAATTTAGATTTAGCAACACCTTTATCCCAAATTGTTCGTATGTATTTTTATGATTTTTAATAAACCTTATTATTTCTTAAGTATTTTGGTAAATGGTTTATTTGATATTTCTGTTTAAAGACATTTTTTAACTCACAAATTATTAAAGTGTGCATATTACTTACAATATGATTCACACATTTTTAAAATTATAATAAAACGGTATAAATTAATTCTTAATAGACCCTATTATTTTTTTAGATGCCGTGGTACTGCTGGTAGAAGAGCTTGTTTGCAAATCACAACCCCAATTTTATAAGCAGCAATTTAATTTTTTAAAAAGCGAGTAAATTTTACATTAAAAAACACAGAAGCCTATTACATAATACTAAAAATATGAAGAGGCGTCGGTTTAAACCTGAAAAATTAAAACACAAAGTAATCCCAATAAATTTGTATTTTTTTTTTAAATCACACCAACAAAATTTCACCGTTTAAGTAAGGGTAATTAACCAACTGTATAATTGACACCGAAAATTTTTCTCAATTTAAAAAAGTTGTATTAAACACAAAATTAAAACAAATATATTTAAATTTTGATGCTGTAAATAATAATGTGTATTACTTTCACCACAATTTGAGACCACCACTTTTAACTACTTAACAAAAATTTTATATATTCCAAAACTTAACTTATTCCTTGGTAAATTAACCTAAGCATTTGAATCCTCTTATAACGATGTTTAAAATGTATTCTGTAAAACAATGTGGGCAAACCATAAGAAAATAAAAAAAAAAACAAAAATACGAATTATATTTTTTCAATAAAAAACAAATTAAATGTTTCTATCATTGTTTGTCTATAGGAATATGTAGGTTTTTAACAACAAATATTAACGTTACAATTATAAGTCAATTTTTTATGAAAATTAAAATAAAATCGACAACAAAGTGTCAACTAACTTTACTTAGTTATTTCTATAAGAAAATACGTAATCATAGTACGTTAAGTAAAATGCTTAACATTATAACCTAATAAACATTACAAATATAACTAAAAATACGGTTTAATCAATTTTACTTTAAAATTACGTTAACAAATGATATTTTTAACATCGATACCATTATTACCTAAAAAACAATGCGAATTGTTAAAAATAAAATAAAGTTGTTTATTGATGAAACAGTATTTAAATACCCGCATAAATTCTAAAATACATAATTTTACCAATATTGTTAAAGTGTTGTATTGAAGCTTCTTATAGTTGTATATAAAAATGACAAAGTCACAATGTCTTCCAAATTTGTATATATTGATCAAAGATAATGAAGGTCTTCCAAACGTAGTAGCTGCATAGTTATATAAAGTAGATTTTTAATAAACACAGTTTATTTTATTTCTAAAGCATACAGGGCTGGACATTAAAAATAAATTTGATCTATTACATGTCTTACATTTATCAGATATGTTTATCTTACAAAAAGGCATAAATAAAAAAAATTATTGTAAAATTTAGAAAAACTATTTTATAGACAAATAATAATATTAATAATTTTACACGTTACAGTATTTTGTGGTCAAAAACCCAAGTTATTAACTATAAAATAGGAGAAATGCAAACCCTGGGAGCCCTGTATGCAAGTTTAATTAAATAATTGATTTGTCTTAATTAAAAATTGAGTATAATTTTTCAATGTTATTTGTTAAATTTAAAACACAAGTGATCTACAAGAACGTTTAAATATTTGGTAGAAATATTCATATTAAATACTGTAAAATTACAAGGTATATGTTTCGTCAAGATCAGGGTTCAATTAAAATATATTAAATTAATGGCAAGCCAATTTCTTCTTTTAGATCACTTACAGTCTTTGTATTATTAATAAATATTTATAAAATATCTAGAGATAGAATAATCATATCATGATTTAAAATATGTATATAACATACCAAAATTACCTAAGCTTCAACTTCTTCCTACTTGTGGTCAATACTTTTTCCTATTTTTGAATTATTTTACTATTTTACTATATTTAATATTATTCTTATTTTATTTATCTATTATCACTAAACTATATTTGTAATCGTACATAGAATAAAAAATAATTTACAGTTGACGTAGTATACTAAACAAAATACATTTTTTTTAAGATAAAATATTTTTCAGAGATTTCCTTTTGAAAGATACACAATTTTTACCTATTTAATGTATCTCTATTATTATATTCGATTATGTGTACAGCAGGCCTATTTGTTTTGTTTTTTGGAAAAAAATCATATTTATCCGTTTTATTAAACTATCATCAACTCTTTTATTTTTAATAAAAAACCGTTTAATTTTTACTTTTTAAGATATATTTTTACTAAAGATGTATTTCAATTATTATACAACATGCTACTCTTACACAATTCTGTTAAGATATTAATACTTATTTTTTTTTCTACTTTTAACTATACCCTAAAAAGTAAATAGTTTTAGTTTAAACTAATAATTAAAACTAAAAGATACCTTTTTTAAAATTCCAACTGTAAAATGCAAAGTATTTTCTAAAGTTTCAGCTATGTTGTCGTAAATACATTAAAAGCATTCATTTTCAACAACAATATCCTTAATATTATGTCATATTATATAAAAAAATTAAGGTTTATTTAAAAATCAAATAAATAGCATTTTTATTAAAAAATAAGAAAGTTGATCATAGCGTTTTAAATCCGAACCAGCTTGTACACAAAATGTTATAACAATATAATTTGTCGTCAAAAACCAGTAATTAAATCTGAATATCCCCTTTCACACAAATGTGTTAACAATGTATTGATAAAGACATATTTGTAGAAATGTGAGTCCTTCGAAAAATATCGAAAACTAAACATATTACTGAAATAAAAGTGATTAAGAAAAACAAAACTTGATCCAAAAAACTCCATTAGTAGTTTTTCCGGAGTTAGTTTAGGTCATATAAAAAAGTTTAATGCCTTTCCATAAAAAGTTACAAAAGCAGTAAGAAATTAATATTAACTGTGAATAGATTCTAAACGTGAAAATATTTTTTAAACCTTAATACTAGAACAAAAGATTACGAAATACCCATATTACTACCTTCGTAATAATAGGGTATTTCGTTACAATCGGTTAAGCGGTTTTCTATATTTTTCGAGTGTACCAACTTCTGTTTCTAACTCTAATATAAAGTATGCTTCATTTTGTTTTTGATCAGTGTTTAATATGACAACATATATAATGATCTTACACCAACTAAGTATATAGATGGTTGTTTATTTAATATTGTTAAATAATGTTATAAAATGGTATTTGCATAAAATGCCTAGAATTTTCACCTTCAAAAATAATAATTTTAAAAGCAGATATAACACCAAAAGTGGCGACGCTAGACGAAACGTGAACATCGGCGACATAAGTTTTAGAAAGAAAATGTTAAATTAAATAAAGTGAACTATACATTAATAATAGTTATACGGTAATTTTATGTAACTAAATAAAAAAAATTAACAACTTGCGAGAACCCCACAGGCACGAGGCCGTCAGGGTCGCCAACGTCGTCGACACCCAACGCCGCCATTGAACGCCAACACAATAAAGGAGTGTCCTGGCAAAGTTAATTTATTTCATGTTGTATGTTTTAGCAAAAAGTTTCGTTATGCATAACATCACATGTTAGTTGTGGTTAGTTGTACCTAAAAATTGTTTAAAAATTAAGTTTTATTGTAAGAAAATCCGAAGTAGCTAGTGTTGCTAGTGCCGAAAAGAAAAGTTTTTTTATGTTTTAAAACAGTTAGTAGTTGATACTTAAATTTAAAAAAACTTTACATCTTTTACATTTATTTCATTAGGTGAAAAATCTATGCGTCATGAATTTAAAAATTTGATGTTATCTATCCACGTAACCTTAAATTTTCTACATAATCTATAAAATTAAAATAAGAATAGATATAGGCTTTTAATTGGCATTTTACATTCAGTTTTTATATCTATTAAAATAAAACAAACTGTTGTGTAACGACAATAAGTACTTTTAGAGAAACATGTAAAAAATTAAATAATGGTAACATAAAACATAAATAACTGTAACATAAATGTTTAGTGGCTTAAGGGATGTTATGCCAATATGGTTTGTAATTTTTGGCTTTAAAAAACATAAATCACTTGTTAAGTAATTCTAAAACTGTTATTTTTATAAATGTTAAAGAAAACTATTAATATTTTTCAGCTATTTGTCATACAGTGCGGACGGAAATAAGAAGATTATAAAAGTTAAATTTTATTTTAAATTACATATGATTAATTTAATATTTATTTAATATATATTTAATGGGAAATTCAGTGATGTATGCATTTCAAGGCAAGATAAGTGTTAAATGGCTAATCTTGTACAACACTACCGTTTTTAAACAATTATATTTGAATCGTTTCTGAAAAGTTTTTAAGTTAAATTTAATATTAAGAGTATAATTGAAGTGGTTGTCATCATATATATATATATATATTATATATATAATATATATAATATATATATATATATATATATATATATATATATATATATATATATATATATATATATATATATATATATATATATATATAATATATATATATATATTTATATATTTTTTGTTAGTACCCACATCAATATGTCGCTAAATGTAAGATTAAAAATAATTATCTCCTACTTGTTACAACTGTCTAGTTTTAGTTAAAATATCTGTTTAATGTCAGCACTGTATAAATGTTAAGGACCTTTAATAAAAGAAATTATTTGGGCAACTGTCGTTTATTTTTAGCCCAAGATACCATAATTTTTATCTCGCTACAGTCCAAAAAGGCGAGTTCCAACGAACCGTACATATGTCTTATGTAAAGTACAGGGAGTCCCAATTTCTTTGTAATTGCAGGATACTTTGGTTATTATTAGAGATAGAGACTTGCGGTTTTCGCGAAGTGCCAATACTTTTTGGAGAAACAAAAGATAGCACTAAAAGATTTTTCACGGCTCTCTTCGTTTTTGACATACAAGACAAAATTTATTTATTTATTTTTTTTTTTATTTTTGGACCCCCTCGAATTTCAGTTATTACAACAAATGTAAAAACCGAGATTGGTAGGCATGTTTACGTAAAATTTAATGATGTGGTTGGATTTTTTCAAATTTAATAATTTTTGGAGATATGAACTAAACTGTAAATTTTTAATCATTGAATTGTGTCGGATAGGAACTTTTTAAAAATATATAATACTTAAGAGTTATTTAATTTTTTAGACAATAAATCGATGTTGTTAATTTTAAAATTAAATTTTGCATAGTTTGTCCTGACATAGAGGCTTTATAAACAAAATAATAAATATCATCCAATCATCTCTAATTTTTTAAAAGTTTACATTAACATCTGAGTTTTAACATAATATTGAAAATACTTACAAGGTGTGCTAGAGCACCTATTCTAACAGAAAAAATAGAAAACCTAGACAACAACAAAGTTATAGAAAAAGTAGAGAATTTGACCTTTCGTGGTCAGTGTCTTCTTCTTCCTGGGAGCCGTCAGTGTCTAGAAACAGTCAAAAAAAAAACAGGCTATTCGGCTCGAAGGACCATTTAATGGTGAAGAAACGTTAATCGTTGCGCTTCCGCACTATAAGTAGTTGCCGACCGACTCTGCTGTCGACTAAATATGAACTGAAACACATAGGTGCAAATTAAGGTTTGGACTTCCGGTAAAACGACTATTGCTAATTAAGACACAACGAGTAGAATAACTGTAGGTATACAAGTTTTTATTTACAAAAAAATAAATACAATTCAAGCCAATATGGCATATAAGCGACTCAAGTCAATATCGACAATTATACAATTACAAAAGAGTCTAATTTTCCCTTGACAAATTTTTGAAAAAGGAGAGAGAAAGCGCTTCGACCACTGCGCATCCTATTTTACGAGGCCGCCATGGTTGCTTCTACTTGTCAAATTCAAATTGACATTTGACATAACAAAGTTTTGTTTTTTTTTGTCATACGGAATAAAAAAGGGTAGTCGTATAAACAGGATTTTTTCGTGAATGTTTTGTTTACTTTTTGGATTAGATTTGGTTAAGTATCTTTCTTTTGTAAGTTCCCCATTTTATATAGTGAAAATATTTTATGGTGTAAATAAAAAAATCTAGAAAAATTATAGCTAAAAGTTGAATTTTAATTTTTTAAGACAACATTCAGTATAATAGTTTAGGTCTCTTGTTTTTTGCATACTTGCAGGTGCAACAAAATTTACGAGTACATGTAGGTAATATTTTAATTTTAGATTTCCAAAAGAGGAAGGTTTGGTGCAAAAATAGTTGAGTGTACTGCAAATAAACAACTGGTCAGCTAGCAGATACACTTCCTGGATAGTGAACATATAGGACAAAGAAAAATTTTATACCTTTGCTTTTTTTGGATGGCATTTTCACCTAAGTACCCACCAATTATCAACAATTCCATGGCGAAACACCATACCAAAACTATTCAAGGAGAAAGAATAAGGAATAAGTTAACCAAGTTGATTCCATTTAATGGTCAATAAAACCTATTAATAAAATTACATTGTTTTATTTATATATACCTACGGTATTTAAACATCAATAAAAATCCTAAAATAAAATTATACAATATAATAACATTAGTTTAACAAAAAACAAAAATTAATGTTTGCAATTTTACAATAATTGTCAAAAAACCCTATTCTCTACTAAAAATGATTGTAAAAAATTTGGGGAAATAAGCTACAAAGGCAAAGACTATGTCTAGTTGTATTCTGAAAAATAAAAAAAACGGATATATTGAAAGAGTCTCATAAGAAAAAGACATGTAAATGGCACCTGACTTCAGTGTTTAAAAGGCCAATGGCCAATGGCATAGATAAGTTGTTATCATAGCGCATATAAAAAAATGATAGCATGTAAAATTTTCTTTAATTTAACTATAAAGGAATTTCCTTTAAAAGTTTTTATAATGAGGAAAAAACTCACTCTTATGGTCAACTGCTTAAGATGATATAAGATTATAAATATTTTAAACAACCATTTTATAAAATAAAGGTTTTTTGTTGGGCCAACTACATGTATTAGCCACTTTTATTTCTTGAATTAATTTACTTTTTAATGCAAAAAAACATTTAACATAAAATACAGTGAAATAATAAAACACTTCTTTACTAATTATTTATTTCATTTTCTCGCTCTAGAAGTTCTATGGGAAGCCTTTCATACATATTATCTGCATTTTTTTGCTATATTCTCATATTGTTACTTTAGGTCTGATTGTTAATCAAAATTAGTTTACACTTTTTGGACACACCTAATCCCGAAATACACCTTCGATAAAAGCACTTTCATAAAAAAGTGTGAAATACTGTACAGGGTCTTTGATTATATTTACGTGGCTTCTGGAGCCTTTATTTTTAGAGACAGAAAAAAATGTTTTATATAAAAGTTGTAGGTTTTCTTCCATATTATCTTTTGAAATTATCAGTAAAAAAATATTGCAATAAAAAAATGGAAAAATATAGGCAACTTCAACTTTTTTAAATGGAACACCCTGTATATTATGCGCTACAATAAAAGATCCTTTTTTCTGATTTCAAATATATATATATATATATATA
>JAHBCN010000133.1:0-142500 GCA_019359885.1 Listronotus oregonensis
TTTGGTACGGCTAGGGTTAAAGTACAATGTGTAACAAGACTTAAAACTGTAAATGAATGCGCAGAAACTACTCTTTGTGATTACCAGAAATCGTGAAGAGTAAAACTTTCATTTTCAGGATTTTTAAATGCCTGTGTTCATCAGTTTATATGTTATAGAAAATAATAGATAAAATAGATTTTAAGGCCACAATTTAAAACATGAGGGATCTATGAATATTCCTGTTTATTAAACTTTTATGCATTATTGCTTATTCTAGCTTAATAATTTTATTCTCACTATTAGTGGCTTACTTATCTTTTCAATTATCTGCAATCGTTTTATAAGATATCAAACTAGATAAAAAGCCTGTCTCCGCCAGGCGCGAGACAATATTAAGTAGCCTCTGTCTCCGTAAGACGCCTTCCGTACGGCTAACGGTAAAAAAACACACTTTTTTGCTCCAATTTTTGTCCCGGGGGCGAAATTCAAAAAACGGGCTTTGTTAGGTTCTAGCCACCGCTACAGACTACCACTGTAATAACTTCAAAATCACGTGGACAGACAAATAAATATATATACCTACCTACATATAAATATAACATTAGCAAATTATATATATGGATTTATGGTCAGATTTTGTATGACCCCGTATTACTTAAATTATTAATATTCTTACATGTTTAAAGATAATGTTTCTAGGAACCATTCTGAAAAACACCTAAATAAACAATTTTTATTCATTCTGACCAAAACTTTGCTTTAATAAAACAAGTGCTGGGTATTTTTACGATCAAATATACAAAATACTGCTAAATAGTTTTTAACATCAAACGTTCTTTTAGAGCTGTCCAACATTATCTTATTGAAACATTCAACTTCCACTTACAACTCCAAATTTACCTAATTACAAATTAATGTCCCAGCAATCAAAGTTTAGAGAAGTTGTTTGCTGTAGTTTATAACAAGCAAAGATTTGCGTATTGTAAGCACAATGGGTGTATTTTCACTGTCTGAGAACAAAACTTTGACTGTTAATGGAAAAATATACAAACTCTTGTTAAAAAGAATTTGTTCACAAAAAAAACATGTTATAGATTGACTTTAAGTTAAAAAGTATGCTATCTAACGTAATTATTAAAACACATCTTGCAACCTGGAAGCTATTTTTCTATAGCCGTACGCTAACAGTCCTATTAAATTTTTATAAGATAATAAAAATATAAATTTAAACCATAAATTTTCCAGATAATTGTGACAACACCGCTTTATTAATTATACTTTTAGGGCGCACCAAATCATTGTTAAAATTATTTTGGTTTAACAATCTAGAAATAGCAAAAAAAGGAAAACCGCGCTTCGATTCATACGAGCGCAGCTTGTACTTGTGATGACGTCGCAACCAATCTAAAGACAGGGCCTTTCGGGAGACGATAGGGCGACGGTAAAAGGGAGAGCGCCGTGAGAGTACATAACGCGCGTGTCAAGAAAAAAGACCAATGAAATGGGTCTGAGGGCAAGCCGCAGAGGTCGGCAAAGCGCGACAAATTTTAGTACAGTCATTTACGTGTTCGAGGTAGGACCGTGGCTGGAAAGTTCTCTGGTTTTATAATGTTGGAAACGTAAAAAAATTCTTTCGCATTTTCAGGCAAACCACCGAAATGTTATATTTTATATTCTATTGATTAAAATTTCAGATTTTCATGAAAAAACAATACTACTTTCTCCGTGTTAGCACTAGAAAAGTGGCTATCGCATCTTTTTTTATAACCAAATAAAATTATAAGTAGTACAAAGTGTACTTTTTTCAGTTAGTAAAGCTACGGTAAATAATTATCTGTCAAATTTAATGACTTTTTTTACATAAAGTTAGAAGGTAAAGTAAAGTGGGTGGTTAAATTGATTGTAAAAAACCTAAGCAGAACAGGCTTTAGCTGAAGTAGTGAATGGAAGTAATTTAGTTAATGAAATTGGAGGAGATTAGCTGCAAAAAAAGCTAATAGCCAAACTTGGTGATAAGACAGTTGGTCAATAATTCATATCGAATGTCACAGAAGTGGCAAGTGATACCGAGTGACCCAAAAATTGTTAATAATTTCTAAATTTGACTTTGAATTTTATAACTTTTAAAGTGATAAAATACAATATCCAGTTGTGGCGTAACGTTCATAGATTTACTCCGCATAGACTTCGGAAGACGTTTTGGGTTTTCTACTGAAATGTAAATATTTTTTTTTGCTAACTTTTAGTAAATTTTTTAAAATCTTTTTAAGTAAGTATTATAACTTTTTTCTCACATTCTTTTTTAAGAAATTACGCTAGTTTATGAGTAATTTCGAACTTCTTCTTCTTTCTTTAATTTTTAAAATCTAAATTCAAAAATTTTTTAAGGAAAAATTTTTTTTAAAACTTGATTATAAACTAGAATTAATTTGCTATATGCCCCATTGGCGTATCACAAGAATTTTGTGGTGTAGTAATACATAGATTTTATAGTACATAAAAACTTGTGTATATTTATTTTATTTTTAGTGCCTCATTTTGCAATAGTCATTTTACAAGGCGTTCAAACCCTAATTTGCACCTATCGGGTTTCAGTTTACATTTAGTCGATAGCAGAGTTTGTCGGCAACTACTTATTGTGCGGAGGCGTGCCGATTAACCCCACTAGCAATATCAATTTCCCCACTAGTAATATCAATTAATGTAAAATAAGTTTTTTGTTTTTTTTTATGCTTCAAAACAGCCCATAAGGTCATCATAAGTGTTTCTTTTATATTAAAATTATTTTGCAGAACCGCTTCACAACGGTTTAAGAACTATCCTACAAGTTAAAAGGAATCTACTGGATCTATGGATTTACTTCTATTTTAATACACAAGGTTTTACTTTCTAATTTTCTTTAAACATCTGCATGTGTAGAGTAAATAATTTACACCTTCACAAGAGTATTTATGGTAAGGGACACACGATCGTGCGTTCAACGCATGGAATAGACATGATGACAAAAATTACTAATATTTTGTATATATCATATTAATTAGGACTTTAGATTAAAAGAAACGTTAATATTTTTACAAAATATTGAATATTGATATTAACTTTTTATAAAATAACAGCAGTACATTAACAACTTCAACTTTGCAGATCTGCAAATATGGCCGACTTTCAGGGATGCCACCTATTCCAAAAAAAATCTGCAAATCGGCTATCTTTGCTTTTAAAAAACTGTTTTTCTATCGCCGGTTTACCCCAAAAAACAAAGCCACCCAAGAAGAAGGGCTATTCTGGTGTAGTGAAATATGATCCTTTTTTTACTAGCATATACATAAAAGAAGGACAGCAATGTAAAATAATAAATTATACTGTAATTTCATAGAAATTCCTTAATTTAAGGTAACGTTGTGGATTTTTGAATAAAAAATTAATCATAAATTCATTTATTTTTAACGCTTTTATTATAGTAACAAAAGGAAAAAGGAGGCGTCTAATGCTAAAATATACCCGACATCCATATGTCCTTCTTGTTTTTATAAAAAAAAATAATTGTAAGATACTTTAAAATATAGAAACCTTTTGATAACACTCTTTAAAGACTGTTTGCAACACCTCTTAAGCATCTGCAAATTTGCAAACAACTTACTGCTGCAATGGCTTTTTAATACTGCAATTTTACTTTGCAGATGTACAGTAATTCCGCTTTAAAACTACAAAATATAGTAAGTAGTCCACCATGATTACTAGAATACTAATCAAAAGTGAATAACGTCAAAACACTAAACGTCATTTTGTGTCATCTGTATTTTAACAGTACTATACTGTCTATCTGCTTTCATTAGGTATTTCGTGGCTCCCAGCGATCATTGCCAGTTTTAAGTTACCAAACCAAATTTTAAAATGATGGAACAAGGGTTTCAATACCCATCAAACAAAGACTTTCTTTAGCAGAATTTAAAAAAATTAAAACTTTCATGTAGTACAATTATTATTAAAACATATTTAAATATTGGACAAGTAGAACTTAAATTAGGGGATTATGTTATTGAAATCTATCAACTTTTACACTTAGAACAAGTTGATTATGCGCACACACTATTTATAATTTATGAAATAAAGTAACAACTTACATCAAAGTGATCTTTGCAGAAATAAATTGGAGAATACACAGATTTTAGATCCCGCCGTGCAACAAATATATTGCTCGAAGTTTTTATTAATAAGTTATAAATTGAGGGACCGACACCGCACACCACCTTACACTTTAGAATTTATTGTTTAAATAATAAGGTTTTTGTTACTTCTCAATTTTACGGTTTTGTGGAATGTGACGGCGCACCACGACACAGGTGGGCGTTTTGACGAATATAGAACTAGTCATCATGGCTATTATTTGACTTTGGAAGATTACAATCAAGTAGTTTTTAGATATTTCTTACATTTAAAGATTTGTCAAAACATCCAGAATTCAAACTGATGACTAATACTTTTTGCATGACTAATTTTCGTATTGTATTCATCTTCTAATATATTCTTTATTCGTAATCCCATTAGTTTTTGATTTTGCCTACGTATGAACTGCCTACTCACAATGAATATCATAAATGCAGTTCATCTATTTTTTAGCCTTTTGGATTCCACGGTCTAAATACCTTGAAATAAATGAACGAAAAAAATACTTCTTTTAGATGGACTGTAAAGGAAAGAGTGGTACTTCGTGTTTCTGTATTGGAGCCTGCTAAAAAAATTAAAGTAATTTTTTTAGGAGCAGAAGACAGCGTGAGGGCAAGACAAGATTTTTTTTGTAAGACTGAAGTCAATCAATAAGGCGAATGGGTCTGTGAAATCATGTCAGGGTTGTGGAAGATTAACTTTTCTAGATATGGGTGCAGTATTCAAACAAGGTCTAATTTTAAATACATTGAAAGTATCCATATAAGAGGGAAAAGAAATATAAGAAAAAATAAAGAAAAAATCCGAGCTTATTTTGTTGTGCCAATTCAAGTCATTCCTAAAACAGCACCTACATAGTTCAATGACACTTGGTTCTGTGAACTTGGCCTCGCCTAAGTAAGGGATGAGGATTGGCCGATTTTTTTAGAGACAACTAACATCATTAGGATGGCATTAAACTGAACACGATTTTTGGCGCCCTAATTAATAGATATAGATAAAGATATCTGCATTATTATGTTCTAGTTTTTTAAATCATGCTTAGAGACTGACGTTAAAAACTAAATATTGAAGTAAATATTCAAGAGAATGGGATTACGTATGAGATGGAAGATTTTTTTTAAATAAGAAATAGAATTGGGCCCTGGGTTACCTTAACATCAATTAGGTAAAAGCCACTTTTTTGTCATACCACTTTTTAACTGTTTACTAACATTTGTCGAAATATCTAAGATATAATATTATTTAGTGAATATTTGTTAAAAATTATTTTGTATTTATTTTTGTAAAATGTTTAAAATTCAATTAATATAAAATAGTTTTTGATAACCTAATCCTTGTAATCTTAAATTATCTAATAAGATATTTAACTTCCACAATTTAAAATTTGTTTAAGTCATTTATATATATTAAGATCTTGGTAGGTAATTAAAGTTAAAGGAAGTTATTTGCTGTAGTTTACAACAATCAAAGATGCAGTAATGGCAAGTACAATGGCTTATTTCCTCTGTCTGAGAACAAACACAACTTTGGATGCTGATGCTGCAAATGCAACCTAAGTTCTAATTATTTGTTTTAACGCCGGAATGCTATGTGATAATATTGTTGCGAAAGAAGCAAGCAGCATAAAACATACCGAACTTCACTGTATATTCCATTTTGATATTTGTAGGTACTAAAACCTTGTTTAACAATTACTTTCTTTTTTTATATTTAATTTACTAAAGCTCCTAAAATTTTACCAGCGTTTTCTTTTTTCAAAAAAATAGGTTAAAAGGCTTTTTGAAAAATATGCACGATAGCTCATTCGGCGCAGAATGCAAATCTAAGAAAGTCGTTTTGAGGATTGTTTCTGCCAATAAAAATTGCAATTGTTATTAACAAAAAACGAAGCCATTTCGATTTTTGATGATAACTCAAAAAACCCTAAAACATAGGGGGAAATTGCAAAAAAAATCCTTGAACAGGAGGAAATTTTCCAAAAAAAGTATCAACTTTCGGACTTTTGCATTATTTATAATTTTAATTAAGGCTGAAAATGAGAATCCGCGCCACATTTTTGGTTGCACCCCGGCGTTAAGACCGAGTACAATACTAAATATTTTTTAGGGTATCAAATATTAATTGAAAACTTTAAAAATCCTGGTGTATTAAGAACACTTTAAAGAATTTGTTCCCGGTAAAAATTTAACTAAAAGTTAATTTTTCATCAAGTTTTCTTGCGTTTTTGAATATTATTACTATTAGGTTTTTTTGTAAATGTTATTTGTGTATTAATTTTTAAGTGCTTACGGTTTATTTTTTATATGTGGGTGTAAAAATTCGAGAGATTGGGTGTTTAATTTGTTTTACTTCGTAAGAAATGTTGTGTCTTTCTACAGAAAGCGGGGTTATTTTTTTTTTTTTGTTGCTGCTCGGATAACAGTGGTCGGCCAGTGGGTCGTTTTGGAGTGCGGTCTCCAGGGTTTACTAGAAATGCAGCTTCGTGATAAAGTGCTTCTGTAGAAAGAGCGGTTTTGCTTGGGATAAGTGGGAAAAGTTAATCCAGTTTTCTGGTAAGGTCCGGGACCTAGATTTAACTTTGCTAGTAGCTCAAGAATTTACCTCGTAAGTCAATTGTTGAAAGAAATCCGGATTTTTCTTTTATGCTTTAATACCACTGGAGGCCTGACAGACGATTTATATGTTTATATTTGAACTTTAGAAATTTTAAAATTAAAAAATTTTGATTTTCTTAAAAAGTAAACTGTAAGAATAACAAATATTTTGTAAAATGGATCAGAACGAAAGGGATTAATATTTCGAGAAAGTTTTTAATTTTTAATAAGTATCTTAATGAAAGCACGGTTATTGTTATTAACTCCCCAACACCTGAAAAACATAAATCCGCCCGGAGAGATGAAAAAGGGCACTCAACAAACTACATCGCGCCGCGAAGCCTCGAGCCGATCCAGCCTGCAACAACAACCGCTCACTTTGGCGTCGCAGCAGCCGCGCGCGGATGCCTTAGATGATCCAGCTCTGCCACAGCCACCGCTGACTTCGGCGTCGTAGCTACCAGCGCGCGGCTGCCTTAGCCTATCCAGCAAAGGAATGCGTTCCTTCCGCTCTACGCTGGCAAGAGGTAGAACTTTGCTACGACGTGCTCAGCGTCGAAAGCGTTCGGCGCGGTTACATTCTGCCTCCCTGCCCTTATGGGACGGAGAGGCAAATAAGCAGTATTTTATGGAAGAAAAGTGCAAGGCTCGCGCGGACAAAAAAAATCGAAATGTTCACTTGAAATCGTCTAATTTTGGAAGAACACAGTAGCGACCCAAAGGGCTAACCGTCATTCTGGCTGCTTGCAATAGCACCACCAATAATCCAGCTTTCATCCTAGACCAAAATCGATTTACGGTCAGGGGTCAATTGTTAGAAACAACAGTGACGCAGAAACAGGATGTGGGCGTCACTTTTTGCATATCACCACTTCCTGGCTCAGGAATGCCCAGGCTATAGCGGAGGGCCCTCCTTTCCCAGGGAAACCGAGAGCTCCACTACGAGAACAGTTCCATTCCCTTTTTCTAAAACAAGGATGAACAGGATGTGGTGCCACCTTAAGGGCCTCGCTGAAAATCATCATCCATCAAAATGTAGCATTAGAGGTACCAGTGAGGTCGAGACCAATGTAAATGTCAGGACTCTGCGGGAAGTCCGTGGAGTTCCGGCACACATTCTGTTTTTAAACGTGCGAGATTGTAATAGAAATATTATGTTTAACTAAAAACAGCATTGTGTTTTTGTTTTTAAATTAATTAAAACATAGTGATACATTTAAAATTTTTAGGTATTTTATTGTCTTGATTTTTTTTAAATATTATTGAACATGTTTCTTTTTTTTTAGACTTAGACTTTGAGCTTCACCGTGACGCAAAATGGGCCCCAAGATTTTGGAGCAATGAGCGGGAGCGGACGAGGTCGACGCGCGCTTTTTCTGGGGGCAAGGGGGTAAAGCGAATTCTTCAAATGTAAATTCGGCTTTAAATTACAGGCCCAAGCATGTGCGGGGTGCTGTCTGGACCCAGTTTTATTCGAATTTTGAATCAAAGCCCCTGAGAGAAGTATAGAAGAGTTTTCCCCTGGTAATTAACATAATTGTTTCGAACTTTTGTTTTAATTTTACATTAAAAAAAAATGCTTACATAATTGTCGTATAAATTTTTCGCATCAGAATCCTTTTTATATACATACTTAAAAAGATAACGTAATAAAAGTTTTAAAAAAAATTTTTTTTATAATAGCTTTTTAACCCCTTTTAAAAGAAAAAAACAAAGTAATATTGTCAAATTTTTAAAATTTTTTTTTAACAAAACATTAAAATTTTTCAAACTTTTTTGGCATAATCTTGTTAGGTATGTTTTATAATAAGGGTTCAAAGGGTACTGAACACCATTTTTATTTGGCCGACTATAGATGGTGAGTCTAGAAAAGAGATTATTTCGTATGATATCTCTCTCACGCTCAAGCGAACCAATATTAACGTCGCGTTCAAAATTGGGCACTTTATGTGTGTCTGGGGATGTTTCGTTCTCTGAATATTTTTTTGAAAAATCAAGACTACGAATAAAGTAAAGTTAATTTTTGGGAGCTTTAAAGCGTCTGGGGGAAAAATTAACACCTATGAAAAGGTCTGGCATCTCTAAAAAAATACATAAAAATCGGAAAATGAAGTTATTACTATTTTTACTAACCTTAGGCACCAGGCACCCCGTGAATTGGAGCCGTCGGCTCCGGGTAGCAGTACGCATACACTTAAAAACAGATTTACACTACTTAATCCTGGGATATTTGGTTTAGAGAAATAAGTTAGGTCTGGGAGCCCCTGAAATCTTGGACTATTTTCTTTTACTCTCATTGTTGTAATTAGGTTCATAAACGCACTTGTAATGTAAATAACTATCGCAAAAATAGTCAAAGCATCATTTTGTTAATTAAATATGAAAAAAATAATAAAATAGTGAATGTATTTTTAAGAGCTTGATTATGAAGAGATAAAAACACAAAGTTTTTTTAAAATTTTCCCCAAAAAACCTTTTGTTAATTTTTTTATTTTTGTCAAAATGTTCTAACAGTTGCGACAAATACAAAACCCACCCAAAACCCAAAATTTGATACGGGGAAAAAACGTATTATATCTGCAAAAAATAAATCTATTAAATATATACCACCTGCCACATGAAAGTTACTGTTTCCAAAATTTAAAAAAACAATTTAAAGTAATACTTTTCTGAGTTAAGAAATAAAAAATCATAAAGAAAAAAAATTAAAGTTTTGGTAATAATGTTACTGTAAAATCCTAAAGGTAGTTTCGATTCTTCTGTTTATAAATGTGCGAGATTGAATGAAATATTATGTTTTACTTAAAAAGCATTATGTTTTTGTTTTTTAAATAAATAAAACATAGTGATACATTTAAAATTTTTGGGAAATTTATTGCTTTTTTAGTTTATTATTGTACAGGTTTCTTATTGTAATCCCTTTAATTGTATTTAGATTTTAAAAATGTAACAGAAAATATTTTTTTTTAAATTTTGGAAGTCCAGAAGGCTTAAAATCTATAATAAATCACCGTGTTTTGGAAAGTAGGGGGAATTTTATTAATACTACTCAAGGAGAAGGTTCTCCAGCCTGGACACTCTAAGGATAAAGAAAGAAAAAGTAGGGAATTCTGGATCTGTCCAGTTAAACTGTCGAAACCATGAAAGTAAAATTTTTGTTACTCTCTTAAAAGAAGCAAAAAATTTAAGAGGTGTGGATGATTATTTCCCAGACATATATACAAAAATAGTCCAAGCAGACCCGATTTAAAATATTTTTTTTATACAGAATTACTGACTTTACAGAAAAAAGAAAAGGACAAATACTTTCCGATTTGAAAAAGGAATTAAGGCTTTTAAAGCAGCTGTAGCAGATTGTGTGTGGAGTACTAAAAACTCCAACCCCAAAATGTATTAAAGGTCCTATGAAAGAGACCAGTACATACAGTAAAAAAACAGCCGCAGACCCTGCGCTTGCTGTCTAATCCAGATTAGAGACTGGCTGGAGAAACTGAATACCAGGAATGCTGGTAATGTCGCCAGCAAAAATATAAAACTGGATTAATCACGGGAAATAAAATAAAGTTAATTTGAAAAACAAAAAGAGCATTAATTTGGTCATAGATATAGGAGTGACCATCTACAATACCCGAAATACTTCGACTAGAAAAAAACTGAAAGCCAAGAACAACGAAGGAAAAAACCTTAAAAAGAAAGTTTGTTTAGCAGCCATTTTGTCAGACCTTTTAAAAAAAATAATGAAAATCTCCCTGCCCCAATCCGATAGGTAATTGCTTACATATTTTTACGACATTTTTTACCATTTTTTTTGGGGGTTTTATGTACTGATTAAAAGTTCCCTTAAAAAAGTTTAAATTTAGGACAAGAAGGGATTTAATAATTTGTCGCTGTTTTGTAGATATCTTTAGGGCTTTTTTAATAAAGATACCCAAAATGGCACAAAGTGCCACTTACATTCATTTTTTTTATTTCATACTGTCTGGTAGGGCCTTCGGGTTACATTATTAATTTGAGTCCAGTAGGTTAATTATTATAAACAAGCCAGTAGGTGTCGCTAGGCAAAACTTTCCGAACTGTTTCATTTTTAAAAAAAAATTAGACATTTAAAAATATGCCAACATGATATTTTTTTTAATTTTTTCACTGTTGCCACAGGGAAAAAGGTGGGTGCCATTTTCAGAATATTGAATTGTTTTATATGAAATAATGATACAGAAAGGACTTAAAGTAAGAAATAAAATACATTACAATACACGTCCGGTTGTACTTGTTACGGTTACTCGTTTAGGCATTCTTAAATCGGGCACTCCAGCTGCCTTGTTCATAATGTCCAACTTGTACTGTAACAAGTAACCCACCGACTTATAACGTAAATTACTGTTACAAAAAACCCAGATAGACACCGAACTTCACCTTGTACTGTATAACCTGCTGCCTGCTAAAGCTTTTTTTTCTCTTTCAAAAACCCGAAAATCTTTTAAGTTCCATAAAAAAGGCCCCTTACTTCTTTTAAGACACCCACGATATGTTAATACTTTTACTTTTAAAACCCTTTATGAACTGTCCAAAGATAAAACAAAATATATATTTTTAAATGTAAATAAAAAGGATTTAAAACTTTTTTTTTTTATTGTAATTTTTTAAAAAGATAAAAAAATTAGTTTTTTCTTTTATGGTATTTCATGTTTTTTTTTAAACCCCGTATAAAAAAAATCAAATATTCTCCCCCCTAGACTACATTTTTGAGATTTTAGAAAATTTTATCAAGAATGATTTTTTTCCCAAAAAAAAGAAATTTTTGGTCCATTTGTTCTATATACTGTGGGCAGTCAGCCGGACGAAGACAAAAACAAAGACCAGTATTGTTTTTTAAATTGTGAAAGATGACTATGCGCTAATTTTTATTGATGGGTTTTTACAGGATGACTGCATTTATTGACTAAAAATAAAACTACAAAGTACAAAAAATAGCCATTGTGGAAAAAAAATATTGATGGCGTAATTCAATGGACTAAGCAATTGTTAAAGTTAAGAACGGTTTAGAATGTTTAACAAAATGTAAAGATTTTGAAAGGTTGCCACTAAAATTATTAAATAACACAAATGACGTTTGTTAAAATTTAAACCGTTTTAACTTTTAAAAATCGCTAAGCCCATTGCAAATTTTAAAACGCGATCATCACTGGGCCCTTAGTATGTAATCTAATTGATATACAGAGTGTAACATAAATATGGAACGCCTGAAATACCTCCCCCACCGTTTATCCAATTTTTATGAAAACTAGAAGGCCTTTCCCCTTTACATTCTACGTTATCCTTAACTTTAAATCATCAAGGTCAGTGTGTTTGGGTTTTAAAAAACGAATTTTTTAATAAAAAAATGGGGGGGCAACAAATCCGGAGCCCGAGTTGTCCTCTCGATTGTGCCCTTACGTCCAACCATTTTAAAAAAATATTTAGATACTGCCGAACATTAGTGATAGCAAGGTGGGGCTCCATCTTGCTGAAACCATATTTCGTCATTGGTGTTTTGATTATTTTGAAAAATATAATTTTAAAAAAATAAAAAAAAAAACTATTATTTTTTTAAAAAGGGGAAAAGTTTCAAAAGGCGAGCCGTAGGCGAGTGTAGTAGTAAAAAAAAATTTTAAAATTTTTACGATTATTTGGAAATAGTCGCACAAGAGCCGGAAAATTTTTATTTCTTAAAAGCTGCAGGTATTTTTCCATTTAACGTCTCTTTCTATGAAGAATGGGCCAATTATTTTTTCGACCTATTATACCAGCCCAAACATTTACTTTTGCGAACTGGGTGCGATTTTCGCGTTTCCAGTGAGGGTTTTCCCTGGCCCAATAACGACAATTATGTCTTTTAAACAGTTCCGTTTAAAAAAGGTTGATTCGTCAAAAAAATACTATCTGGGGGACAAAATCGGGATTGGCTTTTTGGGCTCCATCATAATTTTACAAAATTGCAAGCGTCTGTCATAGTCGTCTTCTGAGACCCTTTGTACTAGTCTTATTCTGTAGGGATTAAACTTTTTTTTTTAGCAGACGGTCTACTGACATATGGAAATGTGATTTTCTTTTCCCAGTATTCTGGTAGAAAGGTGGGATTTTCCTCTAAACTCAACAAAACGTTCGGAGCCTTATCACCATCTGTTGAACTTTTAGGTCGGCCAGAGCGTGCAATCTTTACGTGTCCAGATTCACGGATTTTTTAAAAACTTTGCTTGCGTAGATCTTGGTAACGGATTTCTGTCAGGATATTTGTCATTTAAAATATTACAAACTTTTCTCATTCTGTCCCCATAACCCAGTATCATTAAAATTTCGATTCTTTGGGTTTCAGTTAAATTATTTATTTTGTGTAAAAATATTGACAATGTCAGATATTTCAGGTAAGCTTGCTATGTGCAGGTATTTGTAGGTAAAACACATTAAGTATTATTTTAATCTTAATTCTTTCAGAAAGTGTTATCATTAGAAAAAATACTTCTACAAAAAGTATAAACAATTTTAAGCAGAACTCAAAACTGAATCAAATACAGGGTGTTCCGTTTAAAAACAAAGTTCCATTCGATTTCAGAAAACGGTAAACTTGGCAACGACGCGGAGCTTACCATTCGATCCGGCGTAATTTAGAATCTATAATACATAGTTTCATAAAAATTGGATTAACGGTGTGGGAAGTATTTCGAGCGTTCCATATTTATGTTGAACTCTGTATACGCGATAAATAACCTTTTTAAAACTTTAGTTTAGCATACTAAATACGACTACTCCAAAACTTTTTTAAAATAAAATCCAAAGTGGATCTTGGCCTTTAGGACGACAGACAGACAGATACTTGTACGTGTGTAATTTTCCTCCATATTTCTTCTCATTGAATTTCGTTTGGTTGAGATGGCATTAAAGGTATAAATTGTTCCAAGATGGCTATTTTTATGCACTTACTAGGTCTATTTTCTCGTTCTAACCAAAACTAAACGCAGTTATCCTGTAAAACATATCAATAAACGATCAGCCAATAGCCAATATTTACTAAATATGATCTATAGTTTTGTGGCGGATCCATGTTTTAGTTTGTTTTATTTGGGTTACTCGCCTTTTTACTTTTTGGTAAATAGATCCTTTGGTCCGGGTCCCGAATAGAGGCTGACCTGTCCAGCCCTATTGACCCCTATGAACTTGCACATCGCCTGCAACAAAAAAAGAAGAAAACCCCCAAAAACCCAAAAATCACAAATATTAATCTACGTTTCGGTGGCAAGTCGGCCACCGTGATCAAGATTGAAACTAAAACAAAAAATTAAACTAAATTTTAAGAAATTTTAGGTCTGAAAACTTAGGAAATTCTGATAGTTTTTGAACTTTTAATGACGTTTTGTCATAAGTGACAATAGGTTATTAGACTGGTGTATGTATAGTATTTAAAAAGACCAGAAAGGTGGGTGGTATGATGTGTTAATTGATTTTAAGTTTACCTGAATTTATTCAGCATCAAGCATAGGAAACCATGTAATATTTAAATAGCAGATATTGATGCTACACATCTGTCTTTATTTAATAAAATAAATGCACTTTCCTTTATTTTACGTTTTTTTGAACAAGTTTCTTTGCTAAAATGCTAGAAGCATTCCAGTTTATTATGTGGTTATTATCAAATGCGTGTTGACAGATTTTTGATTTGTGGAATTCTGTGTTTCTAATATATGTTCTATGTTCTTTATGCGTTTGGCTAATGGTCTGGAAGTTTCACCTATATAAAATTTATTACATTCAAAAGGGATCTTATAAATGACATTTTTTGTGTTTTCGTTTATTATTGTATGGTTTTGTTTTTGTTACTTGGGATCTAATGGTGTTTTGTGTTTAAAATGTGAGAATATTAAATTTATTACCTATTCGTTAATTTTATTTCATAAGCCAGGAATATATGGTAAAAATAGATTTGTAATAGGTCTATTTTGATTTTGTCTTAAATTTGGTTGTTCAAATTTTAGAAAGCATTTGTTTATAAAATCAAGAGGATAATTATTTTGAACTAAAATATCTTTTAAAAATTTTTTTCATTTTCTTTGTTTTGATCAGAACAAATTATTTTAATTCTATCAAAAAGACTTTTTATAACTCCTTTTTTTACCATTATTGGGTGATTAGAGTAAAATTTAAGTATCTGTTCGTATGTGTAGGTTTTCTGTAAATTTTGGTTTTAAAATTATTTATATCTTTTTTTATTAGAATATTAAGAAAAGAAAGTTGAGTTTTGTTCTTTTTCTAAAGTGAAATGAATAGCGGGTTCTTGTGTATTAATGTGTTTAAAAAATTATTTAGACAATTTTCGTCATGTTGGTAAATAGAAAAAATGTCATCTATATATCTCCACCAAACTAAAGGTTTATAATTATGATTTTGAACAAAATTGATTCAAAATTTTCCTAAAAATATTACTTAATAATGGTGATAAAGGTGAACCCATGGCCATGCCAGAAGTTTGTTTCTAAAAGTCAGTGTTATATTGGAAATATGTTGTTTTTACGCAAAAAGTTAATAATTCAAGAATATAATTTATGTTTAGTTTGTTCTTTCGCCAAGGTGGACATCATTTTCTAATTTATTTCTAACAATATTTAATGACAGGAACATTTGTGAATAAACTTAAACATCAAAACTTACCAAGGTGTTATTTGGGTCTATGTCAATGTGTCTTAATTTTTCTAGAAAATGTTGGGAATTTTTAATGTATGAGTCAGTATTGTTTACTAAAGGATCTAAAATGGTAAGTAAAATTTTGCTAATGGGTGTGTAGGCGAGTTTATGCAACTAACTATAGGACGTAATGGTATATCAGGTTTGTGTATTTTTTTGTACTCCATAAAAGTGTGGAGTTTTACTGTTATGGGGTGTAAGTGTAAATCTTTCTATCTGTAAAGCTGTTTTTATGTTTTTTAAAATGTTATAAATTTGTCTTTCAATGGTTTCAGTTGGATCATTGTTTATTTTTGTATAATTACCATCATTTAAAAGAGACATTATTTTATTATCATACATATCACAGTCTATTATTACTGTTGCATTACCTTTATCTGCAGGAAGAATTTTTATGGTATTGTCTCTTTTTAATGATTGTAATGCTTTTTGTTCAATGTTTGTTAAATTTTGTTTAATTTTAAAAGGTCTTTCTAAAGCAATTTTAGTTCTTATTCGAAATTCATCTTGGTGTTCTATTGGTAAGTTTTGACATGTTTCTTCAATGCATGAAATAATGTCAAGCTTGGGAACTGTTTTGGGTGTAATGGCAAAATTTAAGCCTTTAGAAAGAACAAGAGATTCAGCATCTGTTAATTTTTTTTTAGATAAATTAACTACAGTTTTATTAATCATTTCATTATTTCTAATGTTAGATATTTTGAGTTTAATTTTCTTGCATTAAATTATTAAATTTATTTTTATGTATGTCTTTTTGAATTTGAAAATTTATTAAATAACTATTATAAACACAATTACAAATGTGATTAAAATCGAAAACATGAATTTGATTTTGTCAAATAGATTTTAAATTATTAATCTCTTCTAATAGATTACTTTTATTATATCTATGAAATTGTAATCTTTCACGTAACATAGCTTTCTTGTTCTTTCTAAAATAGTATTTACTCTTTGATTCGTGTATGGAGCTTTTAGTCTCAAACCTTTGGTATGATAATGTTATTTTTACATTTATGTAAAAACGTTAAACTCTTTTCGAATGTCCTAACTTTTTGTATTAATTTTCTAAATCTCAAAAATAGAACATGTATAAGGCCCATACCTGAATTGTAAATATGTTCTATAGTTTTGTGGCGGATCCATGTTTCAGTTTGTTTTATTTGGGTTATCGCCATTTTACTTTTGGAAAATGGGACCCTCTTGTCGTCTGGGTATGCGGGACCCTGTCCACTATTGACCCCTATGAACTTGTCAGATCGCCTGCAACAAAAAGAAGAAACCCTCACCACCTTTCTGGTCTTTTAAATACTATACATACACCAGTCCAATAACCTATTGTCACTTATGACAAAACGTCATTAAAAGTTCAAAAGCTATCAGAATTTCCTAAGTTTTCAGACCTAAAATTTCTTAAAATTTAGTTTAATTTTTTGTTTTAGTTTCACCTTGATAACGGTTGACTTGCCACCGAAACGTAGATTAATATTTGTGATTTTTTGGTTTTTGGGAGGTTTGTTCTTTTTTGTTGCAGGCGATCTGCAAGTTCATAGGGTCAATAGGCTGGACAGGGTCAGCCGCATACCGGGACCGACCAAGAGGGTCCTATTTTCCAAAAAGTAAAAGGCGGTAACCCAATATTTACATTTAAAAAGGCATACTGATTACGATTGATCCTTTTTTTTAAAGGTCTGACGGTCTAATAGTTAATGTCTAGTAAAATTTAAATAAGGTTAGCGTATTTCTTATACAACGAAGGGCTTTAACAGTATCTTAAAAATTGAAAAATTCAAATTTCATATGAGAATACTAACAAAATACCTTGGTTTTTTTATTTTTTAAAGCAAAATCTTTACTCACCACTACCGAATATGCGGTAGCCGCATACAAATGAAAATCTATCCTTTCAAAATAAATTTGGTAAGGAAAAGTTTTATAAAAAGAAAGCTATAGGCCTGGCAAAACGTTTTTTCGGTCCGCTTAGCTTGAAAGTCAATTTGAGTCTCGATGTGATATGAATAAAATTGGGTGCTTGAATGGGTTTACTTTGGTTTAGTATCGGTAAAAGGGAAGACTGAAAAATGTATAAAATGCAAATTATACTTTTTTAACAAATTGATATAGGAATTTAAATTTTGGTTAAAAGTAAAAAAATAAATTAAAATGAAATAGTTACATTCAAAATGCCTTTTTTATTTTTTTTTTAATGTTTTGTTATGTATAATATTTATTTTTATCGTAAGTCGAAAATTAAACTTATTAGAAATAAATATTGACCTGACTATCATTATTTTAACAAATATTAACGTAACCATTCTTTGTCACTTTCACAATTTATAATAAGATAATTTTCCTTTAAATAATTAACATTTACATTTATAAGTCAATAAAGAAAAAAAAATGTTTTAGCAATAAGAAGGATTTACTTCAACCAATGGTGTCCGCCCTAACATGACTAAACTAAATATTGTTACAAAAATTTTAAATATTTTTTTTTATTAAATCTTTTAATCTGACAAACGATTTTCCTTTAAAAAATAAATGAAACTTATTAGCACTAAGTTATATAGATTGGGAAATATACAGTGTGGTCATTTAAGTGGGCAACATTTTTTTTTATTAATTGCACAATCAAAATAAAAATATTGCAGAAAACTGGTGCATATTCGATAATCATATTAGGTGCACTTAAAATGGTTGCAAGACAAACAGCATACAGGGTAGGTTAAAAAATAAAAAATTGTACAAGAGTGAAGTACCCTTATTTCAAAAAATGCAGCAAAATGTTATAAAGAAAAGTTGTTCAGAATTAACATTAGTAATGATAATATGATATATAAAAAAAGGCTCATTGAAAGTACAAATTTTTTATTTTAAATGTTTAATTTAAAACTGTACAAACTAATAGACATCATAAGAAACCTACTAAAATTATCTCGGATACACATAAAAAAAAAACAAATCAGGGTTAAGAGTGAACATTATAACAGTTTGGTGGCAATAATTATTTGTTCTTGAATAATTATTTTTCGCTTATTAAGTTTATTTGATTTCAAAGCCTCCTCCTAGACAGACGCTAGCCGAGAAGGCACTAACCAAACCATTGCTTTATTTCATTTGAGATTTGGGTGCGCTTAGTATAAACATAATGCATACCTTGTGTTATTAGTTTTAATTTATAATTAGAATAATAATGTTTACTTCTAACACTTATTTGTTTTTTCCATGGGTGTCCGCGATTATTTTAATAGGATTAATGCTTGTATATTAATTTTTAAATAAATATTTAAAATAAAAATTTTGCATTTTGAATCAGCATTCTTTGATATGCATATTATCAAAACTAATATTTTACCTTATTAAAAAAAATCGTACAATTTTAAAGTTGTGTTTAATATCGCTGCAACAAACATGAAGTTTGTTATTCCCTAAAAAATTATAATTCAAATATGCGTGAATTTGAACAAAGTTTTGCGAAATTGATTTAATTTAGAATAATTTATGAGAGTGTTTTTGGTGAATATTAAAAAAAAAATAAGAGAATCTTTAAATGTTTTTAAAAAAACGAAATTTTTTTTAGGAGGCCATGTTTTGGTATTTAGGTATAACTTCTAATTCTGAATAACTTTTCTTTATAACATTTTGCTAAATTTTCTGAAATAAAGGTACTTTACTCTTATAAAATTTTTATATTTTTTGACCTAATTTGTATGCTGTTTGACTTGCAACCATTTTAAGTGAACCTAATATGATTATCGAATATGCACCAACCATCGGCAATATTTGTATTTTGATTGTGCAATTAATAAAAAAAAATCCCATATGTTGCACACTTAAATGGCCACACTGTATATTTTTTAAAATATTTTTCTAACCACAAACATTTTTTAACTTCTTTGTTAGAATCTAATTTAGCCAAGGCTAAAAAATATTTTGTTTTAGTTAAAATGTCTATTTAGTGTTTAACTAGTGTCTAAGATGACATGACTTTAAACATATTTTTATAAAAAAAACTGATACGCTACTTTTTTAATAAACTTTATTAACATTATTGCGCTTTATCTTTTTAGTAGAAATTACCACATGCTTTTTTTTCATTCGCTAAACGATTTTCAGTTAAAATATATGAGGCATCTTCTAGTATGTACCTAAATAATAGTATGGTAAAAATGTTGCCTTTTTATTAAAATGTTTGTAACTGCCTAAAATATATTTTTTTAAATTTTATGCTTATTGTAAAATTTAAAATAATATCTAAAGCAAAAGAAAATTAATCCTTTTTTAATTATATTTTTTTAATTAGCTACGACCGCCCAAAAATGAATTTAAACACTTTTAGAAAAAAAACTGATGCATCACTGCTTTTTTTTTAAATAAACCCTATCTTCATTTTTGCGGTTTACCTCTTAGTTAAAATTACCTCTTACTTTTTTGTTACCGTTAAACGGTTTTCGATTAAAAAGGTAACAGGCATTTATTAGCAGACAAAAATTTAAAAAAAAAATCGTTTTTTTTTTTCGTCTAATATTTTTGTATCCGCTTGAGATATTATTATAAATTTGATTAAAGTTAAATTTTGATTACAAATAACATTTTAAAAATATCAGTTTTATTCAAGTCAATAAAAATTATAAAAAAAACTAAAGCGATCACAAAACATTACATTTTCTTTTAACACCTTTTAAAAATAAAAGATCTGGGAAAGCACTTTTATATGCATTTTTTATCTAAAATTTACACAACCACACAAAAAAGTGGTCTGTACGTTACATGCGATATATGTACCTCAAAGCAATTTGCCCTCCTGAACACGAATCTGGGGACATAATTGAGCATCATTACATAAATTTTCTTTCCTCAATACCCAAAACTCTTTCGATTTGCGCCAGATTTTATACTTGAGGGTTTTGGGGGCCGTTTATCACAAATATGTGATTAGATTCGCAAAATTTAAAAAGACAAATGCAATATGGTCGAGATTTTCAAAAATCAATTCGAATGATTTTTTAAAATCCCGTCGGCCATACTGGGCCCGCCATTTTTAATTGCAAAACTGACTTTAGATTCGTGATGAGCTACTTCCAACTTCCAAAACATTATTAAAAAAAAAAAAAAACTGGAGAGACAATCACAAAGTGTAGATATTAGGAGCGCATCAGTCTAGCCCTGGTTTTATGAGAAACCGAAGCAACTGTTGAAAACGGCACATTAATAAAGGAATTACATGTAGAATTGGAAGCAATCTTTGAGCAAAGGATTCAGCTTTTTCTGGTAAAAACAATTTTGTTTTCGAAAATAAGTTATGATAAAAATAAATATAAATGTTTTTACTGGCTAAGGACCAAAAATATTTACTGCCATTTGAGTAAAAGAAGACTTTGTTTTCTATGCGATTGTTCAAATATTCTTTGGCCTTTATTAGATTACTGTTATTTTTAATTTAAAAATTTGCTATTACTTATTTTATTTTTAATACTAATAGGATTACTTTTGTTTAGTTACCGTTCCAAATCTGATATGGTCAGTATAAATATATTTTGCCGGAATATGCGTCTATCAACACTTAATTTATATATAACATTTAAAAAAAAAAAACATAAAAACAGCGTTACAGAGAGAGAAAGATTTACGCTTACACCCCAAAACAGCAAAACTCCACACTTTTATGGAGTACCAAAAATACACAAACCTGATATACCATTACGTCCTATAGCTAGTTGCATAAACTCACCTACACACCCATAAGCAAAATTTTTACTTACTATTTTAGATCCTTTAGTAAACAATACTGACTCATACATTAAAAATTCCCAACATTTTCTAGAAAAATTAAGATACATTGACATAGACCCAAATAACATCTTGGTAAGTTTTGATGTTGTAAGTTTATTCACAATTGTTCCTGTCGATAAAACATTAAATATTGTTAGAAATAAATTAGAAAATGATGTCCAACTTGGCGAAGGAACCAAACTAAACATAAATTATATTCTGATTATTACTTGGTAAACAACATATTTCCAATATAACACTGATTTTTACAAAAAAACTTCTGGCATGGTCATGGGTTCACCTTTATCACCATTATTAAGTAATATTTTTATGGAAAATTTTGAATTCAATTTTGTACAAAATCCTCATTATAAACCTTTAGTTTGGTGGAGATATATAGATGACATTTTTTCTATTTATCAACAGGACGAAAATTGTCTAAATAATTTTTTAACACACATTAATACACAAGAACCCACTATTTATTTCACTTTAGAAAAAAAAAAAACACACAACTTCCTTTTCTTGATATTCTAATAAAAAAAGATGTAAATAATTTCGAAACCAAAATTTACAGAAATCCTACACATACAAACAGATACTTAAATTTTAACTCTAATCACCCAATAATGGTAAAGAAAGGAGTTGTAAAAAGTCTTTTTGATAGAATTAAAACAATTTGTTCTGATCAAAACAAAGAAAATGAAAAATAATTTTTAAAAGATATTTTAGTTCAAAATAATTAACCTCTTGATTTTATAAACAAATGCTTTCTAAAATTTGAACAACCAAATTTAAGACAAAATCAAAATAGACCTGTTACAAATCTATTTTTACCATATATTACTGGCTTATCAAATAAAATTCAACGAATAGGTAACAAATTTAATATTCGCACTATCTTTAAAACACAAAACACCATTAGATCCCAAGTAACAAAAACAAAACCATACAATATAAACGAAAACACAAAAAATGTTATTTATAAAATCCCTTGTGAATGTAATAAATTTTATATAGGTGAAACTTTCAGACCATTAGCCAAACGCATAAAAGAACATAGAACATATATTAGAAACACAGAATTCCACAAATCAAAAATCTGTCAACACGCATTTGATAATAACCACATAATAAACTGGAATGCTTCTAGCATTTTAGCAAAGGAAACTTGTTCAAAAAACGTAAAATAAAGGAAAGTGCATTTATTTTATTAAATAAAGACAGATGTGTACCATCAATATCTGTTAATTTAAATAATACATGGTTACCTTTGCTTGATGCTGAAGTAAATTCGGATAAACTTAAAATCAATTAACACACTATACAACCCACCTTTCTGGTCTTTTTAAATACTATACATACACCAGTCCAATAACCTATTATCACTTATGACAAAACGTCATTAAAAAGTTTAAAAAGCTATCAGAATTTCCTAAGTTTTTAGACCTAAAATTTCTTAAAATTTAGTTTATTTTTTGTTTTAGTTTCTATCTTGATAACGGTGGCTGACTTGCCACCGAAACGTAGATTAATATTTGTGATTTTTGGGGTTTTTTGGGGGGTTTTCTTCTTTTTTGTTGCAGGCGATCTGCAAGTTCATAGGGGTCAATAGGGCTGGACAGGGTCAGCCCGCATACCCCGGGACCCGGACCAAGAGGGTCCCATTTTCCAAAAAGTAGAAAGGCGAGTAACCCAAATAAAACAAACTGAAACATGGATCCGCCACAAAACTATAGAACATACTTAGTTTATATACTTAAAGTTAACGAAATTGACAAATTTATCCACACAGTTTGAAAGTTTCCGTAATCCATTTTAATTTTACAAAATAGAAAAAAAATATTAATAGGTAATATAGCAATAGTTAATTAAATATAAAAAAATTAAGGTTCCATATACAGAATATTTCCAAACCTAACACCTAGATTTTCTTGCCTTAAAAAAAATGTAAATTAATTAAAAAAAGATAATGTAAAATTAAAATCCATCCTGAATTGATGTTTCACGTTCTGTTTCTTTTTTCAACCCCAAAATTAACAATATACATGAACATTTTTCAAAAATTAACTTATATTCGGCTTATTTTGTGTACGTGTGTTTGAGGAATAGCTGAGCACGAATCCAAAGACAAATTTGAGTACAGCAGCCCAAATTCCCAAAACCTCTTTACGAAATTTACGGGGGCCAAATCGGGGTTAGCATTTGAGGGGATTTTAAGGCCCTTGTCACAATTTGGGATTAAAATTTCAAAATTTAGATTCGACGAACTTCAATATGGCAGTTCCGAAATTTTAAACAGTTAATTAAATGATGTTTTAAAAGTGCCAAATGCTGAATTATTTTAAGTCTCTGGCAACCATTTTAAATTTCCAAACTAGCTTTAGTATTCGTATGTACTTCAAAACACCCATCCAATTCTGCATTAGTGTGCGTTAAACTATTTAATTAAAGGTTGGGAAGAATAAATAATAATTTTGAAATAGTATGCCAATCAGAAATAGTAAATTTTTTCGTTTCAAAGAAAGGCTAGTTTGTAGTCTTGGTTAATTTTGTAGAGATTTTGCCGAGAAAGTTAACTACAACGATATGATTTTTTTCTTGCAGGTTTAGAAAAAAAAATACCTACACTTTGGTGAAACCTGCGTTTTGATATCTGCATTCGTTTTCTAGTTATTTTAAAATAACCTGTTTTTCAAATGATAAATAAAATTAACAATTAATTAAAATAGTCTTTGTGGCAAAGTAAAAGAATAATTACTGTAGAGTAAAAGGAAACATACAGAAAACCATTTTAAGGTTTGTATTGTATCCACTAAACTACTAGAGAACAGAACAAACAATCGAAAACATAAAAATGCGGTAAGTGAGGTATTTATTAACTCTTTATTAAATATTAGACAAGTAGACTTAAGAATAAAAACAGGAACGAAAGTTTGAAAAGCAACATGACCTATTTAAGTTGGCAGTTGTCAGTTCGATATGATTCTCATTTGGAATTTATCATGTTTAATGCATATTAGATTCTAATAAGGCAACACCTGTTTAAAAATTGGATTAGAACTGACAATTGTTAACCTAAACAAGTCATGTCGTTTTCCAATCTTTTGTTCTTGTTTTTTTTTTTCCAAACCTACTTGACTAATATTTAAATTAGAGTTAACACCTGCAAACAATGCAAAACAATCAAAATGGTTCCAGTGTTTTTTTTAATAATATTCCTTTACTGTCACAAGATGTTTGAATAATTGGTAATTTTATTATTAAAAGAATTTTGAAATACTGAAACGAATGCAAAATCAAAACGCGGTTCCCAGAGTGTAGGTATTTGCATTTTCAAACTAATAAAGCATATAGTTGTTTTTAACTTTCTCGACAAAATCTCGAAAAAACGAGTTTTTCTTATACAACTCCCTCTAGTTGGTGAATTATAAACTAGTCCACACCAAAAAGGGCAACATTTAAAAGAGCTTAAATTTTTTTTTAAACCACTACCCACTTAAACCACTTATAATAAGAGATGTGGGACATAGAGCTATTTGAAAGTTACATTATTAATCTTCTTTCCCCACTCTTATTATTGGAAATATGACAAAAAGTTTAAACCAAACTGATAAACAATTGGTTAAGATTTTTGCTGATGTTATCAAAATTGTTCCTTAAGTAGGCTAATTTAAAAAAAAAAAAAAAATTTAATTTACCGCGCGCATGCGCTATCTCGCGATGCTTTTTGAAACTTGAAAATAATTTTTAGCTATTTCTCTTGACCACTTTTACTAAAAATATTTTTCCCAAAGCTGTGCGATAAATAGTTTTCAATTACGGCGCGGCGTCTTTTATTATTTGGACACCCTGTACACAAAACTTGCCTAATATCGTTTAATTTTTAAAAAGTGATCATTTGTAGGGATAATTTTGAACGACTCGTAAATTAAGGGTAAACTTTCATTTTTTCTGGTCTTTTTTTTTTAATAAATACATATTTGGAAATTAAGAAACCAAATTTCTTATATTTTTGCTGGTATTTTTTCGTAATGTTAAAAAGTTTTTGTGCTCAAGTTTGACCCCGTATTCTGCTCAAGAGAAAAAAAAACTTCGTGACACATATATTGCATGTTAAGTACACAGCACTTTTTTTTTGTATGGCTGTGTTATCTGAGAACAAAATCCATTTAGTATTGACATGCAGTTATGTAACTTTTTTTGCATAAAAGATCCAATGAATATATTATCTTATTGTATTTTTTAGATTTGACTAAATATTTTTTAATCTAATAGATTACAAAGTTAACTTCCCTAAAATAATAAAAATTAAATAGCGGTCTGGATAGCTAAAAATTGAAGAGAATTTATTTCAAAGCTATTTTAGGTAGCACAAGATAGAGCTTCAATTAATATAATGAACTGGGACCAACTCAGCACTGTCCTTATTAGAAATTCTCATTAAGGAGAGCCGTTGCTTGCATCCTCGTTCGCAGTTAGAACCTCAGTGCTACATTTAAATTTATAATTTAGCAAATAAAATGTCCAGAGTAGCTCAGTTCTATGGATTCCTTAAAAGATAATCTTGAATATTTTATTTAGCTTCTGGCTTTTAACTTCTTTCTTTAAAATTGTAGAGTTTTTTAGTTAAGGTCAATATACAGGGTGGGCAAAAAATTTGGTTTGTTTTTGTTACTGAGAGAATACAAAAAGGTTTTACAGTAATCAATTATGCATGTTAAATAAGCTAAAAAAACATTTTTGCACTTATCACGTGACTGCTGTTATGGTAACCAATTTAATATATTCAGGCTGCATATTTTTTTTGTCACTAAATATTTTGCCACCTAATAAATGATTTTACATAAAGACAAATAATGTATTTATCTTTTATCATCAATGATATAAGAACAATGCCTGACAACTTTTTTATGGTACTTACGACTTCTTTTGTTGGCTTTTTACTACTAAGGTATCGTAGGTGTCTTAAATGTAATAGAAGGCAGTTTATTTTCTTTTTTTGGCCTTGCAAACGAGTGCTTTAGCCACGGAGATACTTTTATACTGACAATAGGATATATTGACAGGGTCACACATTTCACGCCCAGGGCGACTTTAAGGCAGTTTATAAAGATAGGACTTAGGTTTTTAAAGAATTAGAGTAGAGAAAAAAATAACTACAGGCAGCGAATTTCACAGTTTGAATCCTCTAGCTAGGGATAAAGGAATAAACAAAGTGAAACGTTTGAAGTCACTTTAGATGAACTCTAAAGAGATGCATAAGAATGGCACTTTGTGTTGCTCTAGAGAGAGCTACTCGGAGAGAAATTACATTGGTTAATACTTTGAAGCATAAGCAACAAAATACCTAAATAAAAGAACAACAATACTGATTTTTTTATGTTTTGTTATTACTTGTTTTATTTTAATACTAATGAGATTAGGTACTTTTATTTAGTTACCGTCCCAAATCTGGTATTGCCAGGCCAAATACAGGAGTATCAATACCTATAATGCAAGTATAATTATTATCTTTTGCCGTAAAATACATCTATAAACAGTTAATTTATATACATAAAGTTAACGAAAGAGACAAATTTATCAAAACAGTTTAAAAGTTAGGGATTATGACCCAGAAAAAGTAACACTTTTTAGAAATTAAGAAAAATGTATTATTGCCGTTTTATAAATCTTCGTCTCGGTAGACTATGTGCAAAATTTAATTAATATTCCAAAAATGTACAAGGCGGGTCGCCCTATAGATTGTTAAGAACAAATGTTTAAAGGACGTTTTTTCCTCAAATTGGACACTTTTAAAGGGAAACCCCCCTTTTTAAAGAAGAATGACGAAAACTAATGTCTGTGACTGGAGCTTAATTTTTATCAATAACATGATCGTGACAACCGCACATGAATATCTGTTAGTATTTCTGAGTTTTTCGAAAATTTGCATTTTTAAAAAATCGCTATAACTTTTTTGCTATGGAGAATTTTAAGTTTCTGTAACAACATTTTTAAATCAACTTTAGGTATATTTTTTTAGAATTAATAGTTTAATTAAGATAAAAATCGATTTTTATATAGGACACTCTGTATGATTCTGAATAATTGAAAATAACTTTAAATAGCCTTTCCAAATATATAGCTCACTTAATATTTTGCTTAAGTTTTCTTCGAAATAGAAAGTTTTTAAAAGTTCGCCCACTCTGAACAAGTAGCCTTTGGACTTAAACAATACAGGCAATAATACAGAGAACAGTAATTAAAACAATGGTTACAGTGAATGATGTAGAATTTTATAATAATTTAAACTATATTTAGAATAAGATTAACTAATAAAATATAAAAAAAAACAACAATAAAAAGTAATATCCCAGCGCAAGAGATTTTGCTACAGGAGGTATTCGAAATGTCGACCGATCTCTCTTATGCACAGACTGCACCGTTTTCCAACATTTCTCGCAGAATTTATCAACTTAAGAGGGGTGAGAGATGCAAAGCCTTGCATAACCGCAAATTCTAATTCTTGTCTAGAATTAATGTGTAATTTAAAAATAAGGTCCTTCAGTCTTCCCCAAAGATAAAATCCATGGGCGTTAAGTCCGGTGACCACGCTGGCAAACGGGTGGGACCTTGGTTGGCTATTCAATTATTTTCAAAGTTGGCTGCTAAAACATTACTGATAATTTTAGCGTTGTGAGGCGGTGCCCCTCCTTGCTGGAAAAATATGTTTCCGGGTTCATTAGGGGTAGATTATCAATAAGGGGTTCTATTTGTTGCCTTAAAATTTGCAAATATCGTTAAGAGGTGAGAGTGCCATTATAAATTAATGGGCCAATAGTCTTACTTTTAAAAATACCTGCCCAGAAATTAAACCCAAATCTTCCTTGGTTTCTTAGCTCCATTACTGAATGAGGGTTTTGTTGCGCCCAAGTACACGAGTTATAGCAAATAAAAATACCAGCTCCCAACTTATATAGGCTGCGTCAGTCCAAATTCAATTTAATGGAAAATCGCGACACAGTTACAGTTTTCCAGGAACGACCGACAAATATATGCGGCGTTCAATATCTCCAGGTCTCAGATGATGCACTTTTCTGGTCCTGTGTTTCTTTAAAGTTCGTCTAACATTAGTTCTTGCCAGTCCAGTTAATGTTTTAAATTTCGTGTTGACGTTTTAGGATTATTTTGAACGACTCCTAAAACTACTATTGCTTCTAACTCCCTCCCCCCATTTGTTGTATACTGTATATACTGTACACACATATACAGGGTGTCCCAAAAGTAATAGGACACAGAGCAACAGCAGATTCCTTAGGTCGAAATAATGCAATTAACGTAAACTTGCCTTATCCGAAAGTTGATAATAACAAAGAAACAGGGTGTTAAACTTTTAATTTTGATTTCGTTTTTTCTTAATAATTCTTTAACCAAATGACCTGGCGGTACAAAATTTGGCATCTAGGGGTTTTCTAAGGCGAGAAATTTAAATTCGTCCACGCTTTTGATGTTGCTACTAGAGGGCGCCAGCTACGGCCTACCTCACTTGTTTTAGATGTCGTAACTTTTTTTAAGCTTAGAATATTGACCTGTTTATTACAAAATAAGTTACTATAAATCCATCTGCATCAAAAATGTATACTTTATTTAAGTCTTTAGGAGCAGCCGTTCGCGAGATAAACGCACTTTAAAGGATCTTGCAATTTTTTTTATGGAAAATGAATTTTGGCCAATTGTTTTCAAACTTTGCATAGTGATAGTTCTTAACACGCTGATCAAAGGTCTTTCAGGGCACAAAACTCGAAAACCACTGGGGATCATTGGGGATTTGGGGACTTTTGAGGGTGATTTTGGGGGGATTGTAGGCGTTTTCGGATTTTGTACCCTAAAAGACCTTTGATCAGCGTGTTAAGAACTTTCACTATGCAAAGTTTAAAAACAATTGGCCAAAATTCATTTTCCATAAAAAAATTGCGGGATCCTTTAAAGTGCGTTTATCTCGAAAACGGCTGCTCCTAGAGACTTAAATAATGTATACATTTTTGATGCAGATGAATTTATAGTAACTTATTTTTTAATAAACAGGTCAATTTTCTAAGCTTAAAAAAAGTTACGACATCTAAAACAAGTGAGGTAGGCCGTAGCTGGCGCCGTCTAGTAGAAACATCAAAAGCGTGGACGAATTTAAATTTCTCGCCTCAGAAAACCCCCAGATCCCAAATTTTGTACCTCTAGGACATTTGGTTAAAAAATTATTAAGAAAAAACGAAAGCAAAATTAAAAGTTTAACACCCTGTATATTTGTTATTATTAACTTTCGGGTAAGGCAAGTTAACGTAAATTGCATTATTTTGACCTAAGGAATCTGCTGTTTCTCTGTGTCCCATTACTTTTGGGACACCCTGTATATGCGGCGTTCAATATCTCTTAATGTTTTAAATTTCGTATTGACGTTTTTAGGATTAGGTTGACATTTTGAACGCTCCTTAAACTACTATTTTTTCTAACTCCCTACCCCTATTTGTTGTATACTGTTACACCTTTTTTTCTCAAACTGGCCACCATAAATTATGTTATGTCGAAATCTTCCAAAAATATCTTTAAAAGGTTGTCTTCTTTCTGGATGTTGGTTGAGGTATAATCTGCTTGCTCCTTCTGCATTCTTCCCGGCTTCTATAAAACAAACTATCGTATCCCATTTTTCATTTTTTTTTAAATTTCATTCTTAATTTATTTGAAAGATTAACCTAAATTCCGGTATCTTTACAGCCAAAAACCATTTGACAATGACCAATAAGCATTTGTTTTCTGTGTCATCGAGTCGTTCAAGTTTAAAGTGGGCGAACTTTTAAAAACTTTTTCATTTTAAAGAGAACTTGTGCAAAATATCAAGTGTGCTATGATTTTGGAAAGGTAATTTAAAGTTATTTTCAATTATTCAAAAATATAGGGGGGGAACCATAAAAAAATCGATTTTTTTGTTAATCACTATTAAATTATTAATTCTAAAAAAAATATACCCAAACCATTCTTTACGTAAAGAGTGGCTTTGGAAATGTTGTTCAGATACTCAATTTTTTATAGCAATAAAGTTACAGCGATTTTTTAAAAATGCACATTTTATTGACGAAAATTGAGCTCCAGACACTGCTATTGTTCCTTTAAAGAGGGGGGTTTGCCTTTAAAAGTATCCAATTTGGCCCACCCTGTACATACAGTTTGGGATTACCCTGTATAATAAAGAATTTTTTAGTATTAAAATCGTTTTCCTAAATATTTAAAACAATCAGGTATTAGGTATCTTTTACCGTATTTAATTAAAATACATTGGACCTCTTTTAGATTTTCGAATAAATAATCATACCCCGTACTTTTACGATCCAGACACAACTGCTCCAAAATATATCGTTATAAGCTTTCTGGGCTATTATGCTTAATTTCAGAAAATTTATTTTTAAATAAATTAAACATAAAACATATAGCTACATAAATATATGTATCTGCCTAGAGAACTAAGAAGCTTTAATATAGACTTGGGAGAAAAGCAGATGCAACGCAACTGCTACCTAGATCCAGAGAATAATTCTCGTAATTTACTAACATTTTCAGTTTACAAGGCAAATTGCAAATATAAACTGCAAATTGTAATGTAATAAAAAGATATTTATTTCTGCAGTTTCCGTATATGTTTCCTTAAACACTTAAACTACTAGTGTGCATTGCATAGGTTTCGCCACCTTTATAGACATATTTGTAAAATGGTTTTGGTGATTTAACCAACATCTAAAATATTTTCTTTCTCGTTCAACAGTTTTTTGCCTATTTTGCTAAGATCTTGGTAAAATGATATTATTTTTATTAAAATCTTTGTACCTGAAAAAAAACACAGTAGTGTTGTGTTCATTTATATATTAATAGTTTTTTACAAATTATCAATTCACTTATGGTTGTTTTCTTATTTTGTCAATGTGGCGTTGCAAAATTAGTAAACTGATGCGCATATATTTTTGCAATTAATACAGTCATTGAAAACTTTATATTTTGTGCTTCTTTATTTGTGTAGGCTACTTAAAAGTAGTTTTTTATATTCTCTAAATAGGATAACTTACCTTTTCGTAATCATAAACCCTAGGTTTTTATTTTCCAAAAAGAGGCAAACATTTTTCGACTAAGCTTTAGTAACTAGACAGTTCTGAGATTTTTAAAAAATTCTTTAAAAACGAAGTTATCTGTTAAAAATAAACTATTTTTAAACGTACTATAATAAAAGATGTTTTTTCTAATTAGCATTTTAAAGGCGAATAATGCAATAACGGTGCGAAAAAGCGGCCTTCCAGTGCAATAATGGATTTGGTAACATAGCTCAAAAAATGTAAAGAAACGACAAATGAGCTTACATCATAGATAGAGCAAACATTTCATTTATAAACGCAATCGAGAGCTGCGGCCAACGTGTTTTTGTTTATGCAAGCATAGTTTGTACTTACTTGTGAAATGATAATACAGGAATCATATCCGTCACTTTACTATGCACTTCCTTACCATTTAAATTTATTAAAAGTACTTACACAAAACTAAAATTTATACAATTGTAACAAAAATTACCCAAACAAAAAACATTTAGACTAAAACTCTATATTGAAATGACACATTCAATATGTCGAGCGAAGCCATGGATTCTAGAGAGGTAAAGGATCTTCCACTCTGTGTTACAAAAATGGCTTTCCAGTTGCAGATAGCGTTGTGTTCCAGAGGGCCGTTTTTAAACTTTACTTTATATATTGCGGGCAAGGTCATTGGTTCTCATTGGTTCCCTAAGCTACACCAGTGCCTTCCGGTGAGGGTCACTTTTTGAGCAAAACAGCCATAAAAGACGGTAATCCTTTACTTCTCTAAAATCCATGAGCGAAGCTGAAGGGGGCGGAAGTACGCTTCTACGAAAAATCCGCTGTTGTCACGTTGTCGCGCCTTTATTAGTAGCTGTCCAAAAATAAAATATTATTTTGACATCATCACTTTTCTGTGTTATACTTAATAGTAATAAATATAAAAAATATTATTAACAGTTTAAAATACAATAGTAGAGCCTATTTTGATGTAATTTTAGGAATAAATTAAGTAAAATTTTATCATAATGTACGAGTACTATCAATTAAATGAAACAGAAAGATACTTGGCAGCCACGCTTTACGACAAAATAGTATCTGTAGTAACCATTTTCCCGGGTTTTGGTGGATTTTATTGTTTCGAGTGCAGAGGTTCATTCATCGCTAGGCAGAGCCTTAGAATGTGCGTTTATGATGCCACGCTTATGCCAAATCGATGCTTTCTCCAGTTAACAGCTTATTGGAAACGACAGTCGTCAGATGATCGAGGGCATTGACCTAAGCAATTTGCTGTCGTGCAATTTAAAACAATTTTGCAAGACTATCAGAAATTTTAAAATTGTGAAAACTGTTATTAATATCGATATTTTAAAAAATATATTTTTATAAACAATAAACCAAAAAGTAACGTCAGTGCCGCCCTGGGCACTAAAGGAAATGCCGCCCTATCACCAAAATTTTACAATAACTATAATTTTAATATACAACTCTTAACGTGAAACTTCTTTATTGACGTATGCAAGAAATTTTATAGCAATGTTAAAAAAATCGTCACACTTTTTCTGTTACAAGAGAGGTTTTCCCCGAGGTTTCTATCTTCCAGCTTTTCTTCAAGCACTTAAAGTCAACAAACTTGTTTACTTATTGTGGTATGTTAAATTCGATTGATATGTTATAAAATATTGGCACTCTTTTAGTAATTGAGTTAAAAAAGGTAAATATTTAAAACCTACTTAAACATTTTCCTGAAAATTTTCTCAAAAAATCGCCCTTATAAATTTTTCAAATATGCTTGGCATGTTTAATTATCTTGCAAGTCCCTGGTGCTTAACCAACTAATTGTGTTCCAATTTAGATTCAAGCTTAACTCAAATCTTGTTGGGACTAAATACCTGCTAGAAATTTAATTTAAAATAAGCAGCAACTCGAATAGCAATTCTGCTGTAAAATTGTATCCGTTGTTGTTGATGAAATGTGTGTTTCGGCCTAATTAGTTGGATAAATAATTAATTTTCTAATAGTCAACTAAAAGCCACTTTTGTTGTATATTTTTATATATTTTCACTTTACCTATATTCATCATTATTTAATGTTTACGACAAAGACAGAAACAATAAATTACTACTCGTAGTACTTGTAAAAGTCCCAGCTGAAAAATGCAACACAATAAGACTGAAAATACGTAATCTAATTTTCTCTAAGCTAATTTATTTTATAGAGCAATAACTATCTATTACTATATTTATCTCAATATATTTATTGTAAAATTTATTTATTATTATTTTATTAATTTATCTCTCATTATGGGTTTTGTTTTAATTCCAAGAAATATAACTTAATGGGGTTGGCTCTTTAAAATACCTAATAATATTATACAGCATAATCACCATTAGGCAAATAAAAATAAAAAAAAAATACATTTTTAGATACATGCTAAACGCCTGATTACTATTTTCATGGTATTGTATAAAGCATTCCAGCATATCATACATTTCGCTATTTGTGAAATTTTCATTTAGTGCCCTATTTTTATATAAATTAATAAATAACGAATAAAAAATTAAAACTTAATAATTAAGAAAGTAAATACCTTTAAATATTTCTGTTAAAACTTAGATGTTGCTGTAAACGTAAAAAGAGTATAGAAGACTGACGGCTCTCCCCTTTTGTTTATAAAGTGTTGATGTCACTGCCAACTATGCAAAATTAAATTTTAAAATAAAAAACTTCGATTTAAGGTAGTTTACCGAAAAACGGCTTTTTATAAATAGAGTAGAAACTATTTATCATAAGCTTAAGTTCTATAAGTAATTGCAGACACTACTGCTGCTGCTAAAGATGAACTGGATACATAGGTGCAAATTAAGGTTTTTATGGACGCCCTGTAAAAAGACAATAGCTCACGGTACAACTGACACAGTTACATTTTCGAATAAAACTTAGGTTTTAAAAAAATACCCACTTTGGTACCAAAACTTTTCTGATATGAACTGCTTAAAAAAAAAGATGTGCTAGCCAAATTTCTTGGTCTATAACACAAAGAAGGTAATTTGTAGATTACCATAGAAAAACTATACTTTTCTATCAAAAATGTAAGTGAACATTTTAGCAATCTGCCCAAAATAAAAGAGAATTTTACGTGTTCATATAAAAAAAAAGAAACGCTTCGGGCAGTGGGATAATTTAATCTCCGACGCTGTCGTACTGTCCCGTATTATTCCCGTCGCTCTGCTGGCCTTCGAGGCTTACGATCCAACCCATTTTATTGGTATATTTCCTTTACGCCGAGATGTGCTGACGAATATGACTTTTACGCTGCTGTTTCTTGGTCACCAAAGGACGCCAAGAACCTTCAAATCGGCTTGGATGTGTCGGCGCACTACGTCATTACGGGATCGTGCAGTGTACCGTCGGCTCTCGTGGCGCCAAAACTACAACCCGGTTGGTTTCTATTTTTAAATTGTCAATAAGAAATTTTATTTACACTTCAGCGGTGTTGCCCGATTATTTGAAAATTTTTCTGATTAAAATAGATTTTTTTCTAATTTATAAAAATAATATAGAAATAATAGCCTACCTATGGCTATAATAAAATAACTATTATGTTCTCAGATGTGTTTGCAACATTAAGAATTAAATAAAATTAAAATATAGGGTTAATAAAAGTATCTTTTATCTAATTTAAAAAAAACGACATTTTAACGTCTGTGAAACAAGATATTAACAATCAAATTGTGCATAATTAACATTGCCGATATCTGTCATGTATGAAAGCCGTGCATTTATTTTGGAATATTTCGAAAACGGTTCTTACGATGTTTATCAAGTATTAAAAAAATAAAACCCCTTAATTTCTTGATAGTTTTGTTAAAAAGATATTGATTTTTGAAAGTTTACATGTGTTGTGTCAGTCTCCTACAAAAATAAAATTTTCAAGCATTGAAAACCTCTAACTTCTGGTAAACCGTATTCGATCTTATTTGTAAGAGCGCTAAGTTTGTGGTGCATTCAAAATACTACATCACGAATTAAACTAAAAAAATCAAATCTAAATCAATTTTTGTTAGAGAGAACTGGGCAAGTCCGGCGCAGATGGCATGAAAGAGACGAAGATAAAATATGTTTATCCCAATCCCGATTTAACTTGTGGACGGGCCGGACTTTATTTACTATAAGGCGATTTTTTGTCTGAAAAAACTTTCCTCCAACATAAATTAAAGTTTTAAAAATGTTCAGGGAGCTCCAAAAGAAAAACATATGTTTGGTTCATATCTCAATGAATATTAAATTTGACAAGAATCCAACAACAGCACTGAATTCTGCGTAGAAATGCCTACTATTATTAGTTTTTTTATGTTGTAAGTTACAAAATAACTTAAATCCAAGGGGCTCCAAAAATGAAAAAATTCTCTCTCTATGCCAAAAACGAAGAAAGCTATAAAAAATATTTTAGTGTCGTTCATCAAAAAAAGCGATACCTCGCGGGAACCGCAAGTCTATACCTCTAATAATAACCGAGATAGCAATTAAAACGAAAACCGGACCTTCGTACGGGTTGCACCTTATCGATGGATTTCAAATATATTCAACATAAAATTTAATGGCGTGCTTAGTGTTTTAAAAATATAATGCAAAGCTGTTTTTTTAATGGGACACCCCGTGTATTATTTCACTATGTGTTTCAAAATAAAATTACCTTATGATTGTTACTACACACTTTATATTTATTTTCAAAAAATTATTTAATAATAAAATTAAATAATTAATGAAAAAAAAAATATACATCAACAACCTAACCACAGTACTTAAATTTTGCACTCCTTGTATAAAATTTTATTATTAATAATTATTTCATTATTATTAATTTTTTTATTATTTATTAATCTTTTTTTTTTTAATTTTTAAATTTTTCTATAAATCCAAAGGCAACTAGGTTGTTATCTAGTCTTTTAAAAGTATTAAGCTACTTTGCGTTCTGTTTGGATATCTAGCAAAATACATTTGTAGATACAGAGGAGTACTGAAATCGTCAAAATTTGAAAACGCCCTGTATCCCTGAGGCAAATCAAGTTAGCTGCAATCTTTTTTTGCCGTTGCATTTGTTTTAAAAATCAAACTTACCATCAGATTTACTCTATCTCTTGTAGTTTTCCCAATATCATGAAAATCCATCAAAATGTGCCGACCTGTACATTACTTGAGAGTATTTTTCAATAGACGAACTTAAATTAAAAAATATAGATATTTGCATTTTGTTTTGCTTCATAATAATATTTATATTAGTTTTTATGTATTTTTACTACTTTTACTTTGGTGTGATGCATTTCTCATTTTTGTCTTGTTTCGTAAACATTAAGATAAAAAAATAACATAATAAAATTCATAATATGTTTGTTTCTAAATTTCTTTTTTTTTCTGATAAGGCAATTAAAAGTTATTTAAGAAAAACTATTTGTAAAATCGTTGCATACCTGCAATATACCTTAATAAATCCACCAGTAATAAATAAAATGTCTTGTCAACTTTTTAATTGACTAGTTATTTTAAAATGTTTTACAGTATTGAAGAGAAAATAACAATGATTAAATGGTATTACATGGAAAATAGTTACCGAAGAATATCCGACATGTTCTCTACTTTTTTTCCTGACAGACACATTTCAAGTAAGACAACAGTTCAAAATATCGTTCATAAGTTTGAGACAAAAGGTACTGTTATTAATAAATGCAATTGCTTAGAGCGAAATAATAATGTACTTGATGAAAGAGCTCAAGAAAATAATCCCGATTTAGATGTTTTACTTCATGTAAAAGAAAATAAAGGAATTAGCACCAGGCTTCTTGGCAAAGTTGTAGGAAAGGATCACAGCACAGTACAATATCATCCGTACAAATATCAAAGACATCAGCAGATTTTTGTTTTGAAGTTATGGAAATGGCGAATAACGATAGGGACTTCTTACGCAATATTTGTTTTAGTGACGAATGCACCTTCACATTAAACAATGAACCAAACGTTCAAAACATCAGATACTGGAGCAAAGAAAATTAACACAGATTTGTATTTACAAGGACTCAATACCCTCAAAAATTAAACGTTTGGGCGGGTATATTTGGACATCGGATTATTGGACCTTTTTTCTTGAATCACAATTTGAAAACAGAAACTTTTTTAGAACTATTACAAAATCAAGTGGGGCCGGCATTGGAAGAAGTTGCACCTGACAATCAAGACATTTAGTTTCAAATGGATGGTTGTCCTGCACACAATTCACGAGAAGTAAGGGAATATGTTCAAAATGTTTTGATAGGACCAAATTACACCATAAATTGGCCAGCTAGGTCTCCTGATCTCTCGCCAAACGACTTCTTCCTTTGGGATCATATCAAAAATGTTATTTATACAAATTTGAGTTACCAAAATTTAGAAGAATTAAAAGTTTCAATTTCAGCGGCGTGCGATTGACTATCGGCATTTCAACTTCATAATGTAAGAACTGAATTTAATAACCGTTTAGGATATTGCTTAGCAGTAAACGGAGGTCTGTTTGAGCATCTAATTAAAAAACATTAGCTTTTAGTTTAAATGTGTTGTGTTAAAATGTATTTTTAGACAGTTTTTAAGTGTGTTTTTTACCTTCCTATAAAATTGTCCAATTATGTAAAAATCTCATTATGAGTTCAATGTAATTACTTGTAATTATTAAATGATTACAACCATTATTTTTTCTTCAATACTCTAAAACATGTTGAAATAACTAATACAAAGTAAAACGTGAATTAAAAAGTTGACAAGACATTTTATTTATTACTGGTGGATTCATTAAGGTATGTAGCAGGTATGCAACGATTTTACAGATGGTTTTTCTTAAATAACTTTTAATTGCCTTATTAGAAACAAAAAACAAAATTTAATATATGAGCTAATCTTATCAACGTCTTCAAAATAGTCTAATACAATTTTGTAGTAAATTTAATAGGGAGCCAATATTTCAATGTATCAAAATTTACATGGGATTTCCTATGGCCAGTCTGGCGATGCACCACCCGGTATGTAAATCTTGATCAAATTTGGTTTAATATATCTGCTATAATCTCCTTTAAATTGTCCTTGGCAAGTAAGATTCAAGAGGCATTTATATTAAAAATATTATAACAATTTTCGGTAAATGTTTTGCATTTTACGTTCGAAGCAGGGAAACACAGCAACACAGTATTTGTTTCGCAAAATTAGAAATGCGTTTATATTTTAGTTTACCATGGTTATTTCATAATAAGCTTACCGTATGCCAGAACTTTTCAATATTATCTGACACACTACTCTCATAGCTGCATCTTGCAAGCAAGTTCGCTACCCTAGGATCTAGTTTCAGATCCCTGTATTCATTATCGGATCACAACAAAATCTAAAAACCCGATAAACTATCGAAAAAAAAAACCTTAGCATAATTTACGGAAATCTACCAAAAAAAGTAGAAATCTAATAAATGTGGCAACGCTAGGTACATGCGCCTATCTTGTGTCGTCACAAATGGTAATACGCTAAAAAATGCAAAAAGCCCATTATAAAAAAATGTATACGATTATTTGTAGAACATACATTTAGTAAACGTGTGACATAAAGTTTAGAACTGGTACAAAGGCTGGAAATAACAATTTGAATAATTTACTTAAAAGTTTATTTTAAAATAGCAGAGTTTATTCTACCCCATTTTAATGTTGCAAATTGCGAGTCTGTCAAACCACGTGGATTAATTTTGGGACAACCAAATTATTTCGATCGGGCACATCATTCATATGCAACACGAAGCTCAAAGATTTGCATAGGATCGAAAATTACCATAAACAAACAAGTAAATTGGGTAGATGACGGGACTAACTCCGCTCCATTGGTCTCTAAGTAATTTGTAAATTAAAATAGTAAATTAAATTGTACTCTAATTTTGTTCGTTTAGGAAGGCTAAATAATTTTGGTAAATATTTGTAAATGAATTTTTTAAACTTTTTTTTAGCCTAGTGCGTTGATTTACTAAAAATGTATTTATTAATCATTTTAGTTAGCTCTGCTTAATAAGAGAAACTGGTATTGTCAACAAAAATGAAAAAATATATACTGTAAAGTTATAGATCCAATGTCTACCTGAAACAAACTTTTTTATTTAATCTTAAAATGCATTTTTCTGATATACTACTACACATTGATAATGTTTTTTTTTAATACATGGTAAAAATTTGGGGTAAGGGGTGTTAGACCGTCAGACCATAGAGAATGGATCGTTTAAATTTCGGGATTTCAAAAAAAAAAAAATTGCAAAATTTGCATCCTAAACGATTGTAACAGGATGGCATCTATTAAATTGTCATCCTGTTACGATGGACGTCCAAAAATTTTTTACGACCTTTTTTGTTTGCTATTAGGTGTGACTGAAAATGAAAAAATATATACTGTAAAGTTATAGGTCCAATGTCTACCTGAAACAAACTTTTTATTTAATCTTAAAATGCATTTTTCTGATATACTACTACACATTGATAATGTTTTTTTAATACATGGTAAAAATTTGGGGTAAGGGGTGTTAGACCGTCAGACCCTAGAGAATGGATCGTTTAAATTTCGGGATTTCAAAAAAAAAATGCAAAATTTGCATCCTAAACGATTGTAACAGAATGGCATCTATTAAATTGTCATCCTGTTACGATGGACGTCCAAAAATTTTTTACGACCTTTTTTGTTTGCTATTGGGTGTGACTGAAAATGAAAAAAATATATACTGTAAAGTTATAGATCCAATGTCTACCTGAAACAAACTATTTTATTTAATCTTAAAATGCATTTTTCTGATATACTACTACACATTTATTATGTTTTTTTTTAATACATGGTAAAAATTTGGGGTAAGGGGTGTTAGACCGTCAGACCCTAGAGAATGGATCGTTTAAATTTCGGGATTTCAAAAAAAAAAAAAAAAATTGCAAAATTTGCATCCTAAACGATTGTAACAGGATGGCATCTATTAAATTGTCATCCTGTTACGATGGACGTCCAAACATTTTTTACGACCTTTTTTGTTTGCTATTGGGTGTTACTTTTAAATATACTGAATTTATCATAAAAAAGCTTTTTCTTGGGATTCCGAAATTTGGAGAATGAATTTGCCAGGGTATAAGACCCTTTACCCCAAATTTTTAGTATCTATTGAAAAAACATTATTCATGTGATTAAAATATGATTTATTACTTAAGTAAAATTTTATTTTTAATACCCCACAAATGACATGGATGAAAAATTTGAAATTAAGCAGTTATTTAGAACTTATTAAAGCGCTTTAATAACACTCTTTATAAAACTTGGGTTCCGAATTAAATTAATCATCGATAACGTCATATTTTAAATTTGAAACATACTGTATAAATATATGTATATATATATATATATATATATATATATATATATATATATATATATATATATATATATATATATATATATATATATATATATATATATATATATATATATGTAGAAAGGGCTCGGACCCTTTGATTGGTATGTTTATTATTACATACTAAACAACGGGTCCGAGCATTTAAGAAAGTATTTTAAGAAAAAAATAAAAATAAAAAACTTGTTTTTTGCTTATTGTAGTAATTTCCAGTTTGCACTCTTTATGAACTTATACGTTTTATACATACAAAAGAAGATAAAAAAAAAAGTTAAGATTAAGACATTTATTTAAAAATTATAGAATATATTGAGAATTTAGGGGTTTTGGAACAAATATTTTTGTGGGTAAACAAAATACATGAATAAAATGCAAAGACCAAATTTAACCAAATCAAGTAAAATATTTTTAGGGTTTCAAGGAAAATTTAAACTCTTTAAGAAGAAGTTTAATGATATAGCCAATAAAAAGCTTAGGAAACAAACTTCATCCAAGGAAGTTTTAAGGTTAATGGAAGCCCAATACTATAGCCTATTCGATCCGGACCACTATGAAAATAACCTACACACTGATAAATCAGTATGCAGGTAGGCAACACATTATACTTTTGACAGAGTAGGAGTCACGTTTTCGTGTGCGAGGGTAAATTACATGTTTTGGTGTCGTTTGCGCCGTATTAATTTTGATTGTTTTGCCTTCTGTGATTTTATTCTGTGGTTGCACAAGTTTTTTAGATTAATAAAAAGCTTCTTATTTTAGTGATTAGTGTTTATTTAATTGTGACTATAATTTTGTGTTTATTGTTTGTTACTTACAATATCGTAACAAAATGGTTTTGTCTTGCAAATCCCAAAGGGTGCCAAACCCGGAATACCCCTGATTTGAAAAACAAGCGCAGGTCAATGCAAATATCACTTTCACAAGACTTTAAACTAACTAATCTTAAATTAGAGCTTCAAAAATATTGTCCAGTTTAATGCTCCAAGACACAGCCATGTTTGGTGCCGCGAAAAAAAGTTATTTGTTCATTTTGGCGTTACTTTTGAGTATCACTCTAACTGGCACAAACACATTACATCCATAGCCTCAGCTGCTTCAAAAAGCTTTGATTTCCCTTTCGAGCTACTTAGTATTTCTGTCCGTCTATTCTGTATACTCTGTACATACTGCAGACCATCTTTAGAATATTTTTGTCATGTCCAGGAAATGGCGCTTCCTACAGCCCTTATTATTCTTGATTCCATTCAAAAAAGATCTGTTCGTCTTATTAATGATCTTACGCTTACAGAAAAGCTTCCTTCCCTTACCCATCGACGGGCTGGGGGGGATATGTTGTACTTTTATAGGTATTTTCACGGCTTCTGCTTCGAAAGCTCCCCACAGAGCAACACGTAGTGCCACTTTTATGCATCCTTTTACAGTCCAGCTTAAGAGGCCCCGAACTTCCCACTGTTCGTTTCGTCATCCCCAGAGCGTCTTGACTGGAATATGCTACCCACAGAAGATTTCCCCTTCTCCAAATATTAAAGTCTTGTGTAGATAAACTCACTTTTACCACCCTTAACGGTACGTTAGTATTGAAGCCTCAGCCTTGGTGGACTGTATAAGGATATAAAATTAAAAATGCTTATGTAAAATATTCAATACTTTTCGTTAAATTTGTTTATGTTACCTGCATGAGGTGACACTATTTTGTTGTACTTTTATACAAGTTATAAAATATTGTATGACCCTAAACCACAAACAGCCAGTTCAAAGTATGGTAAGTTTTAACTTTTTTTGACCCTTGCTGATTTTGATGATTTTTTGCATATAGAGGCGCTGATTACAAATCTAAAGTAAGTTTTTTTTGAAAACGTTTTATTTTTTAGATATCGATCGTTAAATATGATAATTAGATTAAACTCATTTACACTATCTTGCCCTTCTTTTATCAAAAAGTTGGTGATAAGTACGCAAAACTATAATACAATGTTTGAAATTTATTAAAAAAAACGTGTTTAAATAGAAAGCTGTGAAGTGGCGCCATCTATTCTTTTCATAATAAATCAGATGATATAAAATTCAATACTACACAATAATTTAAAATAATCTGTAATAGTATCTTTTATTCACCGACAATGTTGTGAAAACAATTAAAAAAACAGTGAAACCATAGTTAATTTGAATTTGACATTTGATTATGTCAGCTTTATACATGGTAACAAAGAATTATGGAAGTCCGGACCTGACCTACTATTTATTTCGCAAACTCCGCGGGACCTATTCCGCTATTCCCGCTGCCCTGCAAGCCTGGACAATTTTGTTCTACAGCATTGGCCTTTCATAAATCTTTAGACTTCCTTGAGCTCTCCTTAATATTTTTTTTTTAATCCATACTATTTAATACATTTTGTTTATCATGTACAAAGTCAACCTGCAACTTATGGCAATGTTTTAATACGCACATATTGGTTTTAATGATACCTAACAAGGAATATTTACAATCTGACTACTTTTAAACCCAATACTATTACATCCCCTATTTTTTAAATTAAAAGTATTTGATAGCGCTAAATTTGTGATCGCAATCATTTAGTCGGTATATAAAAATTAAAAATGGTGTTATAAAAGATTCGACTTTATACAACCAGTTCAAGCATTCCGACCACTTATCTTGTCAAATATAAAATATATTTATTTTCTTTAAAATCGTTATTAGAGAGGTTATTTGCAGCCCTTGAAGTTTTTATTACTATAATTTTCTCTTAATGGGGTATGATACAATTTTAAATTAAAATTTTTAATACCACCCATTCAATTTCGTAGTCATTTATTTCTAAATTACAGGACCAGTTGTACGCAAGGGGCAATAAAATTACCCATAAAACTGGTTTTATATATTTAAGAAAATAAATCCTTTGTCAGTAATTTAGATTGACCCATGATTTACAGTTTTCTAATAATTTAGCATTCAACAAATCAAAATTACTCACACAGTTAGTGTTTAGGGAAAATATAACCAAAAAAAAAATAATAAAATCGTCTTTAGCAAATTAATAAAACAAACTTTTTTATTATTTTTATTTTTTAGAACAGGGACACACAGTAATTTTGTTACAGTATTTTATTAAATAATATTTTAGGAATAGGATTTGCTTAAATCTTATTCTTAAAAGCTACGACTTATACACTATGCCTTATTCACCGAAGCTTGACCGACGTTTCACGGTTCAGCAACGGCTGCCGGATATTTGGAATATCGATGCTAGGCTTGCTAAATACATTATGGTTGTTTACAATTATTATAGTTAAATTTTATTTTCTTCCAGTGTTTTCCTTTATGAATGGTTTCTGATTCCGACCACTGTATGAGACCTAATTAAACCACTGGTCCGTAAGTCTCCATCTTTTGTTAAAAACTCTAGTCAATTTGTTGACATTCTCAGAAATGTAGAAATAGGACCAGACGATACTTTTGTTAGTTTTGATGTGGAAAGTCTGTACACGAAGCATTATCCAAGCCAAGCTTAAAGAAGATAAAACACTAGTAGAACGCACCACACTGCCGCTGGATGGAGTAATGGAGTTGTTGGAGCTTTACCTCACTTTCCATGGGTTCATCGCTCTCCCCCCCCCCCCCCGGTGATAGCAAATATTTATATGGAAAGGTTTGAGGAACATGCAATTAAAACTGCACTTATCAAACCAACAGTTTGACTAAGATATGTTGACGACACTTTTATTGGATGGAGTAATGGAGTTGTTGGAGCTTTACCTCCGTAATTCCTACTTTCAGGTAAAAGATGAGTTCTACGCGCAGGATGATGGACTTCCCATGGGTTCATCGCTCTCCCCGGTGGTAGCAAATATTTATATGGAATGGTTTGAGGAACATGCAATTAAAACTGCACTTATCAAACCAACAGTTTGGCTATGATATGTTGACGACATTTTTATTGAATGGACAGGTAATGACGAAGAACCTAAAGGTTTTTTAAAACATCTAAACTGCCTTCGACCTTGTATTAAATTTACAATAAAGAAAGAAAAAAATTCGGCCCTACCTTTCCTTCACATTCTAGTCAAACGAAGTAATGGACATATACAAAAATTGGTATACAGAAAACCTTCCCACACTGGACAATATTTACACCAGAATTCTAATCACTCTATCGAAACCAAACAGGGGTTATACGTACTCTATATAATCGTGCAGTGACCTTATGTAACAGTAGGGAATCCCTGCAAGAGGAAATAGGTAACATAACTAGGAATTTTAAGCAAAACGGATACAGTGAGAGACTGGTAAAGGAAACAATCGAAAAATATCAAAATAAGAAAAAAAACTCTAAGTTGAATGAGAATCCACGTGACCAAATATTGATGACAATTCCATATATTAAAGAAACTTCTAAAAAGATTGGCAGAATTGCGAATAAGTATTATATTAAAACGGCATTTAAATCCCAAACTGCTCTAAGAAGTATTGTTACTAAGACGAGACCAGGCAACAATGTTTCAAATAATAACTGTATCTACCAAATTCCCTGTGAATGTGGTGAACATCGGGGAAACAAAAAGACCACATGAAGTTAGAGTTAAAGAACACAAAAAAACATACGGTACGAGGTGAAACGTCGAAGTTAGGGAATGCCGAACAGGCTTAGTCACAACAACACCGCACACATTGGTCGGAATCAAAAACCATTCATAAAGAAACACACTGGAAGAAAAGAAAATTTAAAATAGCTGTAATAATTGTAAACAACCAAAATGTATTTAGCAAGCCTACCATTGATATTTCGAATATCTGGCAGCCGTTGCTGAACTGTAAAAAGTCGGTCAAGCTTCGGTGAACAAGGGATAGTATATAAGTCGTATCTTTTAAGAATAATTTTTAGTTATCACTTCAAAACGGTTGGAGATACATTACTAACCAAAACGTTGTGTAACAATTAACAAATAAAGAAAATTGAAGTCCAAGATTTTAGTGTTATTAAAACCATAACATCTAACACTTTTAAGAAAACATATGTGATCTACTTAAGGAGATATTTTTACAGAGCAGTAATATTACTAATCCCGAAAATTATTCTACGTCGAATCTTGCGCATTTTCCCTATTTCCTTTTTAAAAATATAGGACACATTTAATATTTTTTTGCAAAAATTGTAGTTAAAATTATAATAAAACGAGTGTATGGCAATAATTTTTCATCATTGGGTACGTAAACGAATTTTGCAGGATTTAAAATTAAAACAAAAATGGTAATAAAAGAAAATCAAAATTGACAAAAAATACTTACAAAAAAAGCGCACTCACCAAATTAAACTTCATTCAAACGTTATTTAAAAATGTTTTAATTCTGATTAATTATGTGGGTTATAAACCAGATCATATAGTCAAAATTTAAAAAAATCTCACAACACGACGCCCAAACTAAAGAAAATTTAGTAAAAATTCGATTAAGAAAATTTCTCTATTTTGCAAATTATGTGAGACCAAAGCGTATGAAACATTTAAAGGTATCAAAATGACAAAAAAAATGGCTCATGTCATTTTTGACATATATTTTTATAGATAAAATTCTTGATATCTAATAAATTTGATAGATACTATTTTAGGTTGGCATTATTGTTACAGTACTCTAATTTGACCTTTTTCATTTTAAAGAAATATTAAAAATACAATTTCATAAAAAATGTACCAATGTCCTTTTTAACAAAAAACTTAAATTTGGGCGGTATATTTTGACACGTCTGTTTTTCCTAGGTTGAATTATGGCTGCTTTATTTAAAAATAAATATTTATCCTATTTACATTTATATTTTAAGTCAAATTTTATTTGAGAGTATATTTTATATTAGTGAGAAAAATTTTGAAAAACTATTTTTTTAAGTTTTTACCTATTATAATATCACAAAAAATAATTGGGTTACAAAAAAATTGTTTTTGATAACTTTATTTGAAAGGCAGATTGAATTAAAACTAATGTTTTTTTGTATTTTTTTATAGTAAGAATAAATAAATCCAAGTAAAAAGTTTAATAACTTTACCGTAATACAGCTACTTAACTACATTTCTTTTTAATTCTCCGCCATTGGCCTTAGCTTCCTTATAGCCATTATTCTGGTCTACTTTCAGAATTTAACTCTTTTGTACCGGATCTATGTTCTCGACAGCCTGGGGCTTATTTCCTGAAAAGCCGACATTCTTTATAACTTTTTAACAAAAATTAGGCCAGCTTTACCTGGGTTTGCATAATTTCAAATATCACGTAGAAACTGAATATATGTGTATACTGCAAGAAATTTAGAACTCTTCATTTGAATCTTGGTTAAAGATACATTAAAGATTAAACTTCTTATCGCCTATTTATTTGGTGTATATTAAGAAAGTCAATTATGAAATTTTCATTTTTACTTTTTGTGATATCTCTCTCTACAGCGAAAATCAGTTTTTGTCTTGGATATTACACTGAAAAACAAATTTTCAGTTAAAACTGTGGATCTTAAAACAAGGTTAATTTTAATGTTTTACGGCGGTAGGTTCATCTCATTATAAAGCCTAAAAATTGGCAGATTATGTGCCTTTGCAGAGCCGAAGCCATAGGAGGATGGGGAAACGCTCTCCACAACTTTGAGAATTTGGCAAATTCAGAAGGAGTTGGAATTTTTTTAGAAATAAAAATACTATTTCTTACTATGTGGGTAAAATCAAAAAGAGTTGAAAAATTGTTCAACAGTTGGCAAAGTTAAACTGGTTGTTACTAGTTGGTTTAATTCAATTTTCAGAAATAAGAACAATTGGAAAATGGTTCAGCAACTGGCAGAAGTATAATGGTAATTACTTGCGTTCAAACAATAATACGATATAAAGGTAAAACGGCAATGAGATACTGAATTTTGATTGTATTTAATCCAATTTCTTTATGAAAACGATATTTTATAAGTTAAAACTGGCAACTCAAGCACTAGAATTCCCTTATTTAAACGGCATTGATGCTGTCACTCTTATAGAACCTGCCATTAAGTTTTTGGAAATGATATGTTTATTCATTTAAATAAAGGAATATTAACAAATGAAAACTAAAGCATTTGCAAAAAGTTAGGAATACCCAGTAAAAATAAGTATAAAGATACAAGATAAGTAAGTTTAACTTCTGAGATCTAATATTTTATATTGGTTAGAAACTTTGCAACGAGGCTTTAATACTGAAGTTTCTAAATGAACACACTGCGCGAGGGTGAACACAAACTTTTTTTCATCGTGAGCAAGCGAGCTGCGAAGCGAGATATTAACAAGTTGCAAGGCAAGGTACGAAACAAGAGTGAAAATGCCATATACTTTTCTTCATATATCGTTATAAAAACAAGTTATAGTGTTAATAATTTAATACCCAACATTTGGATATATAGAATATTCTGCTTTCTTGTTATATCTGAAATTTAATTAAATCCAACCCAACTACAAAATAGTGTTTTACTGATAAAATATGTGACCGTCCATGTAAAAAAATTTGTTTTAAAAATGTTTTTCTTTTCATTCCGAAGTTTAATTTTATAAAATTCCTGGTTTCTAAGACACTAATTTTCGTTTATCGGATTTCCTGAAAAATCACCTGTGTCGGAAATGAGTTTTTTGCTACTAAACATGTATCTTTGAAGCACGTTCTAGTCGCTTATTCCGGAACTTTTAGTTTAAAGAACTTTATATATTCGTTTTCAGAAAAAAATAGTCTTGCGAAGTCACATCTTAAAAGTTGGCAAATTCAGTTTATATCTCCCCGCCCCCTAAAAAAAACCCCTGCGCTACGGCTCTGACCTTTAACATGCTAAGCACAGAAAAAAGTTTAAAATTAGACATTTTTAAGGTAAAGAGCATTTAATGCTTACCTTTTGAAATAGCTTATGATGATAAATATATGTTTTAGCCCCAATTGTAATAAAACTGTTAAAAAAACAACCATGAAAACGATTTTGTATATTAAAAATTCAAACATTTTTTTTGAATGAATAACGGGGAAGTTATTTGATAAAAACTTCTATCTGCAACACTCTTTACGGTTTGGAATCTGAACCTTCTTTATACTCATTCACCAGCTTCCACTGTTAACGATAGTAACTGCTTTTGAGACTTATGCCTAATAGGTCATAAAATAAAAATATTTACAATTAGTCACAAACCTTCTTAATTTAAAATATATTTCTAGCTGCTACAATGCGGAAAAATTCTACTTATTAAAGCTTGATTTTTCACGATTTTAAATTTCACAGTTCTCTTTTGAACTGGAACGATGTTCCCTGCAGCCTGGGGCTTTTCTTCTTGGAACAATTCTTTTAGATTTTTTTTTTGTTACGAAAGTTAAACCTTGATTTGCATGATTTTAAAAATTTTAAATGGAATTTTCTAACTTGGGTATTTATTTTCCCTGAAGCCTTTATAAAAAATACAACAACCGTGCCTTTTAAAAATAAGTAATATTTTTGTAGAAAAATTTGAAAAAGCTTTGTAATAATTATATTCATTTTTGTTTTGGGGTTTTTAAACTTCACACTTTTAATTTGCTTTTTTCCAGATAAAAAAATAAAATTTGGGGATGTCATATGATGTTAAATTTTACCTTTTATTGGTGACTTTCAGTTTTATCACCCTAAACTTCGCATTTCCAAATAATATATTTTTACATTTTTGTATTCCTGGAAAATTTCTGCGTCCAATTTTGACAGCTTTAAAAAAAATTATTCAATTTTTTTCGATCTAGGTGGCCAAAATCGGCCAAAAAGTAATATTTAAATACTTATTAATTCAACAAAAATAAAAATACACCCTGTGAATGCTTTACGCTTAATATGATTGCCGTTTAAAATTTAAAAATAAAATTAAATCAATTTTTTCGAATGGGATATGAAATCACCTTATTATTAGAAAAGCTTAGCCTACAAACATTAATTTCAGGTTAAGAAATAATTTAAAATTCTTAATTTAATACACTGCCAACCTATATCTAAAATAAAAAATGAATAAAAATTTAAACCTGTCAAAATTTGACATATAGGTTTCCATTAGACGCAGAATGTTTCCAGGAATCCAAAAATATAGAAATATACTAGGTGTCTCATTTAAAAATCAGAAATTGGGGCAGTTTCTGGTAAAACCGAATTCACGCGCTTTGTCAGAAAACATCATATTTGACAATATATGATATTCAAAAGTTTCATTCTTTTTTACCTTAAAAAATGCAGAAAAAAAGAGGGTAAGACTCCTTTCTGGATAACCCGAAATTTTCCAGTGGCGCATCTTTGGACATCCCATACTAAAAAAAATTGACCAGTGATCTCCCCAAATTTTATTAAAATATTATCAGTAGAGAAGGGTCTAAAACATAATACAATCTCAAACAATTTTTGTGATGCCGGTTTTTAATGTAAATTATCATGGTGCCGGTGAAGAATGTAAGCCTTTGTCAAACTAACCAGAACTAACCAAGGCTTCTAATTTCATATTTGATATTATAACATATATGAGCAATTATTACTATGTAGAATAAAACAACTTGAACTTTGTTAAATGTCACGTGTATTAAAATATATGGCGTTACGGCCGTTTCGTATTACAACTACATCTTCAAGACGCTTACAAGATTGAGATAAAACTAACTAAAATTAATAAATAAATACATTGATGGATAAAAATTCCAGATGGTACGGGTAGGTTACGTTAGGTAGAATTTTACATTTTTATTAGCAGATACAATGGTATTGTTGTGTGTATAAATCTTTTTTTATAGTACTTTGAAAAGAGTGGAATTTCCTAGGTCTAATTGAGTATTAAGAGGATTTACAGTGTTGTCTTTTTTATGTTTATAAATTTCAATTTTCTCTAATAAATCTAATTTTTTGCCTTTTCTTTCTGTATGTAATATTTCTAAATTTGTTATATCTTTGTTAGCCATTGCACTCATTACATTTAAGCTTATAAACTCCTGATTTCTTATATTTGTTTTGTTTATCTTAAAAAAAAATATATTTTTTAATAAATAAAAATCCATCTCCACCTACTTTATACGGACTAGTTAAACTTCATAAAGAAAATAAACCAATAAGACCAGTAGTTTCATATCACAATACACCCCTGGGAGAAACCGCTATTAAACTAAATAATATGATTAGAAACCTGATTAGTTTCACACCCAAATTTTCGGTCAAAAACTCGGTTGATCTAACAAATAAGATAAAAAATTTAGACCTTCCAAAAAACACCCGACTAGCCTCATTTGATGTCACTAACATGTTCTCCAACATCCCTAATAACGACTGCTTGAATATAATAACAAATAAATTAAAAAACAATAATGTAAATCCAATACTACAACAAGAAATCTTACAACTTCTAGAATGAAATGATGAATGAAAACTATTTCAAATAGAATAATCAATTTTATAAACAAAAAGACGGCTTAGCGATGGGCTCCCCCTTAAGCCCATTGCTAGCCGAAATATTCATGTCTGAATTTGAAGAATCATTCCTTAATTCACAATTATCTAAAAACATTTTCTTTTGGCATAGATATGTAGACGACATTCTTTTAGCATTCACAGGAACAGAAAATGAACTTAGACAGACTCTAGATTACCTTAACTCATTACACCCAAAAATTAAATTCACCCTTGAAATCGAAATTAACAATTCAATAAACTTTCTAGACCTAAAAATATCAAAAAACGCTGATAATAAACTAGAATTTGATATATATAGAAAACCCACTTTCACAGATATCACAATACCACATGACTCTCTACACCCCAAAACACACAAACTAGCAGCGTACAGATCAATGATACATCGAGCTTTCTCCATACCACTGTCTAAAAATAATCTAATTAAAGAACTAGACACCATAAAATCTATCGGCACTAATAACGGTTACACAAATTATGAAATAGACCGCCTTATAGCAAAAAAGAGAAAAACAATAGCCAATACACTAATTTATCCAAATATAAAAAAAGAAAACAAAAATAAGTTCCACTCTCTAACATATCTAGGTCCTATCTCTAACAAAATATCGAATATTCTATCCACAGAAAGTGTCTCAATAGCTTTTAAATCACCTAGATATAAAGAACATAAAGCTTGTTTTAGACTAAGAAAAAGAACCTCAAATTTTGCCAATCATTTTCTAGTTCCAACCATACATTTCCAGATATAACAAATTTAGAAATATTACATACAGAAAGAAAAGGCAAAAAATTAGATTTATTAGAGAAAATTGAAATTTATAAACATAAAAAAGACAACACTGTAAATCTTCTTAATACTCAATTAGACCTAGGAAATTCCACTCTTTTCAAAGTACTATAAAAAAGGTTTATACACACAACAATACCATTGTACCTGCTAATAAAAATGTAAAATTCTACCTAACGTAACCTACCCGTACCATCTGGAATTTTTACCCATCAATGTATTTATTTATTAATTTTAGTTAGTTTTATCTCAATCTTGTAAGCGTCTTGAAGATGTAGTTGTACTACGAAACGGCCGTAACGCCATATATTTTAATACACGTGACATTTAACAAAGTTCAAGTTGTTTTATTTTACATAGTTAAAATGTACTGTCACAAAGTAACGGACGAATCAATTAATTCTTTGAGCAATTATTGTTTGGGGTACTTGCTAGGCGGAACTACATCGGTCCAGGTCCAGGGTGTAGACTAATGCACGCACACAAACGATTAACCCTTGCGAACTTGCAGTTCAAAACTATTAAGGTTTTGGTGACAAAAAATAAGGGTGAGAAGCTAACTGATTTTTTGAAGTTGTCTTAGCATAAAGCTAAATGTCAGTAGGTATTATTTAAACTGAAGGATATTAAGGCGCACAACTGAAGGATATTAAGGCACACAATTACCTTTCATGACTAATTTGTCACTAAAACGTTATTGTTTTATAAAAAACAATTAAAAGTTTCTTTGGGTGATCGGCCAGTTCAAAATCGGCAGTTGATTATGTGCTTACACCTTTTTTATACTTTAGGACCATAATTTTAAGTGGATAAGTCTGCCACAAAAATATAGTGCATATTTCCAATTGTAATAGTTGATGAAGTTTAGGTCTATTGGTACTAGTCAAAATCTCAAAATCGGCTAATTATGAAGGTATTGGTAAGATAGGCCAAAATCAACAAAAGCCATTCATAAAGATCTCCGGAAAAATAGTAAGCCTTCTAATAAGAAAATCATTTTTATTGTACTGTTTCATTGGAGGATAAAAGAATTGTTAACGCTTGTTGGTATATACAAATATGTCTGTTAAAAGCCATTTGCAAATTTGGGACAGAAAATCAAAAACGTGGATGGTATGACAATTTATTAAACTTGGCATTAATTCATACGTGTCCCTTTGCAAAAAAAAATTGTCGCTGATATAATTATGAACATATAATTTTAAATACTTTTGTAATGTACCTTTAGGTTCCCAATGTAGATAATTTTAAACTTATTTGGAACGAATTTAAATACCAGAAGCTGTACACCGAAATATCGTATTTAGAATACTTCTGCATAACCTTGATGGCCAAGACATTTATGTGTATTTACGTGTGATCATAGATAGTGGAAAGTTGGGTCCTCTTTTTAAGGATTTTACTTTTAATCCGTTTTATATCCGATCTTTCTACGTCACAAAAATGCCAGCTCTTACATTCACATACGATTATTCAAAATCCAAAAATATCAAAGAAAAGTTATTCTCTATAACTTATCACCTAACCACTCCCTTTTGTTTTCGACTGTTAAAAATAAAATGACGCCTACTTGAAAAAGCTGCTTAGGATTTTAAAGTACGTGTTACTGAAGCACTTCTTCTAACTAGAACAACTGCTTTCAGAAGTGATTTGGTATATGCGAAGGTGTATTTATAGATCCTAAAGGCAAATACTTTAAGAACAATCTAATTATTTCTTTTCCATTTGTCATAACATTTTTTCAGGTTTTATTATTTTTAATCCTACCCTCGTTACAATTATCACTACAAAATACATTTCGCAACTACTGAAACACAATACGCTAAGAACACCAGAGAAACTAAATGCTAAACAATTTTCGTTAAAAATAAACAATCTTAAGACATCGTCTAATGAATACAAATTTATTATACCCTTTTTCTCATCTATTAAATAATTTTAAGCCTGAGTGATGTTTAAAACTTTTATAAATTATCCAAAATGACGCTTGGTGAAATCTGGCGACGCGACGGCGTTAAGCGTAGTTTTTCTTTGACAAGTCTCCTTTTACTAATTGCCTTTCAGTGTGACTTTCTTTCTGCTTATTAAATTACGTCGTTTTTGTAGATAATTGCAAGGAGGGCCTCAAAGAGGTTGACGAAATATTATTTTTGCTCTAAATAAACTCAGTATAAGGTAAATCTAAAATAATTAAGAGTTTTAAATCTAAAGATCAAAAATTATTTTTAACGCATCAGAAACCGTGACATATTACATAACTAAACAAATATGTTTGTAAATTCTTGAATTAGTATTAAAGGTACGTTATATTAGCATACAGGGATTTTCTATATAGTTTAATAGCAAAAAAAAAACATAAATGATTCTTTTAGGGCTTTCTTGTAATAAAATAAAAAAACAACTATAGTAGATCTGTAGAGAAATGTTAAGAGTAAATAGAACATATTTTATATCCTTTATTAAAAGTGTTTTTTTTTTTTTTTGGAAAATAAAGTTAAAACTTTACTTTGCATACTAGTGCATTAACCGTTTTTTTTTAAATTAATATTTTACAAATCAGACTTTTTATAAGTACTATTTAGTACACTCTACTTATGAAAAAAATTAATTAATTTATAGAACACACATACTTACATTGCTGTTTTAAAATTGTTTTCAAATAGTACTACTAATTATGTTAATAACACATAATACACCTAAAGTGTGCCGTAAAAAAAACATGTTGAAATTATCCGATTTTATGAGGTTTACCTTGTTAAGATTATTAATAATTGTTGACTTGAAATAATAATATGTATAAAAAAACTTGCTTCAAACTACACAAAAATATCTTGTGCTGATATGAACTTATAGTCACTGACGGCTTTGGCAAAACAACAGGTGATAATGTGATTCATAGTCAGCATTTATACAAAAAATTAAATAAAGTTATTAATCTGAATGTCTAATTTATGAAGTAATAGCACAAATTACAGAAACCTGTTGCGGAAACAAGCATTGGCGGAAAAATCTGGCAAAGTTTATTAGCAGTATTGGTATTGTGTCCTATGGTAAGAGGCAACCTCAGAAAAATGTATGCCGAATCACAGATGAAATGTCCATACAATTTGCCAATAATACGCTAGACATTCTCTTCTGGGTTAGGACAACACGTGCTAAATATTGAAACGCCTCAATGTAGTAGATTTTGTCATTGGAATTTTTTTTATTATAAGAGGCGATATCTACTATAAGAATCTAAGTCAAGTGTTCTGTTTCCTTAATTTGTTATTTTATTATTAAAACATTGAAACCAGCAAGTAAGATTTTGCTTTAGGTTGATTATTTACATTGGCCGATAAGTGCCTTTTTTTGCTCAAAATACTTTTTGTTAAAAATATTTGGAAAAAGGCGCTCACTTTAAAACAAGCCTCTTATAAAAATACTAGCAAGTTTTAAAATTTTATGTCCTTAAAATTAAGCAACATATTTTGAACTTTGTAATCAATAAAAACTAAAAATTAAAGATAGAAAAACTTTATTAATAAAAAAGTTATAAATATATGCACTTAATACAATAACAAATAAACCATAAAATATTGAGAAATAAAATTCTTAAAAAACCTAAATTAAAGGAAAATACTAAAAATGTTTTTCAGTTTTACTAGATAAATTCCCTACTTTATTTAAAAAAAATGGCTACCCATTTTAAATAAGTTAAATTTAATATAACTGTATAAGAAAAACATTATATAAAACACTGTGTAGTTGTCTCTAAGCCATAATTTAAAGAACAAACAGAAATGTAAGTGACATTCTTAAGAATTAACTGTTATTTCGACTTTGATATACAAATAATATTTAAAACAAACACATGATACAAATCTCTGACGTGTAACAAAAAATAATACAGTTTGTTAAAACTCCTGTCCCTAACCATTCTATATAATAGCCAAAAAAGAAAGAAGTTTAGAGTTTAAAAGAAAATTTTGGTCTGCCTAATTTCTTCTAGTCCAACTTTAATGCATTATTATCAATGATATTGAATCAGTGTCAATAATGCAAAAAAAAAGATAAGAAGTCTTTAAAATATAAAAAACTTAACAATAAAACAAGATATTCTGACATATTTTAATTCTCGTGTAAAAGAAATATATTAAGAAAGTTTGGCAAAACAATAACAATTCATTGGAAAAGTTTCAGGTTAAAATCTGGGATATGAACGGATCGAGCAGATTTTTATGTCACATCGACTCACAGCACATAATCTGCTAATATAACATGTAAAATAAAGGAAGGGTTTTAAGCAAAAAGAGCAAAAAAATGTCAATGAGACACTTGGCCATTGTAAATGGAAAACCCAAGAAATACCACTGCCAAATGTAAAGATACCCAAAATGGTCACAATGAAATTCCCCATTTGAATGTTGCCTTGGTTTATCTCAAGAATCGCGTAAAAATTTAGGAAGTTCTAGCAAGTTTTGGAATTGAATGCATGTAAGTTTTAGATCGATTTTTGACTGCACCCTGTATAGAAATCCAAAAAATCTTTCAAAAAGTAAAATTGGGACTTATTTCTATTTTAATTGTTGCACTTTAATGTCATTTATGCTAAAGTAAGGTTAAGACTTGCAAAACCGGTCTTTTTTTGTTAAATTACTAATAAAAACATTTGATTTCATGTAAAAATATTGAAAATGTTAAATTTGTGTTTCCAAAAAATGTGATGGACCCACAAATTACAAAACAAAACTAGTATAGTAAGTATACTTAACTTACCTGAAGGTTTTCTCAACTAGCCTTTTATTCTATTCATATAAAATTAAAGACACTAAGGTCACTTTTTCACACACTCCTTAATTACTTCGTTTATTAAAAAAATATTTCTTTTTTAAAACCTGGAAAAAGTAAGGAAACTTTTGGAAAAAATAGAAAGAGTAAATGGTTTTAATTTTTCTTTGCCTGTCACTTCTGTCACGGTGATATCAAATCGTTTACTACCGAGTATCCTCTATCATTGTCCTTTACCACAGGTTTAAAGGAAATAGTCAGATAAATGGTTACAAACGGGACCTTCGCAAAAAATAGCTATTAGTTGTTAGAATTGACCTATTTTAAAGTCTTTTTATTTTCACTCTTTTTAAAATGCCTTATTAACATATTATTTTTATCAAATTTTATTGGTATAGTCTGCAACAATTAAATTTGTCATATGTCTTTAAATTATCTAAAAAAACTAGGTTAAAAAAATTGTCTAAATATTAGTTAAATGCCAATGGCAAGAATGGCTTAGAAAATTAAAATAATCTGTAACAGGCGCCTTTAAAAAGCCAATATTGGGTTGCTGGAAGCAAAAAGACATTCTTTATTTAATCAGAATTGGTAGGCCGCCATTTTTGTCTGCTTAGCGGCAATACGTCGTCATGTTAAATTTATTGGAAATTAATTGTTGATTGTGGATTGACCTGTTGATGCGTATAACATGTTGGCATAATATTATTACCAATTGTCAATGCTTTACCATCAATGCCAATATAAAAAATGTACATTGCCAGCAAACAGTGTTTGCTGGGACTTTAATGTAAATGAAAGCTCGTGTATCCTTATACATCTTTGGACTTTAAGTTATGGTACAGCATTGTCGGTAATTTAACAACGGTGCTATTTCAGTTGTAGGTCTAATCAATATTATTAATTTACACAGTATTTTTCAAAATTAATTAAACATATAGTCAAAATAAATTGAAATACATCTATAGTGTTATACTTTAATATATTTTTATAGTAAAAGTAAGCATACAAAATAATTAATCCATCTCTTTTAAGGCACAAACAATATCACATAACATAACATCACACAACAATATCACAGCAGCTTTTTCGAACAAATTTTTAAATAGAACAAAAGAATGTCGTATTCAGAAAAAGGCGAAAATAATAATCCTTAGCTTTCAGTTCTTTACATTAAAATTCAGGACGCTGTATTAAAACCCACACCGTAAGAATTACGTTGTTTTTTTCTTCATTTTTTAGGGGAAAAAAGCAAAAATAGTTTCGTACTTGCGGCATTATTAAAATTTTCTAGTATTTAAAAAGCAGGTGGAATTTACAGAAATGCAACGTTTGAACTTTAACATTTATATGGCTACAAAATTTAACAAAAATAATGTTACTCTCATATGCAACCCTTGTTTTTAGTTGTAGATATCTTGTTAATATCTATATTTTCTTTATCATTATTGAAAATGTATCTGAATCTTATTTAAAACTTACACACGGATATTAGAATAATTAGAAAAGAGGTAGTTTAAAAAAATTAAATCGACCTAAAAAAAATTAACCCATAATTATAAAATGATTTTTTTCATTTATAAACATTAATTTAACTAATTATGTTTATTGAGTTTTATTGATGATGCCTTTGCTTCTAAAATCTTAACTGTTCCTTAAGTTCAAGTAAATGTAAGCCAATTAAAAAAGATTGCTCACAATCCAAACAAACATGCATTCATACAGGGTTATTTATTTTAAAGTAAACAGGGCTTTATTTTTAAACTACCCTTTACTTTTTTAAAAAACGAATATAGCCATTTCGTGTATTTTTTTCCGTAGAATTCAATAATCTAATCAGAAAAGCATTTGAAATAAAAACAAAAGAGTTACAGCACGAGTGATGTATTTTTTAAATGGAATACCCGGTATATTTTTATATCACTAGATAGATATTTTCACGAGGAATTCGGCGATAAAGGGGTTGTTGGGTTTATTTCCTGCGGTTCTGCTGCAATTGTCTAAAAAGTGCTTATTTGTCAAAGTCAAGAATTTTTCAAATACGTTTATTACTTTTTGGAGTAGTTTTATAATGAGGTTTTCATCAGAAGAACGACTTTAAATTATATTATATGCTAAAAATGATATGATATATCTATTTCTAAACCAAACAGCAAAATTACAATAAACGGAAAAAATTAAAATACAATACGAGGTAAAATATAGTGGTAATAAGAACACTTATAACAAAAACTTATAATATTACTAATAACTTAAATTTTCTATATGACCCCCGTTATTTTTGAAACATGATCTATAACCTCTCCTTAGCCTTTATAAGCCCGCCGATATTATTTGAGGTTCTTTGTTAAGACGATTAATTTCATTTGCAATTTTTTTTCTCATTTCTTCCGTGTTTGTGTTCCCATTTTAATAAACGACATTTTTCAAGTGACCCCATAGAAAAGTGTCCAAAATTGTAATATCTGGACTATTAGGTGGCCATCTAATAGTGCCATAGCGTCCAATCCACTTATTGTATCGGCGATTGAGATACTGCACAACTTGACGAACAGCATGGGGCGGCGCTCCGTCTTGTTGCCAAATTATCTTGCGATATGTTTCGAATGGCAATTCTTCTAAAATGTCCTCAATATCGTGTTTAAAAAGATTGAAATATCTTTCTCCAGTTAGGGATCCCTCATAGAATATTGGCCCGACAATTCTATTGTTAAGCACACTCCACCAGACATGAAGAGAAGACCTCCCTTGGTATTTAATCTTTTAAAATTTCCTGGGATTTTGTCTTGCCTAGCTGTGCGTATTGCGTCGGTTAAACATTCCCGATTTAGTGAACGTAGCTTCATCCGGCAAAGAATCGTTTGAAACAGGGTAGGATCGTTATCTTGTTCATATGGATTAAAATTTGGGAAACAAATTGAAAGCGAACTTTCTTTTGTTCACGTGTTAAATGCTTCACTGGAAGAACGTGATATGGAAGACACTTAAAATATTTCAGTGTTCTCTGAACCGTCGCATAGGTTACTTTTCTTCTTGGAGGTCCATACCTCAAGTCTCTAACTGCGTCAGTAATTAACTTCATGGGATACAAAGTAAAATAATTTAGAAGAGCTTAATCCCGGTTTCTTTTTCTCATTGTGGTTTTTTTTCTAATATGTAACGATTTTGTTCTTCGAATAAGACCCTTAGTTTTTAAATCGTTTTTAATGATATATTTAGGTGGAAATTTGCAACATATCTTCGTTGTGTTTCCCTGGCGTTTTCTCCACATTTATAATAGAGAGTTATATTTTGAAGCCGTTCTTCTGATGAAAACCTCATTATAAAATCACTCCAAAAAGTAATAAACGTATTTTTAAAATTCTTAGCTTTGACAAATAAGCACCTGGGACCTGTGGCAGCCAGGTTTTTTCAGGTGAATCTATCCTTATAGTATCATACAGTTTTAAGACAATGCAGCAGAACCGCAGGAAATAAACCCAGCAACTCCTATATGACCAAATTCCTCGTGAAAATATCTATCCGTGATATAAAAAAATACGTCTCTCGTGCGGTAACTCTTTTGTTTTTGTTTCAAATGTTTTTCTGATTAGATTATTGAACTCTACGGAAAAAAATACACGAAATGGCTATATTCGTTTTTTAAAAAAGTACAGGGAAATTCAAAAACAAAGCCCTGTTTACTTTAAAATTAATAACCCTGTACAAACATACATACACCTTTAAAAGTTTATGTATTAATTTGAATGTCCCAGTGGTTATAATACAGGGTGGCCCATTAGTGCGAGGAAGTCCAATATATCTGTTGTTAATAGAAATACGAGAAAATGTTTCATAAAAAAGTTATAGGATCCGTAGAGGTATACATTCTAAAAATATTTGATTGTATACAGGGTGTCCCAAAAAAGCGAGGCAGCATAAAAGTACTATTTTTTAAATAGCAGTACTCAATTTTTTATTCAGAATTGAATTAAGTAGGAAATTCTGCGTATAACACAATATTTTAATTTAATGATTTTTGCGGTGTTGTCATGCTATTTACAATTTACGAAAAATTTTGAAAAAAACAGCCTAAACAAAAAAGCCGCCGAAAAAATAACTGATTTAAAAATTATAATACTTTGGCATGTTTCTCTCAACATCACGGATGACAGAATAATTTTGTAAAAGAAAACTGGCTTTAACTTGCACAGGGTGTTTTTTACGGCCGTGTCAATATTGCAGTTTTTAAAGTAACATAACTTTATTTTTTTTAAATGGAACACCCTATATTTTAATACGCCATGTTGTTAAGTATTTTATGATTTATAAGTTCTTAATTATAAATTATGTTCCAAAATGGGCCGTTTTGCCACAAATTTCGATTTTAATGGAAAAATGCACAAATATCGTCGTTTTCTGTTGTTTTTTTTTATGGTAGGCCATGAATTTAACAAAAGCGGCTATTATTTCACGTTAAAAATATTTTTATTACTTTATATTTTTAATCTGTCATTCTTGCAATAGTTAAACTGATACTAAAAAAATAATGAATTTTTCTAAAGAAGAACTTGTTTATATGGTTTTTATATTGGGCGCAAGTGACAAGAATTGTTTATTAGCTACCAGACTTTACCATGAAGCTTTTCCTGAAAGAAGGCAGCTAAGAAAGGAGGCATTTGAAAAACTATTAGATCGTTTTGTTCGGACGGGAAAAGTGGATTACGAAAAGACCGATAGAACTAAAACTGCAAACTCGGGAGAAAATTCTTTGACTGTTTTGCTTAAAGTTACAGAGAATCCGCATATCTCACAACGGACAATTGCAAACGAAACTGATATAACCCGGCAAACAGTTCAGAGAATTCTAAATGATAACAAAATGCATCCGTACCACATCCAGCTTATGCAGGAGTTAAATGACCAGGATTATGGTGCCAGAGTACTTTTCTGTGAATGGGCCCAACAACAAATTCAACAAGATACACATTTTTTTGATTATGTGTTATTCGCCGATGAATCCACTTTTCCCAAAATGGAAATGTAAATCGTCATAATTTCCACTACTACTCAACAACAAATCCACATTTTATAAGAACGCACAATCAAACAAGGTGGTCGTTAAATGTGTGGGGTGGCATAATTGGAAATTATGTAATTGGTCCTTACTTTTTTGGGGAACGAGTTACCGGTCAAGTTTATTTGCAATTTCTTCAAAATGACTTGCCACGCCTGACCAACGCCTTACCAACTACGTTAAGGGGAGGATGTAGTATTTACAAGACGGGGCTCCAGTCCATCATACAGCAACAATTCACGAACATCTGAACATTGCTTTCCCTAGTAGATGGATAGGAAGAGGTGGGCCATTTCGATGGCCCCCTCGTTCGCCTGATATTACAAAAATGGACTTCTTTTTATGGGGTTATGTCAAAGATCATGTCTATAGAAGCTCTCCAACCACTAAGGAAGATATGAAGCAACTTATAAGAGAAGTTTTTAGAAATATCAGCAACAATATGCTTAACGAAGTTAATCGATCTTTTGAATGACACATTGAGACTTGTTTGAATAATAACGGCGACCATATCGAACATTTATTATATTTTTTTTGACGTCTACTTGTTGTTTATAGTCTCTTTTTAACGTTATTTTATTTTGTTATTGTTTTTATGTTTTATGTTCGTTTATGTTACTTATATTATGTACTTTGTTGTTGAAATAAAATAAAATACTAAAGTTTGAAATAATTTTTTAAATTATTATATTGTTGTGAATATTTTTTAAAACTTCTCTTATACCTATCAACAAGTTCTTCTTTAGAAAAATTCATTATTTTTTTAGAATCAGTTTAACTACTGCAAGAATGACAGATTAAAAATATAAAGTAATGAAAATATTTATGACGTGAAATAATAGCCGCTTTTGTTAAATTCATGGCCTACCATCAAAAAAAAAAAACAACAGAAAACAACGATATTTGTGCATTTTCCATTAAAATCGAAATTTGTGGCAAAACGGCCCATTTTGAAACATAACTTATAATTAAGAATTTATAAATCATAAAATACTTAACAACATGGCGTATTAAAATATAGGGTGTTCCATTTAAAAAAATAAAGTTATGTTACTTTAAAAACTGAAATATTGGCACCGCCGTAAAAAAGACCCTGTGCAAGTTAAAGCCAGTTTTTCTTTACAAAATTATTCTGTCATCCGTGATGTTGAGAAAAACATGACAAAGTATTATAATTTTTAAATCAGTTATTTTTTCGGCGGCTTTTTTGTTTAGGCTGTTTATTTTTCAAAATTTTTCGTAAATTGTAAATAGCATGGCAACACCGCAAAAATCATTAAATTAAAATATTGTGTCATACGCAGAATTTCCTACTTAATTCAAGTCTGAATAAAAAATTGGGTACTGCTATTTAAAAAATAGTACTTTTATGCTGCCTCGCTTTTTTGGGACACCCTGTATACAATCAAATATTTTTAGAATGTGTACCTCTACTAATCCTATAACTTTTGTATGAAACATTTTCTCGTATTTCTATTAACAACAGATATATTGGACTGCCTCGCACTAATGGGCCACCCTGTATGTGAATATTTGCAAGGCCAATAATATTAAATACATATGTGACGAATTGATAACCTTTTTTTTTAAGTCAGTTAATTAAAGTTAGATTTTATCAAGTATAAAAACAAATATGAAATAGCATCGCTGCAAATCTTTAATGAACACCAGGGAGATTTGGCGCGGAAAGAGACTACAAAGGAACAATTAACAAAGAAGTAACGTCTACTAAAAGAACCGCAACTCCTGCAACTTCTAGATGAAGCGCATTTTCGAAGAAGTTTTCTTTTTTGTTTTAAGTTAACACGCCTTTTCTTTCGTTACTTCTTTTGAAAGCAGTCGCTTTTGGAGTTATTTAATTGGAATTTTTGCTAGAAATTCCTTTATGCACCGGACAATTAAAGACTTTAAAATTTTTGGAGTTTCGGGGTATTTTCAGTATAAAAGTTTTGATTTTGTTTGCAATTATTTCATTTTAAACTTGGTAAATACAAAATTGGATCAAAAAAGTTACTTGTAAAGTTCCGGTTAGTTTTAAAAATTAAAAAGATCAATGGGCTACTTCTACAATGAAACAAGAAAAAATAGTTTTTTTTTTAATAATATGGTATTTAATAGGTTTATTCTTGGATATTTTTCCCGAGTGTAAAAATTACTTAAAAAGAATAAAGTAAATAAAAATAGGAGGTTAAACTATAAAGGAATACTAGGCCACGATAAAATGCTGATTAAAACACAAACTACTATTTAAAAAAAAAAAATTTGGCTTTTCTCCAGAATAAAGATATTTATATATATTTTTTTTAATTATATTTTTTTTATAGATTTTTATGGAGAGCTAGTCTGCTCTCGCAATAATAGTAACACAAAAAAATGAAAAGACATAAAAAGATTTAAATCTTTATAAAATTAATTTGTTTTTAAGTAGGTACTATAATAAAATAATTATTTTTATGAAAGTATATAAAAATAAAACATAAACCTACTTGAAAACATTGGCAACTCGTTATAAGATATATATGTTATTTCAAACTAATTGGTTATCATTGGACGGGTGTAGCACATAAATTATTTTATTATATTACTCAAAACAGATAAAAAAGTAAAAAAAAAATGTGTTTTACTAACTGACATTAAATTCTGACAGTAACCATTTTTTTAAAAAGTCATGTCAGAAGTCAATGTCAGTTAGTAAAACACATTTTTTTTAGTTTCTTATCTATTTTGAGTAATATAATAAAATAATTTATGTGCTACACTCGTCCGATGATAACCAATAAGTTTGAAATAACATATATATCTTATAACGGGTTGCCAATGTTTTTAAGTAAGTTTATTTTCTATTTTTATATAATTTCATAAAAATAATTATTTTGTTATAGTACTTAAAAACAAATCAATTTTATAAAGTATTAAATCTTTTTAGGTCTTTTCATATTTTTTTTACTATTATTGCGAGAGCAGACTAGCTCTCCATAATAACCTATAAAAAAAGTATTTTTTTTTTAAATAATATGTAAATATCTTTATTCTGGAGAAAAGCAAAATAATTTTTCTTTAAATTTGATATTCCCAGAAATCAAAATAAACTATAATAAATGTATTTTTCTTTTCAAGTACTGACATTAATTCTAATTATTTACGTTAAATGGGTATCCAAAGTAAAAATAAAGCTGGATTTTAAGGACTTTAAGGGAATGCTTAATGATGGCGCTTTATGTGAGTTATTACTTAAGAAAAAAAATATAACAATATATAATTAATCACAGTTTTTAATGTTAAATTCTACATTTTACAAAACAGAACGGAGGGATGTTTTTTTTTGTTTAACCTAAATTGATCTATTCAAAGAACTGACTATACGCTGATTTAATCTCAGCACCAGTTATAGCGAATAAGATTTTATACAAACTTTTTTAATCAATAAAAATACCTAAACACGACTTTAAGTAAAAAAAAAATTGGATACAAGTCAAGGTACTTAATTCCATAAAAACTGTAGTAAATCGCTGATCGTACCTCCACGATAAGACTATACCTGTCCTAAATGCTTTCAAATGTACCGGGTGTCCAAATAAGAAAGGACGCCGGCTATATCTCGGAAACCATTTATCGCACAGCGTTGGGAAAAAAATATTTTTTGTAAAGGTTGTTAAGAGAAATGGCTGGAAATTTCTAAAACTGAAGCGAGATGGCGCAACCGCAAGGGTAAATTAAAAAGTGTATTTTTTTCTCTAAAATTAGCTAGTATTGGGTACAATTTTGAACATCCGCAAAAACTCTAACCAATTCTGCATCAGTTTGGTTAGGCTATTTTAGTCGTATTTCCAGTAATAAGAGTGGAGGAAGATAATAAATAATGCAACTTTCAAATAGCTCTATCTCACACATCGGTTATCAAAATTGGGACAAATGGGTACTTGTTTAAAAGAAAATTTGAAGCTCTTTTAAATGTCCTATACATTACAGTAATTATTTGTTTACTTTAACGCAAAGACTGTTTTGATCATTGTTAATATAATTTATTATTTAAAAAAACAGGTTACTTTGAGATAACTCGAAAACAAAACTCAAACCTTGTCAGAGTGTAGTTATTTTTCCTCTTCTAAACCTATATTAAAAACTTATACCGTCGTACTTAACTTTCTCGAAAAAATTACAAAAATATCGAGTTTTCCTTAAACAACGCCCTCTGGTTGGTAAATTACAAACTGGTCGACACCGAACAGGCCGACATTTAAAAGAACTTTAAATTTTCTTTTAAACGAGTACCCACTTAAAGTTGCATTATTTATTATCTTCTCCCACCCTTATTATTGGAAATACGACAAAAAGTCCTTAACCAAACTGATGCAGGAATTGGTTAGGATTTTTGCTGATGTTATTAAAATAGTACCTAATACTAGCTTATTTTAGAAAAAAAATAGACTTTTTAAATAACCGTTGCGGTTGCGCTAACTCGAGGTACTTTTAGAAACTTTATCTATGCCTTTTGACCACTTTTACTAAAAATATTTTCCCCAACGCTGTGCGATAGATGGTTTTCGAGGCACAGCCGGCGTCCTTACTTATTTGGACACCTGGTACAAAAGTTGCTGGTAGAATAACAAAGTAATCCCTTCTAAAGCAGTATTGTTGCGTAAATTTGTGTAATAAAAGTTATAAGCAAAAATTTTTGCTGTTCTGGTTTGTCTCGTTTAAGCTTAAAAAACAGTTTGCATTTTTTTAATAAAAGTATGAATAAACATTAAATATTTTTATGCCCAGTCCGCAGAAAACCTTGTTAAAGTAAGCAACTTTTTGTTAAAGGCACAACCCGTTAAACCCAGTTTGATCCTAGTTTATAAAAAACAAAAAAAATAGGAAATGATTTACAGAGCTAAAAAATTTAAAAAAACTCTGGCTTAAAGTTTACTGCGTTGTTTTTAATACAACATATAATGCCATAAAAACATAGATTTGGTTCTTTTGATAAGAACCAGGCAATATTAAGTCCTATTCACAAATGAGGCTAAGCCTTATCTTCCAATCAGTATCAGCCGGGAAAAACCAAACTATTAAAACGAGCAGTTACTTAAACTCACGTTTACATTTTCTATGTGAAATAATTAAAAAAAAACAATCAAATACTTAAATAGGTCAGAAAATAATCCAATAATAATAGCATTAATAAAATTTTTATGACAAATCCATGATAAAACGAAAATAAGAACACAATTGAAGCAACGGGTTTTAGATGAAAGCCTAACATAAATCGAGTCCTTTAATCTGATTTTTATATAACGACGAAATAAAATTTCCTGCTATCGCTCGGAATACGGCTGGAGACAAATTGAAAATGACAGTATAAGCTTTCTATTTCCCCGGTTCCAGTTCCGAACGGATTTTTTCGAGACAACCGATTGAAAAATAATTTTCAATATAACTGTCAGAAACAAACGGTCCTTCTGAAAACTCTTTAAGACAAATTAAGCTTTAGTTTTTAAGATGGATTTTGTCGTTAAAGTAACACTAAAGTACAAGTTAGATGCGGGGTTAGGTAAAAACTAAATCTGAACTATTTCAAGCAGTAAAATGTACATTTATTTATTTATCTTTATTGTTTGACTATCTATAGAAATGTTTGGCCTTCTTTAAGTAAAAATTATGTTTTCACTTATTTTTTTTCTGAACAATTAAACTAAAAACGTTTTTGGGGTTCAGTATAGAAAAACTTATTATAATATATTAGTATTCTCTTTTAACCTGTACCATTTTTTACGTTTAATGTCTTGGGTATTGCAACAGCAGCGGGAACGGAACGTCAAGTTTATAAATTGACCTTTGTACCCAACTAGTAACGGGCTATCGATGTTTAATGTCACTGATGTAAAATAAAAGTATTACTATTTTTATTTATGCTGCTATGTTGTTTAAACTTTAAAAGTTAAAAAATTTTAAATGATTTACTCTTTTAAATTCTTTAAAAAAAATGACTGGTGGATATTACTTGTGTAACACAGAAGTATTATGACATGCAGGAATACTCCAAACCAATGGTCGCCAACCTTTTTAATCTGTTAAGCCACTTTCATAATTTTGGAATAAAGAGTAAGCTGCCTACGTAAGCCAACCTAAATTAAATAATACACCGGTATATTCGACGTATATGTTTTTATTTCACTAATACGTTCTAATAAACCAATGACTTACTTATAGCACTTATTTATACCTATCTTATCACATAACTCATAAATATATCCATATTTATATCTACCAATCATACCAAAATTTTTACGCAGCCACAATGGCATGTCACATAGGATTTAATAAAAGTGAATACAATTAACAAAAAAGTATTCCACTATTTTAAGCAAAAACATGTGCAGATAAAAAAAATACATTACATGTTTAATCAGAAGGTTGACATTAAGTCTCATTTTTTTAATGTTTGGAGCATAATTTTATAAAGCAATTTCAATACAGTTATCCAAATGTTCATCTGTAAGTCAATTGCGGTATTTGTTCTTAATTAACGTCATATTGGAGAAAGAAGATTCACACAAATACGTTAAACTAAATAACGCTTTAACTTTCAAGGCAACACGACATAGAACTAAATATTTGTCTTTACTTACTAAAGCCCAGTTACATTTTGTTCTTAAGACTAACGATTTTAGAGCTAAGTCGTCTTGAAACTCGATCACTTCCATTTCTGTTGCAGTGATATCTTCGCCAAAGTTGCAAACTGTTGTATATTGATTTCCATGAAGGGTGAAACAACAAATTGCGTCACTAAAGCAATTTTATTGAATTCCTGGAAACGATTTTTAAAGTTCTTCTTTAAGTTAAAGACTATTTCCATATGATATTTACTGTAATAGGGTTGTGATAAGTTTTGAGATATCTTTTCTGAAAGAATAGGAAAATGCTTGGTGTCGCGGTTACCTAGGGTTTGTTTACAAAAATCAAGTTTTTTGATAAATGCATTAATATTAAAAATCATTTTCGCTAGTTTTTTGTCTCTACCCCGAAGCTGCTTAATTTTTTGTGTAATGTCCACAAGAACACCAAAATCATTAAGTCAGATTGAAATTTCCAGTTCCGGAATCGGTTCATCGCGCTGTTTGAAAACTGGACTATGGCAGGGAGGACATCATTAAAACGTTTCAGCACTCGTCCTCTGCTCAACCATCGTACTTCAAACTGAAGAAGTAGCTCTCCGTATTGAGAGTCAATTCCATCGGCCAAGGTTTTGAATAGTCTTCTTTGTGACGCTTGAGCTCTAACCCTGTTCACAATTTTTACCACCAATTTTATAACAATTTTTACCACCAATTTCATAAAGTTGTTTAATTTTGGAAAATTTCACATAATGCTTGCTGATGTATAATACAGTGGTAACTAAAAAATTTGGAATTTTTTTTATCATTACGACATAGGCCACCAGACCCTTATTAAAACCCACCATAGCTGGAGCACCATCGGTTGTCAAGCCTACCATTTTCGATATTAGAATTTTCTTAGATTAAATGAGTTTTAAATAAGAAAACAAATCCAGTTCAGTAGTATGTCCTTTTAGTTGAATAAACTTTAAAAGAACTTCTTTAATTGTAAAACCACTAAAAACCATCCTGCCGAATAAGGCCATCTGGGAGGTGTTAACCACATCCGTTGATTCATCCCATTGCAGTGAAAAATAAACACAATTATCCAAGTCACTTCTTAACTGCAAAAAAATATCATTGCTCATTACTTCTACTCATCTCATCATTGTATTAGCGGAAAGTTGTATAGATTTTATAGCAGACACTATTTCTGAAGTTGGCAAATAAGGAATCTGCAGATCCTAAAAACGTCTGTTTTATGATTTTTTCGTCTTATTAAGGTTTTTTTTTCGTGCAGTTATCTGGGACACACGGTAAAATGCTTTAGGTGCAGCCTTATTTTTCTCGACTTTTTTAAAAAATATTGACTGTGCTTCAATTAACTGATTTTTTAACTGTTTCAGTTTTTTCTTTTTAATGGCAGAATGTAATGGAAATGATTTTTCAAAATTCGAATGTACAGTTTTATGACGTCTTTCAATATTTCCTTTTTTGTTGCCGGTGCTTGTGTTTATTATAAGAATTTTTAAAATTTGCTGATACTGGTATGATTTTTACACCTATATATTTTTTACAACGTGAGCTATCAGAATTGCCTTTGCGAGCGACCGGTAGCTCGCGATAGACGGGTTGGCGACCACTGCTCCAAACGAAAAAACTTTAAAATGTATTTCCTTATATTTCTTAAAAATTATGCTTTAAAACTACAATACATTACTTTTCACTTATAAAACCTTCATGAAAATATTTTAAAACAAGAACTTTTTGATAGCATTAAACTTTTTAAATTTTACTTTAATAGCTTTTTAAAGAATCCATGACAATTTTCATAAAGTTTTACTTCGCCGATTGGAAGTCTAAGAAGTTTACTGAAAAATAAAACTTTCCAAACAAATTTAACAGCCTCTATCGATAACTTCGTAAACCAATTACAATGGTGACAACTTGCGTTATATCGATCCATTATTATGAGCAAAGCAATTTATAGCTTAGGATTGAATTGTATGTGTGTGGCATATTTTCGGGTGTACCTATTTTGTGTTAAATACGAACCAAAATTTACCAAATGATAAAAATAAACAGAAGAATATTACCTATAACCTTATGTTATGTTATGTTATAAGGACACCGATAAAAAACCATTACAATTTCAAGCTTAAAATGATATAGAATATACCAAATAAAAATGCAATAAATAATTCAACTTCCTTATTGACTGGCTTAAGAAATTGTTACAATTGGAGTTTGGTGCAGAATTTGTTATTTTAAATTTATTTGTACCAAACCATATCAAGTTGAGCGACATGTTAAAGGTCCACAACATTTAGAAAATATGCAAAGTTTTCCGGGGCCATCCAAATCTACAGAACGAGAACATTATGTATCAGACGCAGACTTCTGTATGGATTTTTGTAAAGCTTTTATTGTAGCTGATATTCTTGTTCATAAAATTAATTATCGGTTCACGAGGACATTTTTGGAAAAAAAACACTACCACAGAAAAGTACCAGACGAATCAACTCTACAAAAAACTATGTTGATAAGGTCTATTTAAAAACTATGGACAAAATATGACACAATCTGGAAGGAAAAAATGTATGGTTAAGTGTCGATGAAACCACTGATATCAAGAGAAAATATGTTGCTAATATTATAGTTGCACCTTTAAGTTATCACAAACCTGAAAAGTCATATTCAATTAACAGTAAATTTCGTTTTAAAACCAATAGTGAGACAATAATGAAATCTGTAGTAGAAAGCATTGCTTTACTAACTCAGTAACTAGTAATCAGAAAAGTGCCCTTTGTTTCTTTCGGATAGTGCTGCATATATGCTGAATGCAGGACGACAGTTAAAAGAAAATTTTTTCAAATTGCTTCATTTGACATGTTTAGCTCATGCTCTACATAAAATATATACGAAATAGTACGTAACTTTTATCTACTTAGTGATACTTTAGTAAGCGAGGTAAAAAAGTTTTTTTAAGTCACCTGCGCGTATTACGAAATTTAAAGATATGTCCTAATGTCGCATACCGCCATAACCTGCTATGACAAGGTGGGTAATATGGCTATCAGAGATTACATACTACCATATAAATTATAATGTTGTAAAAAATCTTATTGACAGTTTACAAGATAAAGCTTTAAGTGTGAAAAAAAGTAAAGACGTTATAAATGCACCAAATGTTAAATCTGCTTTAAAATTTATTTTTCAAAATTTTGGATATCTTCCGGATGTGATTGAACAGTTATAAAAACGAAATTCTCCCCTAGTGCCTTGATTTCATGTATTTCAAACCACTATAGACAAGCTTAAATCTGTTCCTAACGAAATTGGTGACAAATTAAAATTGTATGTACAACAAAATCTTGGAAAGAAATGCAGGATTTTTAAAAATAAAACATATTTTTGAGGCACTACAAAATAAAAGAACCGACTTGTAAAATCATTTTGGTTTTACTTCAGTTACAAGCTGTAATGGCAAAAGGAGCTTTTTTAGATTTAGAGATATTTTAAATTATAAAAGAACCAATTTTACCAAAACCAATTTTGAAAAGACGTTAGTTATATCATGTAATGCAAACAAATAATTGTAAAACACTCCTGTTATGTTTTTATTTCACATTTTCTTACATTTATTTTTAATTAATATCTCTTGAATACGCACGCCAATGAGTTCACAAGAAATAAAAAACGTATAGGGAATGAGCTCGTTCCGAAATCCGGGCCCTAGTTATAGGTGTATTGTTTTTAGCTGGTCGAAAATAATAACATTTTTAGCTCTATCTACAGCTTATCTTGCTGGGTATTTTGGGCTGTTTTTGAACCTGTCCAATTAGGATTTTACAAATTTTTATTAAATTTTGAGGTTTAGCATTTAAAGGTGTTTTAAACTATTTTATTTTAACAGACCATATACCTTAGGTGATGAGGCTTTATCTTATACGGCGTTATCATAAAATGGCTAAGGAAGATGAATGAATTTGACCCAAAAAACCCAGTTTTAATCACCTCGAAGAAACTCCACGAGATTCCAATTCCCATCTGGGATCTTAGTTGAAATGAAAATAGTTAATGATTTATTCATATTTTTTGAGGTTATTCGATATATTTGCTCACACCTAAAACTTCAATACGAGGTAAGAATCACACTAATCACATTCCTTGCACTTTTATCTAATCCAGGATGTCAGAAACATCCCGTGAATTTTTTTTAGAATTTTTGGACGATATCTCATCTTTTAATCATATCTAAAACCTAAATTTGAGGTTAGAATAACACTGGTCACATCCGTACCTTTTTTATCCTATTTAACAGCTTTAAAAATCCCGGTATGATTTTTTAAAAAATATTCTGAAGATATTCCATTTATTAGGTCATACCCCAAACTTAAATTCAGCGACCCCAAAAATTTATAGTAAGTATGTCAAATACGAGTGGGGAATTTTTTTGATTCTTTCGTGGAGCTGTGTATTTAAAAAACAATCATTACATTTATTGCAAAATAGCACTAAACAAAAAAAAGATAAAAAAGCATACTTTTAGATGTGATTTTTTTCGATCCTTTAGATCTTTCTGACGGTCTCCATATTTGGCCAAAAAATATCATCTTTAGCTAACATCGGTTTAATAGATTTGCACAATGATTTAGAATTCAATTTCGTTTGAAAAAATTAACAATTTTGTAATTTGGTTTCAGGATATGGAACTTAAACATTTTTTTTACTTCTACTAGAAATCTTTATTTTTTTTTATTTTTTTAATTAAAAATCGGATCAGTTCTTAGCAATTTTTTAAAGGTATAACAATTTTATAAACAAAAAAATGAAAATGGCACTGCTGATAGGAAAATCCAGTATTTTAATATTTCGGATCATTGTTCCGCTTTCGCCAAAATGCTGCTGCAAAAAATGTAAAATTATTTAAATTCAAAACTAGCAATCATAAAAGGCATTTTTACCTGCACTTTATACATTCTGAGGCATCGCGTGATGTTAAAAAATTATGCGTGGCTTACGGATTTATATATGGATACAAAATAGACGTGCTGTACAATATTTTTATTTTTTTAGCCAAAGTGCTTATGAATTTGGTATTATGTTTTGTGCTCAATATTATTAAAGGTTGAAGACTTGGTTAAAAGCCCAAAGGCACTGTAGTAGAAAGTTAACTATACCATTATATTTATAAGAGCATATTGACCACAAAATTTATTAAAATTAGGCTATTCTTTATTATTCAAAAAACCGGTAAGTACGAATTTTAATTCTCTTTAAAATTATTTGCCGCTTTTTTATTTTGCCAAGGGCTGAACTAAACTTATAACGACTGCTGTTAGTTTTTCATATCATTACCAACTATTCAATCTCCGTAGTAATCAGTTTCGGTTTTAGAATTTTCAATTTTTGTTATCCAAAAAGTGAGACATGAATATCATACCAAATATTTACCAGATCCTATTGGCTTCAAGGGCAACATTGGTAAAGAAAACTTTCATTTTTGGATTTGCAAAAAAAAGTTGATTTTTTTGGTAGCGCCTCAGGAAAAAATTGGACTTTTAAAAGAAAATCCTCTATTTTTGTATTTCTTTCGTAATGAAATAATCGCAAATCCCAAATTTTGCAAAAATTTTTTTTTTTTTTAATCATAGCCAGTTGAATTTTTTTCACCTAACAATTTTCTTATGGAAATGTTTGGGATACCTCTACCTTACTGACAAAATTCGATCAAATTCAGGAATAAAATACAAACAGAGGATTTCCTGGGAGGGCTACCAAATACATCAGCTTTTTTTTTGGCAATTCCAAAAATTAAATTTTTTTTTACAAAGGTGTTCCCCTTGAGGTTAGTAGCATATGATATATATTTGGTGTGGATTCCACATCTCACTTTTTAGATAAAAAAACCTTGAAAATCCCAGAACCTCGCGACTGGTGAGAGTCAATGTACCTTTAAAATTACTAACCGAAAAGTTTTATTATTGTAAGTAAGGAGTTATTTTTTGGAGCTCGCTGAGCCTGGAGATCTGAGATTTTACAATTTACCGGCTTAACGTACTAAAAGGTAGATCAAGTGATGCACGCATGATTTACCATGGACCGCAGCAAAAACGCAAGTATGTGTGCAGGCAAATTCGCGGCGCCGCTGCGGCGCAGCGAAGTTGGCTGCATACATACTTGCGTTTTTGCTGCGGTTCCATGAAAAACGAAGGTTCGAAAAAACTGCGAAGGGCCCGCATGGCGCCGCAACGGAACCGGACACAAGTGTGCATTACTTGATCTACCTGTTAGTACTTTGGGCCTTAATTCCGGCGCCGCAGCGGAGCCAGACAGTAAAAATCCGCAAGTGTACAGCGGAACTAAGCATTTCGAAATCATATTTTTATTATTATTATTTTTAAGTTAATCGTCTTGTTTTGATGAATTGGACAAACTGTCTCGGAATAATCGCACAATGATGAACATGATCGTGTTGACAGAATTTGGATTTAAACCGACATTTTTTATACCTACCTTAACTTGGATTGGATTTTAAGGTTGGAAATTTTAATTTTTCGTATTCTGGGTTGTTTTTTTTTTGTTTTGAGCTTTTTTTTCTTCCAAGGTACCAATTATCGATTTTATCTTTTAAAACAAAACAAAAATAAAGGTTAAGCCCTGTCGTTTATCATTTTTGCAAAAAATTTGCCCAAAAATTTGATATGTTTTACATTAAAATTTTATTGGATTAGAACGGGATTACTTTTGTTATTTTTTTGTTTTATAAACGACCGTGAATTTAAACGTGTAATATAAGGTTTGGATCAGATGAAGCCTATATCTATGGACATAAACACCTAGTCATGAATTAATTTTTGTTCATTCAGCACTTTGTTCCCCTACTGGTTTGATATAAATATGTATGGAAAATGACCAATCGAATATAAATTTATTTAGGCATTCACACAATATTATATTTTATTATTATCATATGTATTTCATACTACAATTATGGTTTCGTTAAAGCAAATTGTTATAAAATACGTGATAATAATTCAAAATCACAATAATTATAAATAAATTTTAATCCCAATAAATTTTGCTGACACGTATAACATAAGTAATATCTAACAATATACGGTGTAGGAACAGGAACATTTTCACTCATTTTTACTTTAAATATGTCTGGATTTTAATGTTTTAACGACGCTTGTTTAAATTATTTAAAGTTTTTTTTTTCATTTTAAGTTTTAGAAAATACTATATTTTTAGTTTATTTTTCGTATAAATGTTAAACTTTAGTACAAAGAAAAGTATATAAAACTTTATTATGTACGATTTTATTTACCTACAATTTTATTTAAAACTAATTTTCTCGAAAAATTAATTATCTTTGAGATACAACTAGTCCTTTGGCTGGACCCCTTTAAGCATACCATCAGAGGTCCATGGATTTTTCCAACGGTATCCGAAGTCTTTTGGGTCGCTGACCGCGAAAAAAATGGTTTTAGATGCCAAAAGTGGTCCAATTTTTTTATTCGCAGTTTTTGGTAATTTTTTGGGGTTTTTCGTAATTATTTCTTAAGAATCGTTATTTTATAAACAAATAGTTCAAACAAAAGTTGTAGAGAATTTAATTACGAACATTTTCCATTTTCTTTTCTGTGACTTTTCTGTACGTCGAGTAATCGACTAGAAGATGTTTATGCGCAGTCATTTTCTAACCAGTTTTGCTATTTTTATCGATTATATCGCGATTACAATGAATAAGAAAATGAAAACAAAAATCGTACAGAGTCATTTAACCTGCTACTTGTTTTTCAATTGAAGTGTAGGGGAGAGGGTATTGTGACGCGTGGGGTAATGCGACACACGTCGTGTTGTACAGTACTTGAACAAATTTATTTGTATTTTTTTGCATAATAATTGTTTCCCCTGACACAAGTTCCTGACACGGCGTCAATGACGCCAGATAACCCGCCTGAGCCATATTACCCCCACTCTCCAGCCAAAGGACTAAAGCAAAAAAATATATGTTTTCTAATTTTGACTTAAAAAGTGGCATTTTTCAAAACTGACCGGTGTATTTAAACGTCTTACTTTTCAGCACTAGTCTTAAAAAGTAAAACTTTTTAAAACTAGTTGCAAAAAGTTCATTCGATCACCACTTAAACAAAGAAAATATGAACATATATATATATATATATATATATATATATATATATATATATATATATATATATATATATATATATATATATATATTCTTCAAGCCAGTTATTACATTTTTGATAAGCCAAATCGTACTTTGATTTTGATTTTTCAGGGATCAGACTCAACATTGCAATTTGAGCAGATTCCTTCACATCACTAGGGACATCCAAACTAGATTCCGACAAATTTTGGCTTGAGAAATGTTTAAACTTTCCGATAATAACCATGTTACTAAAGACGCCCGTATTAAATAACGCTTGGCAACCAAGCTAAATACAGGGTTTGAAAAACTATTATATATTTTTTTTTTCATTTTCTTGTAATAAAAACAGTTTCATTCAAAATTTAAAAAAATCTTGTATGGAACACGTTAGAAAAAGTTTATTTTGTGTAGCTCGTGCTCTTTTTTTTTTGAAGTCATAAATGTTCATTTATTTGGATTTAACGGTTCCTTTTCTTTAACTGCATTAAAAAGGATAACATCTTTATAAAATAAAGCAAGTGTATTCCTTTTAACTGCGTAGAAAGAGATACAATCCATTAATTTTATTTCGGTTATCTTGGAAACAATAAATTCAAAATTAAGAAGATAGTGTAAGAGATATATCAACGCTATAGTTATAATTAGGTATTAGGCGCCTGATGTACTCTGTATTCTTCGGTATAAATCACTATTAAGTGGTAAGTGCGGTTTAAGAAAAAACGGGCTTAGTAATCTAAAGAGATAGATTGCCGGGGCGTCACTACTTACACGTAATTATAACTGTTCAATTTTTTAAAATGACATCACGAGTAGTGTTTAACCGATTAACAATAAGATATAATTTCTTATTAACAGCGTATTAATGTTTTGGAACTGTACAAAAATGGAACAAACTAATAGTATATTATTTTTTATGTTTAAAATTTTTTATAATTGTTTTACGTTATTAAAGCTTACTATTAACCCAATCCCTATTTATTTTCTAATACAGGGTGGTCCTTAAGTACGTTTCGATATTAAAGGGGGTCTATCTATAAAAAAATTTAAGAAAAAAAGTTTATATGTACCTAGGTCCGCAAACGCTTTGTTTGCAAGATACAGGATGTTAAAATTCGCAAAAAAATTGAACGAAACCGTTTCTGTACTTAATTTCCTGTGTTACCAAAGGTAATACTTTTTATTTGTATAGTATAGTAATCAGTTTGTTTTTTAAATAAACGCAAAGTGTAAATCCTTTCTACATTTTATTTGTTTTGTATTCATAATCACTGAAAATAAACGCATATGATTTATTTTACTTTTTTGTTCAAAAACCGCTTATTATATCAACAAAAAAAAAAACATGAGACATTTTTATTGTATTTTAAGTTGGGACATTAAGTAAAGTCTACACAATTTAAAAAAAGTCAGTGGCGTACCATCGATTTCGTAAAAAATCCTTGGCCGACTTCTATTGTCTACGCCACTGGTGAGCCCCACAAATTTTTAATATTTGAAAAATATGGAGTTTAAAGAGCTGTTATCATGTACCAAGTTTAAATAAATTAGGTTAAGGTGTTTCTGGCAAATAATAAAAGTTAAAAAAATTGCTAATTTTAACACCCTGTATCTTGCAAAGGAAGCGTTTGCGGACCTATAATCATATAATTTTTTTTTCTTAGAATTGTTCATAAAATGACCTTCTTCAATATCGAAACGTACTTAAGGACCACCCAGTATAACTAAGATCGCGATTTTTATGGTTTTTAAAATAAAATTTAAAAATAATTAAATTTAGTTTTATTTACTCACTTCATTAGTTTTAAGCCCTACTTTTCTATTATTTTTTAACTGATCATTAGCAAATGTGGCGCATGTACAGGGTTATCCAAAGAAGGTCATCTTGTATATTTTTTTCCGTAGACTGCCAAAGAATACTTAAAAAAAATTCCTAATAGGACAGCTTACTTATTGGTTCTTGTTTAAAAGCGTTTATGTTATGTATATGTTATATATATATATATATATATATATATATATATATATATATATATATATATATATATATATATATATATAGACAACGTTTTCACCGCTTTGTTTTATCCCTTCAAGGTTAGTATATGCTCGAAGCTAAATATACAAAAAAAACATCTAGTCTATTAATCGTCTCGTCATTCGAATAACAATCATTTAAACATTTGTCAGGTGGGTTGCCTAAAACAAAAATAGGTCCGCAAAAAATTAATCAAAATTATAATCTTTAGAATTTGTGTTAAGTGAAGTGTTAAAATTGTAATAAAAAAAAATGCGCGCTTCTGAACAGTAATTACTGGTACTCTCAAATAAAAGCATCAGCATAACATATTGTTTTAGATACGAGAAATAGCATTTAAAAACTTTTTTTATTATAACATTAAGTGCCTTCATACTTTTAGTTATTCATATATATATATATATATATATATATATATATATATATATATATATATATATATATATATATATATATATATATATATATATATATATATATATATATATATATATATATATATATATTGCAAATTAGACTTTGCTTAGAATATTGTTCTCATGTCTAGGGTCGTCTCCCACAAGTATGGTATTCTAGAAAAAAGGACCGGTCGCCCTATTAATGACCTCGCTCTTAAAAGAAAGATTTCTTCTCTTGTCCACCGACAAGATATGGGGGCCTCTCCATTTTTATTGGCTTTTACGGCTTCTTCTCCGAGAAATTAGCCAGTAATATTCCTCCCCTAGTGATTCTCAACAGAGATACACGAAATACTACTTTCATGAATCTCTTAACATTCCAACTTTTAAGGATAAGTTCTAAATGTAACGGTCTTTACCGCATTGAACCACCGCTTTCCGTAAGATCAGCGAAGTTAGGCGACGCCGCGCCAAACAAGGTTAATAATTTGATCGCTGACTGTGGATGGTCCGTGGTAGCACTACCGCATTGTCTAAAAGGAGCCGTGAAATACAATAACGGCATGTTGCGGTGCTTGGACAACGTCGACGTAACTGAGGGATAAATGGGTTAAACATCTAAAATCCCGGACCCACGGTACCCAGTTTCATACAAGCCTTCGTCGGCTGTCAAATGGAATGGAAAAAAGACTCTCAAATTATATGTTTTGTTTTCTAAAACTTATAAGTGTTTAATCAAGTGTTTTATTTACCATTTTTAAACTTTATTGTTTGCTAAACTTTCTATAGAGAAACTGCGTAAAAACTATTGGCGCCTCTCTCGTTTGTTTTGTAAGTTCGTCCGTGAAAACGAGCTGTTTATAAACATGCATCTCAATGCTGACTTACAAATCATGTTATTTTTTATTAATTATTTCTTTATAATCTTTACAAATTTAATACAAAAATATATTACAATAACTTATTAAAACAATACATGTAAAAAAACAAGGTATAATTAAATGACAATAAATATACCGTGTGTACATAATATATAAAACAAATTCATTATTTGCTTAAGCGAAAGAAATTGATAATTTCCTGGATCACATGAATAATAATTTTCAATCGGGCATTTTTTGACATAAAATATAAATGTACACGGTGCCGTATTATCGATGATTTTCAAAACAGAAACCGCCATATTTTAGTGCAGATATAAAATCTCCAAGAAGAGCCGATTTTACAAACAAAAATACTTATGGTTAGGTAATTCCGTAGTTACAGGATGTTAGAGATTGTGTACATAATTATTTCTATCCTTTGCAAAGTAGATAAATGCATATGTAATTGAATAATATTATGACCTCATATACTTGACAAAAAAAAAAATATTTTTTTTGCCTAAGCAAATAATGAATTTGTTTCATTCATTATGTACACACAATATTTATTATGATATTAATTTTACTATTTCTTTAGCCCGTAAATTTGAGACATTTATTTTTTGAAATCCACCCGTTATAATTACAATGTTTGACATTTTTTATTTTAATAATTAATTTATAATTACTATAGCGATCAGTATAAAATTTAATTTCTCCCACATACTAGTGCATAATCATCAAGGTCATGCAGGGCAGGTTCTCTATAAAGCATGCAATTTCAAGAAATTATTAACAATGCTTACATTATGCAAAACACTTTATCTGAAATTAGTTTAAAAATATGATGCTTAAAATCTCATTTATTTTTAAAGATATATATTATGTTAAATATTTAGTAATATTGTGGTTTTAAATTACAGAATAAATACTAAAGTATAAATATGTTCGTGTGTCACCTCAGTCGAACATTAATCAGCGAAGGTTCAACCATTCATTTGTCCAAAATCCAATAAACCCGGTTCTTCTCACCCGACCAATTAGTCTCCGGCTGTCCGAATTTACCCCTTTTGCCTGTATTTATTACCTTTAGATCAACGTTGATCATTGGCCCCCTAAATTTATTGGCCAACACGAATACGAAATACTCTGTTTAACTTAAAAAAATAATTAAAATACCTTTGTTTTTTAAAATTATAGTCACAAATTTTAATTTTAAAATTAGAGACACCACGTCTATTACCCAATGATTTCAAAAATATTTTTAAAAATATTTAAACTAAAAAGCGTCAACATATACAGGGTGATTCAAAAGACATATCTATATCGGTTAATGGGAGATTCCTTGGCGAAAAATGGGATACACATCTGGCAAACCAGTTTTTTGCATGCAGAAATTTTCAGGGCGATAAAAGGAGATGTCAATTTAATAGGCAAAGGCTTGAGCAAAAAAAGACAGACAGAAAACGCTTTCCCCTTCTTTAGGCCCAACAAGTAGAGGGGAATACTGTGAGTCGGGCATTCGTGCGAAGATCGACTGCAGTGTTGCCGATCTATGGGGAATTTCCCCAAACGTGGGGTATTTTATAAATATGCTGGGACAAATTGGGGAATAAAATTTATAGGGAATCGTGGGGAATCGAGCCATTAACATATTTTAAATAAAATAAATTTCGAAAAAATTTAAACTGGTATAATTTATAAATCATTTTAATTTGTTTTGTAATATTTTAATTATATTTAAATAAAATTAATAATGTGTATTAACATCTTTATTTTATTTCTCTAGAGAGTATTATTATTTTTTTGTTAAATTTAGTTTCAAAAAAAGTTTTATTTAAATTATCGCGCTATTATAGAGAATGGGAAATGAGTAGGGATTTTTTAAATTACTAATGGGGAATGTGGTAAATTTTAATTCTGCATATGGGGATGTGCATTTTTTTAAAGTTTTTTACGGTATTTTTGTTTTTATGTTGTCATTACTGTGATATTTAATACAACAGTAATTAAAAGGTTGTTGACTTTTTATCTGACTTAAACCCAAAAATAAAATAAAACCTGCTATTAAAAAAAATATAAACTCATAAACATTCCTAAAACCCATGTAATTAATAGTAATCCTAATAATAAAAAAATACTCTAAAAATAAACTCAAAAGCATTCTCATTTTAATAAATGCTTGAAGACATCCGTCCCAACATTCGACAATACCTTCGGAGTAATGGAGTTTTTAATGTCGAATATTTTTGCCCTTAACTAAATTTATAGGCCTCTCATGTAAACTTGTAAACAAGTTAAGGTAATTGGCCCCACAAAAAAAGTCAAGAGGAGTCAAATCCGAAAAGTCCTAGTCTAGTCCTAGTTTTATAAAATATTTAAAACATTTCTAAAGTTGTTAATAAATATTTTACGGAATGGCAACACTGTGGAAAATAGCTGGACGCTTGTATTGAATCATCGCACAGTGGGGAGATCCTATAGTAATGTTGGACATTGGAAGAAAAAATAAAACTTTTAATTTGGAATTTTTATTGTATTTTTAGTACCATATAAACCATTTTCAATTGAGCAAATTGACTTTTAGCCATATTATTGCATTTGTTTTTACATAGAGCGTGGTTATAATTGGTATGTCAAAAAAAAACCCTTGGCACATTAAATCGGTCGTAAACTCTTATTTCATTTTATAAATTATTGTTGCTTCCAGAACACAATAAGAGAATTATAATAAATCAAAAACTGGCACAAAAAGTTTTTAAATATTTATCAATCGTCAATTTATATCGACCAAAAAATAATTTTATTTAATTGCATTCGCAAATCGCCGGTATTTTCCGGAAAATACCATTTGGTATGCTCTTTTTAGGAGTATATTGTCTTATCTACAACGTCGTTAGATCTTACCCAATTTTGCTTATTAATTATTTTTTTATTTTTAGTGGTAATATCTACGCGTAGTTTTTTCAATAATTTTTGTTTATCTTAATTAAATTCATTGGAAATGCTGTTTGGATTTGGCAAACCTGCCATGTAGAAACAGTTCACAAACTGTTAATACATGGCCCGGAAATAGTCAAGCTTGTTATTGTACCAATTGGTATGCTGTCAGAAGATGCTGAGGAGGCTAATCATAAATACTTACGAGCATACAGAGAATCCTTTCAAAAAAAGTTTTCAAGGACGGCTACCAATAGAGATATCCTTAATTTGTTAATTAATTCAGACTCTTTGTTATCACATATAAGGCCAACACTTAACAACGATCACGATCGTTTAGAAACAATCTTTTCAGAAGAACTTCTAATGGAAACATAAAAAAAACTTGAGATTTTTGAAATATATATTCTTCCAGCTTAAAATTCTTATTATTAAAATAAAAAGGTACATCGATTTTTTTTTATTTTTACTTCTAGATATATTTTTGTTTATAGTTTTAGTTTTTCGTTTGTGAACTTTAATTTATTTTAAAAAATTAAAACATATGTTACATTATATGTTACAAACCACGATTCTCTATTTAGCAAGAGATACATAATATGTATGTACACATTTAAAAGTCATCCTACCCGACCTATCTCAACTGGAGAAATTGCTTAAAGAATTGCTGATCAAGTAGTTAAATAGAGTGTTCGATTTGCATTAAAATGACACCAGAAGAAATACTCTAGGACCAGTAGAAATGGAGATATTAATGAATGTCGTCGTCCGTCGTGGTAATGAAAGGGGAAAAGAGGAGATTGTTGTCATTCTCTTTTTAATCTGGGGCCATATCATATGTATCCTACTCTATTGCATTAAAATTGCCACTCCAGCCCTTGCCTTGCCAGACGTGTATAAACCGCTCCATTTTTAAGATATACAGGGTTTGAAAAATATTCATATTATTTTTATAGTTGGGATTTTTCTTCTATTTTTTTTAAAGGTTTTTTGATTCAAATAAAACTTGGCTTAGTTAGAACAATGTCTGAAATACACCTTCCGATAATATACTTTTGTTATTGTTATGAACCAGAGTGGCGCACCTTCGGGCAATTTATTTATTTTTACTATTATTTCGTCTTAACTTTTTTGGTAATAAAATTATTAATAATTCGTACGTAATTCTTATTGCCTGCCATCGAAAGGGTGCTCTTGAATTACCTCGATAAATCCAAAGGTTTTCGAGATATTTTAATTTTAAATTTGCGTGGCACAAATAACGTAACATTTAAAACTAGAGACAGTTGTAATTTTTACTACAAAGTGTCTAAAATTATCTACCTTTTACTCAAATACATGCAATAAATCCCCCTTTCCTGGACTTTTATAAAAATTGAAATTGATGTTAATTTTAAACACTACCCTTTTTGTACCACGCAACTTAAAAATTAGAATATCTCGGAACTGTTAAGTTTATTAAGTTTATTTAAAAGCACATTTTTATGTTAAACCAGGAAAACAATAAGAATCATGTACCAAAACAGCAATAATATAAGTACCAAAAATGTTGGGATGAAAAAATAGTAAAAAACTTAACAAAAATTGCCCAAAGCTAAGCTACTAGTAAATAATAGTAACAAAACTTCATTATCAGAAGATGTTGAAAAGCCTATATTTTCGTATTAAATTAGCTTAAATATTTTTTTATTATTCTTTGTTACTGAGGTTTCAATTAATGCAACAATTAAAAGAAACATTTTAACAGAAATAATAATGTATGTCCCAGAAGTAATGGGATACAGAGCAACAGCACATTCCTTAGGTCAAAAAAATGCCATTAATAGTCTAAGAGCCGAAGGTAGATTGTTCTTCACCCATCTTTTAACCGGAGGAAACCCATTTTTTTTTGTTAATCTTACACATAAGCAAATGCATTTTGGCTATATTGCCTATCAAAATATTGTCAAGACTATTTTTAATTAAATTAGCTTTAATCAACTTTTTTTTTAAACTTTGACTATTGATAACTAAATAAATTTTGTATAGATCGAAATTTTGAACCGTACAAAACATGCCTAGCTGCTCTTGCTAGCTCATTTTTAGTCAAGACTATTTGGCAAGCAGGTGCAAACAGGTAAGTTTTTTATAGTGACTATTATAATTTGAGAATAAAGATAATTAAATATAAAACGCCTTGATATACTCTTGACAGCGAAAAAATGTTCAAGTGTCAAGCTTTCAAGTTGCGCGCGAGAGAGTGAGAGAGAAAGAGAGTGAATCGCCCGACAAGTGTGGTAGAGAAAGACAAAGTATGGTCGCTGCGCCCGGCGTATTCGTCAAATCAGAGAGAGTGCGCAACTACGTTATAAACTTCATATTTATTTATATATAATGAATGGAAAAAAGTTTTTATGCATAGCCTACTAACTTTTGGAGGAGAATCCGAAAATGTAAAATTCAAATATACAGGGTGTCGCAAAAAAAGTTTTTTGAATTTTCAATTTTTTAATTTTTTTTTAATTTTTTTTTTAATTCTCCATAGAAACAAATCAGAATGAGCAAAAAACCCCATCAACAAATTTAAAAATACAAAAAAAATAGCAATATTTTTGATGCACTCTGTATAATTTTTATCTTTTATAAATTAGCGGGCAAGACCAGCTAGGCATGTTTTGAACGGTTCGATCTATTCAAAATTTATTTAGTTATCACAAAAGTACAAAAAAAGTTGATTAAAGTTAATTTAATTAAAAATAGCCATGACCATATTTTGATAAGCAATATAGTCAAAATGCATTTGTTTATGTGTAAGATTAACAAAAAAAATGGGTTTCATTCGGTTAACAGATGGGTAAAGAACGATCTCTCTTCGGTTCCTCTACTACAGAGGTTCCCAAACATATTTCATCTAACATCCACTTTAAAAATTAGTTATTTTGTAGCGCACCCCATTTTTTTTTTCAACTTAAAAATCTCAATAACACATTAGTGTCGCCTGGAGTTTAATTAAACCTATATTCTAAACGAGACTTTTCTTACCCGAGAGAGCAATAATAATGCAACTTTACAATATTAAGAGTATATTTTATTCAAAATTAACAGTAGTCAAAATGGAGCAATAATAATTTAACTTAACAGTATTAAAAGTATCGGGTAGCGGGCGGAGTGGCGGGAGTGCGAGCGAGTGCGATGCGTGCGTGAGGCGGAACGTTACGTCAGTCGTCGATCGGTCGCGAGCCGCAGCTGTGTATTTGGAATTTGTCCCTCCCCGAACCTGCACTCCGCAAAAACGTACCGCACGAACGTTGACGGACTATAATACAGGGTTGCACAAATAAATCGTACAATATTTGTTCGCGCCAAACTTTATTTTTACTAGATTAGGTACAAAAAAAAAACCCCATTCGGCAAGTGCTCAGCTTGGCTGCAACAATAGATACCTATTTTTAATATGTGACTTCTGAGGTGGGGATCTCACCTACGACACCTGAAGACACGAATATTTTTCGGTGTTTGATACCTATTACTAAATAACTTGAGATATGTATAGCGTTGCGAACGCATTAAAAATAATAATTATTTAATATATCTTTAGTTTATATTTATACAATAAAATAGGATATAAATATAAACTAATAAATAAATGTTGTGAAGCTGGAGGATTTTAATTTCAGCGAATTTTAAAATATGAAGTAGCTGAAGTTACAAATCACCCATCGCCCTTTAAATCACATCAGCGCCTTCAATTTTCACTTTGAGAAAGACTGCTCTACTATAGCGTAAATGTGCCCTATTCCAAAGTTAATAATAACTATGATACAGGGTGACAAACTTTTAATTTTGTTTTCGTTTTTTCGTAATAATTTCTTAACCAAATGACATAGCGGTACAAAAATGGCAATTTGGAGGTTCTTTATGGCGAGAAATTCAAATTTGTCCATGCTTTTAATATTGCCAGTAGAGGACGCCAGCTACGGATTACCCCCACTTGTTTTAATTTTTTAAGCTAAGTATATTGACCTGTTTTTTTAAAATAAGTTACTATAATTTCCTCTGCGTCAAAAATATATACCTCTATTAGGTCTTTAGGAGCAACTGTTTTCAAGATAAACGCACTTTTAAGGACCCCGCAATTTTTCTATGGAAAATGGGTTTCGGCCAATTGTTTTTAAACTTTGCAAAGTAATAGTTTTCAACATGCTGATCAAAAGTCTCCATGGGCACAAAACCCGAAAACCCCTCTAACGCCCCCTCCCAAAAGTCTCCAAATCCCCAGTGACCTTTAAGGCTGATTTTGGGGGGGTAAGAGGGTTTTTTCGTGCCCAAAGAGACTTTTGATCAGCGTCTTGAAAACTATTACTTTGGAAAGTTTATAAACAATTGGCCGAAACCCATTTTCCATAGGAAAATTGCGAGGTCCTTTAAATAGCGCTTATCTCAAAAACAGTTGCTTCTAGATCCCTAAATATACATTTTTGACGCAGAAGGAATTATAGTAACTTCTTTTTTATATTCAGGTCAATTTACTAAGCTTAAAAAAAAGTATTGCCATCCAAAACAAGTGGGGTAGGCCGTAGCTGGCGTCATCTACTCTAACAACATCAAAAGTATGGACAAGATTGAGTTTCTCGCCTCAAAGAACCCCCAAATCTCCAATTTTGTACCGCTATGTCTTTTAGTTAAGATCTTATTACAAAAAAACAAAAATAAAAGTTTAACACCCTATATCTTAGTTATTATCAACTTTGTGATAAGGTAAGTTTACGTTAATTCGATTATTTAGGCCTAAGAAAACTGATATTGCTCTGTGTCCCATTACTTTTGGGACACCCTGCAGGAGTTAATTATAACCAGTTTGTTTGGTATTATTATTTCTGTCTTAACTTTACTTAGGTATTAAAGTAAAGAGAAAATTCCTTTTACATTAAAAGTTTATTTAAGTTATTTTCACGCTAACTTCTTTTCATAAAGACCGATAACATAGTCGGCAACAGATATAATTCTAAACATCGCCATTAATTAAGTACCAACAATGTAACAGTGTAATTTAACCGAACAGTAGCACCTTCATGAAACTTAATATTATACCAAAAGCTACGCGAGCGGTGTCAAAAGCTCTTAGGGATTCCAAATTTATTTTAGAGTATTATTTAGAAGTAGCTTTAGGTTAACATAGGGAAAATAAATCTTGTTAAGGGTTTGTTAATATAAATAATAATATTGCTGTATTGTTGTATAAGTTTAAAAGTTCTTTGAAATTTTTGATAAATATATATATATATATATATATATATATATATATATATATATATATATATATATATATATATATATATATATATATATATATATATATATATATATATATATATATATTGTAACGAATTAATTATATTATATATTTTAATTATAGTTAATATATTATATTATATTTTATATATATGGTATTTTGTTTTTATGTTATAATATTTAGCGAGATTCGTTACAATTAATTTTAATTCTGTGGGGTTTTAAGTATGTCAACTCCGGCTTTCTGAAACTCTCAATCCCTTTGAGTTCTGGCTTTTATCTCATACATTTATCTGGACATACATACAAAATAAAAGATTTGAATAATTTTCAAAAATAAATTATTTATTATAAATACTAATTTTTTTAATAACAAATATTTATAAAAATGATAATAATGCTGTTATTCTTAAATCTTAAATCATATATTTTTAATTCATAATTATGTTTAATATTTATATCTATGTCTTGCCTCAATTTTATAGTTTCTTTTAAAGTAACGTTGGCAATATTTATTTCTCCTATCCTTTTTCAATACATAAATAAACTCTTACCTTATTACAGGAACAATATAAATGAACTATGACTATTTGTCATAAACATTATAAAAAAGGAGGTAATTGTCTCGAAAGTTGCCTCCTCTCCGATTTTGACCAAATTTGGTATACGGGGGTTTTTTGGGGCGCTGATTACGAATCTGAAAAAATATTTTTTCGGCAACGTTTCGTTTTCGAGATATTCATCATCAAAGTTGAAAACCAAACTAACCTTATTTACACTATTCCTCCTTCTTTTTGCACAAAATTCTTGATTTTTACACTAAATTGGCACATAATATTTTAAAAACACTTTTTAAAAACTCGTTTTTATATCTATTTTACACCTTTTTTCCATTTAATTGCAAACCTTCACTTCCACACGTCGGATCGTGGCCGCAACCATGTATACACTAGGAAATCATGGCCGCCCCGCTTGAAAGTGAAGCTTCGCAATTTAATGGAAAAAAGGTGTAAAATAAATAAAATTATAAGGTTTTAAAGGGTGGTTATAAAATATTGTGTGCCACTTTATATATAAATCAAGAATTGTGTACAAAAAGAAGGGGGAATATAGTGAAAATAAGGTTAGTTTGATTTTCAACTTTGATGATGAATATCTCGAAAACGAAACGTTGCCGAAAAAATATTTTTTCAGATTCGTAATCAGCGCCCCAAAAAACCCCCGTATACCAAATTTGGTCAAAACCGGAGAGGAGGCAACTTTCGAGACAATTACCAAAAAGGATACTAAAACTAAATAATCTCGTTTTCCCTTTGGTTTACTTGTAAATCTTCCCATAAATAATGTCCAAAGCTGCCTGGTGTTAGTATCGAACGTGTCGAAAAATATACTTGTTGACGTTTGTCGATTTTGATTGCTGGTTTACTTTTAATTGTCTGGTTTAATTACCATTAACACAGGTATTTAACTTGATTGTTTCTATATTAACACTTTTATAAACTTTCTGATGATTTAACTTTATATTTATATTGGAAACTTAACTTTGTTTTATTTGTTTACTTTCTGTCAAAATAGTGAGGTTAGAATACTTTCTTTGACCATTCATTTGTTTTTTTATTAAAATATACTTTTAAGTTTTCGGTAGCAACTGAATTATGTGAATGATGCCGTTTTTGGGCGTTTTTTGCTTATATACTCATTGAAACAAATGAATAATTTTTATGAAAATGGATGCTTTCCAGGCCACTTGAGAAAAATTTATGTTAAATTTTATGACCTCAATTTTGATATATTTTGATTTCCTTTTTATAAAACCTTATGTTTATTTCTTTATATTGGCCCTTGTTATTAAATGAAAATTATTATAAATTTATTTGCTTTTCATTTGGTATAAACAAATTTATCTTTTAATTTGAGTTTGTTTGCAAATTTCATTTTTAAAGCTTTTGATGCTTGATAAATGGCGTACGTGACTTTTACTTATTTTCCAATTTACAAATAAACTTTAGGTTTTCTTTCCTACCTACTTTACAAACTTAAATATACATAATTAAAGACATCTTTTATGATTAATATGATTCCTTAATAATTTATAATCATTTTACAATTCAACATTATTGTCAATAAATAAACATTGTTTATTTACTATGATTATAAATGTAATTATTTGGTAACTCTTTAAGTTTTTTACCCGTTTTTAATATCTAATTCTAGAAAATGAATGTTTTTACTATACTGTTCACTATATCACTTTCTCTTTTTTTATTTCCACTATTTGTTATTTTTATGAAAATACAACACTTGTCTTTACCTGTCCATTTCACTTAATCTAAGTCACTTTTGAGTTCATTAAACAGTTCTTTTTATAGAGTTCTTTGTTTTGTACTTATCATATCCTATTAAAACTAATTCTAACATCTATCCTAACTCAAATCTATTTATAAGGTGATAATAAGCTATGTACTTTTCTATCCCTTCGTAACAACCTGTCATGTCTTTATTTTTGTATTTTTTGTATATACTCCGTATATTTATGTCCTGTTTTTTGAAAGTATTATGTTCTAACATTATTTTATATCGATTTATAATCTTTTTGGTTCAGGGAAGCTTTTGGTAGTGTCCTTTAACATTTTACTTTTTATGCTCCGAGGCTTAATAAAATGATTTTCTATAAATGTCAGATTTTGGTATGTATTCTGTTTCATTTATACACTAAATTACATTCTAAAGCTGTATTATGTTTTCTTATGTAATTTTACATCTTTTCCCTTTATTTAGAACCATTTTTACTTATGAAAATCCCTGTTTTTTCTTATTTTAATCCCTTTTAATATATTAAAATTTTCAATACTATTTCATTAGTGACTTATTATAATTTTGTTACAATTTATATATATATATATATATATATATATATATATATATATATATATATATATATATATATATATATATATATATATATATATATATATATATATATATATATATATATATATATATATATATATATATATATATATATATATATATATATATATATATATATACGGGTGATTCACGGTCGATGGTAGGTTAGACGTTTATGGAAAACGGAAGCAGAATTTTCCTGAAAATTTAGCATCTTACATTTTCTTACCTGTTCTATCGATCTAAAATATTTTCAGCATTGCGACGTTGCCGCTTCTATCAAAAGTCTTAGAAACTTTATTTTTTAAATGGAACACCCCTATATTAACAAGTTTTTATATTCGCCCTTTATTATAATACTTTTTTGTTAATATTGCCCTATGCCTATCTTTATCGGTTTTCGAGATAAAAAATAATTTGTATTAAATATGGTTCAAAACATGGCCCTAATTAAACTTAAGTAAATTAATGCTCTCACTTCATGAAAAGTTGATGTTTTGGTGATAGTTTAGACAGACACGATGTATTTAACTTACACCGAGAAATCGACTCCATATCATACAGGGCGGGCTAAAATTACTATTATTTCCGTTATTCTTAAAAGGGGTCAAAAGATCATTTTTTCAAATGAAACCCCCTGTATATTACTCAATAAAATAAAAAATAAAGAAGAACGCTTTAAGATGACATATCATGTCCCTATACCTAAATCATCAAGTTTTCTTAATAAAGCCGCTTTTTTGTGAAAAATTATTTTTTAAAGAATTTAATTTTAAGTAACCATGGAAATATCAAGCTTATGACAATTTGACTACAAAATAATTCAATTAACATGTGAAAGTGCAGAAAATAACATAATTAAGATGAATAAAAATAACAAAATTGTAAACAAAACAACAAATTTTTACAATAAATGCTGGAAATGTTGTCCATTACATTCTAATCATTTTAGAATGTGCTTTTGTTCACGACTCGTGGTTGCTTTTTTTAATTTGATGGGGATCCAGATCTTCAATACACCGCAATATTCGCCGTCGCAGTTCTTTTTTAGTAGGCACTGGAGTAATGTACACCCTATCTTTTAAAACACCCCATAAAAAAAAGTCAAGCGGCGTGAGATCGGGTGATCTCGGTGGCCAATCCCATGGCCCTAAGCGCCTAAACCAACGATCGTCAAACATTTGATTTGATTTGATCACATTGTCTGTGTAAAATAAATAATTTCATAAGAACTTCGTTTGAATAATCAATATTTGCGTTCACTTTGGGAGATTTTTTAAACACCGTCAATAACTGTTTATAAGTTACTTATAAAAGTCACCAAACCGTCATAAGCTTGATATTTTCATGGTTACTGAAAATTAAATTCTTTAAAAAATAATTTTTCACAAAAAAGCGGCTTTATTAAGAAAACTTGATGATTTAGGTATAGGAACATGATATGTCATCTTAAAGCGTTCTTCTTCATCTTTTATTTTATTAAGTAATATACAGGGGGTTTCATTTGAAAAAATGATCTTTTGACCCCTTTTAAGACTAACGGAAATAATGGTAATTTTAGCACGCCCTGTATGATATGGAGTCGATTTCTCGGTGTAAATTAAATACATCGTGTCTGTCTAAACTACCACCAAAACATCAACTTTTCATGAAGTGAGAGCATTAATTTACTTAAGTTTAATTAGGGCCATGTTTTGAACCATATTTAATACAAATTATTTTTTATCTCGAAAACCGATAAAGATAGGTATACGGCAATATTAACAAAAAAGTATTATAATAAAAGGGCGAATATAAAAACTTGTTAATATAGGGGGTGTTCCATTTAAAAAAATAAAGTTTCTAGGACTTTTTGATAGAAGCGGCAACGTCGCAATGCTGAAAATATTTTAGATCGATAGAACAGGTAAGAAAATGTAAGATGCTAAATTTTCAGAAAAAATTCTGCGTCCCGTTTTCCATAAACGTCTAACCTATAGGGGCGTATTCAAAAAAATGCTCAGATATGTCAATTGTCAAACAGTTATACAGGGTGTGTCATGTAACGGTGGCCAATATAAACTTTCTTAATTTTAATGCAACACCCTGTATATTATTCAATTTTTGTTTTTTTCAAAACATTCTAGACATATTTTATGTACAATGCCCCATACCTATCATCAACTGTTTTGGAAATATTAAGCGTTTACAGATTTATTGCATTTATTGCCTTTGCATGCTTGCCAGTTTCTTGAGGGTTACTTTTCGTGCATATACCTACTAGAGGCATATTTGCCGCACCGCTGTGCGGACAAGCGTGCGAGAAAAAAAGAAGAAACGATGTAAAACATTTTTCTCTCGCTCCGCGTAGGGGTATATACACCGCAGACAAATACAGAAGGAGATAGAGAGGTTATACACCTACCTATTCTTCCTTCTCTTTCTCATGCTTGCTCACAAGGCTTTCTCTAGAAGGTATATGCCCGCAAATTAACCCTTAAGTAAGTGGCAAGCATGCAAAAACAATGCCTCTAAACGCCCCTAATATTTCCGAAACAGTTAAAGATATGTATAGGTCATTGTACATGAAATATGTATGTATATATATATATATATATATATATATATATATATATATATATATATATATATATATATATATATATATATATATATATATATATATATATATATATATATATATATATATATATATATATATATATATATATGTATATATATATATATATATATATATATATATATATATATATATATATATATTATATATATAAGGTCTGCAGAATGTTCGGTCTGTAGGGCTTTTTAAATGGAAAAAGAAAAACTCTTTTTTACTACGCCAAACTTTCTGGAATGTTTATTCCCTATTTCTTAGGCTACAATAGAAGTACAAGATCTTAGTGATAATAAGTAAAACCATTTTTAAAAATTTACCTTGTGTGCAAAGTAAGTTAAACATTAACAAAATTGACATCCTGTATGAAACCTTTGGACTAGTACAGAGGTTCCCAAACATATTTCATCTAACGCCCACTTTAAAAATTAGTTATTTTGTAGCGCCCCCCTTTTTTTTTCACCTTAAAAATTTCAATAACACATTACATTAGTGTCGCCTGGAGTTTAATTAAACCTATATTCTAAACGAGACTTTTCTTACCCGAGAGAGCAATAATAATGCAACTTTACAATATTAAGAGTATCTTTTATTCAAAATTAACAGTAGTCAAAATTGAGCAATAATAATTTAACTTAACAGTATTAAGAGTATCGGGTAGCGGACGGAGTGGCGGGAGGGCGAGCGAGTGCGATGCGTGCGTGAGGCGGAACGTTACGTCAGTCGTCGATCGGTCGCGAGCCGCAGCTGTGTATTTGGAATTTGTCCCTCCGGAACCTGCACTCCGCAAAAACGTACCGCACGAACGTTGGCGGACTATAATACAGGGTTGCACAAATAAATCGTACAATATTTGTTCGCGCCAAACTTCATTTTTACTAGATTAGGTACAAAAAAAAACCGCATTCGGCAAGTGCTCAGCTTGGCTGCAACAATAGATACCTATTTTTAATATGTGACTTCTGTGGTGGGGACCTCACCTACGACACTTGAAGACACGAATATTTTTCGGTGTTTGATACCTATTACTAAATAACTTGAGATATGTATAGCGTTGCGAACGCATTAAAAATAATAATTATTTAATATATCTTTAGTTTATATTTATACAATAAAATAGGATACAAATATAAACTAATAAATAAATGTTGTGAAGTAGGAGGATTTTAATTTCAGCGAATTTTAAAATATGAAGTAGCTGAAGTTACAAATCACCCATCGCCTTTTAAATCACATCAGCGCCCTCAATTTTTTCTGGGCCCCTTACCGCCCCCCTCTAGGCCTCCAGCGCCCACAAGGGGGCGTTATCGCGCACTTTGAGAAAGACTGGACTAGTATATTGCACACACATATAACATTTTTTAAAATTGATTAATAACTATAGTTACATTATATTTTTTAGAAATTAAGGATTTTTTAAAACGAGCCACCACACCTGGAATTTTTTTAAACTGACTTATACGATGTTCCTTTGGACATTTGAGAGTTTTTTTAACTAAATTAACCATTTTTTTGGCTTTTTTGTAAAATTCTATTTGACGTTCCTTGTTTCTCCCACAGAGGTAGGAATAAACTGAAAATACCAATTTTCTGGTCGAAACTTGTACTTTGAAAATCTTTGTCTGTCACTCAAAGATTGACTGTGATTGAGAGAACCCTGTAGTAGCTGGTACGACGTACCGAAATTATCTACTTTATAGAAATCTGTAAATTGATTAATCCTTGTCTGTCACTTAAGGATTGATTTTTATTAAAAGGACTAGATGGCAATCATACTTGACTGGCTAAAGCTACATCCAATGCCAGCTTTAGCCAGTCGCGTATAATTGCCATCTAGTCCTATATCAATAAAAATCATTCCTTGAGTGACAGACAAGAATTGATCAATTTACAGATTTCTATAAAGTAGATAATATATTATATTATAAATATTTATATATTATATATATATATATATATATATATATATATATATATATATATATATATATATATATATATATATATATATATATATATATATATATATATATATATACAGGGTCCTGCAGCTCACCTCCCGTATTATGTAGCTCATTTATTATTTAATGTAAAATTTTCATATTTTGCAGATATTACCTTTAACCTACGGTGCATTTCGGGAAAATAATCTTGGTTATACAGGGTGTCACAAAAAAGTGTGACGTCACAATGGTGCATTTTTTTAAATGGAACGCTGTATATTTTTTTGTATATTTAGGTACCTCTTGTAGTAACCTATCTTCCTTTAAAATTTTGTTAACATCGGTTCAGTAATTTCAGAGAAAAAAAATAAAATATAAAAAGAAACTGTTTTGCACCATTGAATTTAAAAATGAATAAAAATACCAATAGTGCTTGGATTAATGAAATTAAACAACAAACTTATTAAATAACGTAATATCAGTCGCTTAGGTCATGTTTGGTTTATTCGAACTGTACAGGATGTCCAAAATTTAGTGTCAAATTCTTTAAATTTGAAAGCACTTTATTTTTCTAATTATAAATATAAGCCCCTGTATATTTTTAGGTCGTTAGATGCAGAATTAAATAACAAACATTTTTCTAATTATAACCTTATCGAAATTCCTAACGCATTAAAAGTTATTTGTTGAAAACTCATTTTGGCATCTATTTTAATAGTAATACCATTACATAAAAATAATAGGTGGCTATGAAAAACAATTTATTGACATTGGAGTTTGTTTAACTAACAGAATCTTATTTTGACGTATTATAAAAATTCGAGTAAATTATTATTATTTATTAATTAAATTAAATTAATTTAAAAAAACCTTTGAATGTTAAATAAACCTAATTTTTAATACCTTTTGGCTAACATTTATGTAACTTTAACCATTTTCTAGGTAATAATTAAGGTTATTAGGAAATTCTTATGTCAATAAATTGTTTTTCATAGCCACCTATTATTTTTATTCAATGGTATTACTATTAAAATAGATGCCAAAATGAGTTTTCAACGAATAACTTTTAATGTGTTAGAAATTTTGATAGGGTTATAATTAGAAAAATGTTTGTTTCTTAATTCTGCATCTAACGATCTAAAAATATACGGAGGCTTATATTTAAAATAGGAAAAATAAAGTGCTTTCAAATTTGAAGAGTTTGACACTAAATTTTGGACATCCTGTACAGTTCGAATTAACCAAACTTGACCTAAGCGACGGATATTACGTTACTTAATAAGTTTTTTGTTTAATTTAATTAATCCAAGCCCTATTGGTATTTTTATTCATTTTTAATTCAATGGTGCAAAACATTTTTATTTTATATTTTATTTTTTTTCTCTGAAATTACTGAACCGATGTTAACAAAATTTTAGAAGAAGATAGATGGCTACAAGAGGTACCTAAATATATAAAAAAATAAACAGCGTTCCATTTAAAAAATGCACCGTAGTTTAATATATTATATATATATATATATATATATATATATATATATATATATATATATATATATATATATATATATATATATATATATATATATATAATAATAATAATAATAATAATCATTTATTTTTCCAGAGACACTTACAGTAAATGTATGGATTTCGTCAATAGATACAAAAAATATTACATTTTCTAAATACAAACACGCAGTACACTTGGTAGTACAGAGTCTTCATTAATGTTTGTAAACCACGTGACCAAAAATTTTGCGGGTTGCCTATTCAGAGGTTGCACAAAATTTAATAAAATATCCCTAGAAATATTCATTGGTGGCGTGCATTTTAAAATCGATATTTGAATGTCAAAAACATTTTTTTTAAGGTTAGAAAATTTACCATTTATCATTTTTTTCAAGTAATTGTAATTTGAGCCTTTTTGGATAAGTTTTGTATGCATTTTGTTTTGAGTCTCTTGTTTGACAATAATTTAATTTGCTAGATTTAGGTACAAAAAATTTTAGTCAAGGAAACGAGGGATTTTTTGTGCAGTAAGATGGATTTGAATGCGGTTTTTTGCATTCGATTCATGTCAAGGCCTACAAACTTTTTGAACAAATTTAATAATTAGAAAATGAAAACCTGCATTTCTGCGTTAAAAAAAATCATTTTTAAATTGCATTTTAAGGTTTGCAATTACAAAAAATGTATAAATAGGTTAATAATGATAGAAATGAGAATTTGTAACTCGGGAATTTTCAAGGTCGCTGACATGCTGACTATGAGATTGGCAAGGACCTACGGAGTACCTGGTGCGCGCTAAGGATAGTGTAAACGTGATCTAGTGGAGTTTTACAACCTCGAAAACCTCCGAGTAACAAATTTAAGCCCATTTTCATCATTATTTACCTAGTTTAAATTTTTTTATAGTTGCAAACTTTAAGATGCATTTCGAAAATGCATTTTTCTAATGCAAAAATGCAGTTATTTAATTCCCATTAATTAAATTTGTTTACAAATTTTCTATATGTTCATACGAGTTGAATGCAAGAAACCGCATTCAAATCCATCTTACTGCACAAAAAATCCCTCGTAAGGCCTATTTTGGTGCCATGTTCCCTTGACTATGTTGGGTTTAGCGAAGATCCGTTAATAATTTTTAGTATACCTTTGGATTTTCGTTAATTTAAATTTAATAGGAAAATTCAAGTCACATTAACTCGTTACACAGTTTATTCATATTATTTAAATAAAACTACTTGATTTAAAATGATGGACATGACTTAGATTTATTTTTACATTATTAATAAATTACATTACCTAAGTTACATAATAAAAAAAATTAGGAGAATTATTACATGCTAAAAGAAATTAAGATAAAACAATGTACAAAAAATTACAATTATTTTTACCGGGCAAATGAAACCACGCTTCATCAGAGAAGAAAGTACGGTCCAAAACATCATTCATTGTTAAGAATCTCATTAAACCATTGACAAAACTGCACCCTCTTTGGAAAATCTGGTGAAAGGAATTCTTGCAATACTGTGACCTTATATGGATGCATTTCCAATTTTTTGGTTAGTGTTTTATGGCAAGTACCAACAAAAATTTCTAAAAAAAAATGTATGGCACTATAAACATAAATTTCAATTTTTATTTAAAATAGTATCCTTACCGGTCTGAGTAGACAACTTCTCCACTGATTTGTTAAGAATGTGCTCCATTCAGGCACGTATATCAAGAACAGGTTCTGTAAGCACGGTAGGCCTTCCAGTGGACTTGCCTTTACAAATGCATGGTTTTCAAAGCGATTGATTAGCACATGTCTGTGATGGACAAATGTTTCGTACTCAACAATATTGTCAGAAAACCTGTCTCTAAACTGGTCCATGCAACTTTGGAGAGAATATGACCAAGTTCCATCCTCATTATGAGTTGCAATTCTAAAATGTGCCATTATTATAAAGGCATCTTGTTCCGCAGTCCACATTTTAAACATTTTCTAAAAGTAAACAAAACAGTTTTATTTACGTAACCTCAATAACAAAAACACGTGTAACTTACCTTCAAAACTCGAAATATGCAAAGTAGTTCTGAAAAGAACTGTTTTAAGCTTGTAAAGTTCGTTTTCGAACATAATTTAATCAAAAAAATCTAAAACTTTTCCAAAAAAAAACTATCTAAAAACCAAATAAAGCTTACGCCAACAATGGTCTGTCAGTAGTGTCAGTCAAGTCTACTGTCAAAAAGAGCTTGCTGTGTTGCCAATACTAATATTTTGCCTCATAAAAGGTGTGTTCTTTTGACGACTAACCTGCACTGATTCTGATTTGTTTGGAATTTTAACATTTTAGGAGGTTATTATAATCAGTAATTTTGATTTACACATTTTTTGCTTTGTTCGGAGTTTAGAAGCTGGTAAATTGTCACAAAAAAATAAATGTAGGCAAAAACTGTATGAACTTTTTTCCATCTTGGCAACATTGTTAAAAGAAAAGAAACCAAGCAGTTAAGCCACTATTACAAACCAAAATCGCGTGGTCACGTGGTTTACAATCATTAATGAAGGCACTGTATATAAACACAAACTTTAAAAACCAACTTTAACAATAAGGATATAAAAATTATACAAACTTTAAATTAAAAAATAATTAATCATGCCGAGAAATACTTATCCAAACTATAACTTTCCAAACTTATCAAGTAAGGTTTGATTTGTTTTTTAAACTCGTGAAGATTTTTAGCATCTTTAATATATACGGGCAGTTTATTAAATACTTTAATCCCCAAGTATTCTGGCGACTTTTTTGTTACGTTTAATCGCCCGAATGGAACTCGCAGACTATCCCCAGATCGGGTGAAATGACTATGCACATCACTGGCTTTAGGTATTCTTGTAATATTCAGAAAGATATATTTTGACAGTTCGTATATTAAAATCCCCGGAAGAGTAAGTATACCCAGATCTTTAAACCGCGACCTGCAGCTTGTCCTCGGAGTGATTCCCAGAATGCATCTTAAAATGCGTTTCTGTACAGTGAAAACTGACTGAACAGCCGGCGAAAGGCCCCAAAACACTATGCCATAATAAATACGTGATGCAATGTATGCATTATAAACTGAAAGAATTTCACTAGTGGATACTACAGTTTTAAGATTTCTAATTAAATAACATAATTGATTTAATTTAGAGCAAAGTGAATTACAGTGTTCTTTCCAGTTAAGATTCTGATCCAAGGTCAAGCCTAAAAATTTGGTAGAATCTGATCTTACAATAGCATCATTGTTTATTTTAATATTATGGTCCAAACATTGTTTATTTTGCGGGACATGAAATCTAAGATATGTTGTCTTAGAGCTATTTAAATGCAAAGTATTTTCACAAAACCACTCATACAGTCTGCACATACCCGCATTACAGGAATCCTCCAGACCTTCGCCGGCAGGCGCCGATGTTATAAAAGTTGAATCATCCGCGTACAAAGACATTGACCAATCTGCATTTACCGCCGAGGTTATGTCATTAATATAACATATAAATAAGACGGGCCCCAAGACGGACCCCTGAGGAACCCCCATATCAATTTCAATAACATCAGAATGTCCCCCATCAGAGACTGACACAAACTGTCTTCTGTTTTTTAAAAAAGTGCACAGCCAGTCCAGTGCTAGACCTCTAACGCCATAGGACTCCATTTTGCACAAAAGCAGCTCAAGGTCAACACAGTCAAATGCCCTGCTAAGATCGCAAAATATTCCAGCAGGGCACTCACCCGCCTCCAAGTGCTTTACCAATTCACGATAAAGGTGGTGGATTGCAGTCATGGTAGAACTATTTCTACGAAAACCAAACTGGTAGGGTGTTAAAACATTATGTTTGTGGAGAAAAGGCTCGAGTCTTTTCAAAAATGCATATTCAAATAGCTTGGAGAAAACCGATATTAATGCAACAGGCCTATAATTCTCTACATTCAATGTATCTCCCTTTTTTAAAATGGGAATAATTTTATTTAATTTTAGGATTTGAGGAAATTTACCTTGTTGAAAGCTAAGGTTTAGTATATATGTCAAGACACCAGCCAACGGCTCAATCACTCGCCTTAAAATTGCACCCGAAACTTCGTCAAATCCGTGCGAATATTTATTTTTAATTTTCGCCTTTACCAGGGATATTAATTCGTCTCCAACAAATGGAGATAAAAACAGGCTGTTCTTGACATATTTGCAAGAGGTGTTATACTTCTTTCTTGCACCTATTTTGTTAACAATTTTAAGCGGAGCATTTTTAAAAAAACTATTAAAAATATTAGCGATATTTTTGGGATTTTTCTCCAAATACCCATTTATGGAAATCTCTGGATTGCTACGCTTTATTCTTTTCTTAGTTATCTCGCCAACTACTTTCCATGCTTCCCTAACACTATTTTCTGCCTTTTCAATACGATCTCCAAAAAACGTTTTTTTGTTGTATTAACCAAAGTTCTATGACGGCTTTTGGCCAACAAATATTGTTTTTTAAGTACTGGTTGAAATTTACTAAGCTGATAAAGGTTTTTCAGCTGCGCACTGGACTGCTTTACTATATTATTAACCCAACTTTTTTTCTTGTGATTATGCGAAAAAATTTTTACTGGAAAGTTTTTGTTAAAGTAGTACAAAAATATCTCATGAAATCTATTAAAAGCACTGTCTGTATCACCCTCCCCAAAGACAGCCTGCCAGTTCTCATTATCCAGGTCTTGGTAAAAGGCCTTATAATTTTGATCAGAAAAACATCTCTTAGTGACATTTCTTGGCCCATCCAAAGCAAGTAAATTACCCAATTTTATGTTAATGGATCTGTGATCTGAGATATTATTATCTGAGACCACACAATCCAATTCAATACCAGAATAGACATGGTCAAGGGTGTAGCACCCTCTGGTGGGCATTAGAACACTATTTGCAAGATTATAGCTACTCAAAATATCACATAAGATGCTATAAAAACGACTGTCCCTTTCAAAATCTATATTAAAATCTCCATTTAAAATTATTTCCCGACATGGACTATAAATATTGTCTAAAACTAATACAAGTTTATCACAGAAATTGACAAAATCGCTACCTGGTGCACGGTATATGGTTAAAATAACCAGTTCTTTGGTATTTGAGTCAGTTTGGAGAGAAATACCGCATATTTCAAAGTCTCCGTCAATGCAATCCACGGGTAGATTAAGTGGAGTAGCTTTAACATCCTCTTGGCACCAAATTCCTACGCCCCCACCCCTATGTTTAGTGCGACAATAGCTGGAGACGACATTAAAATTTTGAAAACTAATCATTGCTATGCTATCTACATTACACCATGTTTCACAAAAACAAAGAATTTTTACATTATCATTATCTAAATATTCAGCTGATATTAAATCAGCTTTTTTCTGATTTAACGCTTGACAATTCATAAATAAAATTTCATACCGTTCTAGGTTGGATATTATCCGTTGTTCGTTAGAGTTTTCCTCTTCTGAAAAAACCTTGATATATATGCCCCAGCAGGCCACATGGAAGGATCCAGTGCCCTTTCAACATCTGAGGAGTTTATACACACTTTAAAAGAACTATAATGAGTGGGAAATTTGGACGGTAAAACACTACACTCCGCACCTGTAAAACTTTTTCTCACATAGTTTTGAAGGGATTCTAATTTTGTTTCTGGTTTAATACGCGATATAAACAAAGGGACCATTTTTGTGGCCACATTTATTTCATCACTAGTCACTAATCCTGTTCCAATAATACCCTGTTGCCTTCGATTTTTCTTTGTATGGATATTGTTATCTTTACGATTTCGTCTATTTTTAACTTCAGTCCATTCACTGTCGCCCGGCCGAGGTTGATTTACCGCCGATGTACAGTCGTGATCCGTAGAACCAGTGGCCCCACTCATATTTTGATCTACATTTAAATCAGCTGATTTTCTATTGTGACCAGCGGGCACTGTATTTAAGATTCCACTGTTTGTTTGGCTATCTTGTGTTTGTTTACTTAAATCACACTGTCTAGATCTTAGGTTAAGTAGCTTTTTCGTGGTTTCGGTTTCCTGCGCACCCTTTTTGGAAGTTTGCGTTGTTGTCAGTTTCTCTGACTTATCCATAGTATGGTGCCTAAACTTTTCATCGGTTTTCTTGGAAAACTCCTGAATTTGCTTCTGTAGAAGAGTGATAATAGCTTCTTTGTCTTGGATTATAGTGGATTTGTCTTGAATTATTTGATTTTTTTGTTTAAGCAGTATTCTGAGGTAGGAAATCTCCTTGCGCAGACTTCCCTCTGGTGTGTCCATAGTGGGCTCGTCCATCTCTAAAGCATCCGAATAATTTTCTTTGCAACATTTTGCATAATTATCGTCAATTTGAATATTATTTTTTTCACAGCAGAATTTATGTAACCACAATTCACAATTCTCACATTGTATTAAATTTGTTTTTGCAGTTTTATTACACAATTTACAAATATTTCCAGGAGGCATTTTCCTAACATGCACTCTAACAACGTTGCCACAAAAAAATAATTATTTAAGTATATATATATATATATATATATATATATATATATATATATATATATATATATATATATATATATATATATATATATATATATATATATATATTTCAGTCATGTTGCACGTCACCTACTTGGAATTGGCAAAAGAGCTCATTCGAAATTCACATATCCGTGAACTAATGGGAAGCCATTTTTCATTAAGTGTGTTGTTGTAAGCAACTTCTGACTGTTTTTGCGTAATACACCTACATAGCGCACATTAACATCTTATAGCCTGTCGATTCTAAGATTGGTTGTTTTGAAGTTACTTGACGAGATGGCGCTAGTTGCTTCTAACGTTCAGCTGTATTATGTTACAGATGTTCAAAAGGGTAACTGGTTTACTCTTCAGCGTGTCTACGGCCTACATTCGGTGTGACCATCCCCAACAAGGGTGAAACACGTGTAGTCGGATTGGCTGGACCCGGGGTTATCCATATATTTGGAGGCCTCGTAATTTTAAAACAACCAACCGTGGTAATCATACCTACCAGGATATTTTATTTTTCTTTCATTTATTAAGGAGCCTCTATGCCCAAAGAATTTCTACCTTTTTGATATTATATATATATATATATATATATATATATATATATATATATATATATATATATATATATATATATATATATATATATATATATATATATATATATATATATGTATATATATATATATATATATATATATATATATATATATATATATATATATATATATATATATATATATATATCGGGTCCGGATCGATGGTCCTTTCTGAACTTGCAATATTTAACTATTAAACAATAGTAAACAAATTGAACATTGTTTTTTTTTTAATATAAGATAACCTTTAAAAAATAATAAACATTTAACAAAAATTAAAATTTTTGAAATATTGCTTTTAAATGTGTTTAAAAAAAACTTTTTTACCTTAATAATTTTAATTTTAATAACTGCTCGGTTTGAAACATATTTTTGGTCCATTTTTTTATCTTAAAGACCCTGGCCATTTTGTTACCAAAATGTTGGTATGTGTTTTTAATTTTTTAATTTAACTAACCACCACTAACCCGGACCCAAGCGGTACCTTCTGGCAAGTTTGGCGAGAAACTCAAAAAATAATAAGTGAATCTGCCCCAAATTAACATGACAAAATTTTTACTACTAAAATATTTTATGTCATTTTATATATTTATTTAATTTAAAGAATTAGCTTAAATTTAAAAATAAAATTTTTTTAATAATAATATGTATTTACTTACCTCTGCTTAACAGACATTTAATTATTTTTAATGATAAACATTGAAGACTATAAAACCGAGAAAGATCATAATATTTTAGTATTTTTCTTACTAGAGAAAAAGTAATCGTAAAGTTCCTGCCAATATGAAAAAAGTTTATTTTATGTCTCGGACCCATCTGCTCTGATATGCTTTATGATTCTACGTGACATGTGCCTAAACTAAAATATCAGAAATAAAATCAAGTGGGGAATAAACTTTTAAACAGGCGTAAATAATAAAATGATTTTCTTCAAAAAATATGCGCAAAAGACAAGTTATTTAAATAGAATTTTATTATTTTTTATGAACAGGTTTTTTTATGAAAAGGAGAGCCCACGTACTAGCTTAAGTCTTTTCTTTACCTAATGGCAGTCCATGTAGTCTAAAAGGCTACATAGACTGTTGTAGGATAATTAATAAGACGAACAAGTCATTTGCGGGTGGTGCGTCGCCGAGCGAAACATAGGAAATCCCAAGTAAATTTTAAGGGGGTTAATTATTGGCTCCCCTGTACATTTTAAAGAAAAAATGTAAGATAACTTTTTAAAGAGACCAATCTGACAAACCCTCGTGCCAAGTTTCAAAAAATTTTAATTAGCGAATCTTGAATTATTCAATTAAATGTAATTGCAAAATTACCAAATTTTCGGTTCAGGTAAAACCAAACAGACACCAGCCACCAGCACACAATTTTTTATAAGGCTTTGTCAAATCTGACGTACAGCCGAATACAAGGAATGTTTTTTTTCGTTTTAATCTTACAATCATTACATTCAAAGTAAAAGACACGTTAACATTATTTTTTTATCAAACCTTTTATTTAATGTAACAATTAAGTTTAACTAATAACAATTATTACTATCGATCATTAAAAAAATAATTTTATCATACTAGAATTTAATTAAACCAATAGCGGTATCTGAAATATTTTCCATTTATTTTCACATCAAGCCTATCTGGTCCATTTCAACCATTAAACGTATTGTCAGTAAATTCGAGTCCAAAGCCATCGCAATAAATAAATGTAAATGTTTAATTCAGAAGATCGAAAATAGATCCAAAAAAAGAGAGAACCAAACTCTTAATATTTTACTAGGTGTGGAATAATAAAATAAAATAAAATACAATAACTTTTTTTAAAATAATGAAGAATTACATAAAAACATTAATTCATCAAATATTTAAACAACCCCCCCATTAACAGCTAAACAATATCCCAACCGATCGTAAAATTTATTTTTAACGTTTAGATTCTCAATTTTTACACTTTTATAAATGACACTTTTTAAGTGACCCCACAGAAAGAAGTCATTCGGTGAAAGATCAGGTGACCTGGCTGGCCAAAGTATCCGTTACCGTGGACCAATAATATTGCCGTTAAAAGCATTTTCCAGGTACTCTCTAACCATACGGGCACTATAACCATCGATTTGGTACCAGATCATTTAATCTTCCCGAAGAACTTCTTCCAAGGCGAGTCCAATTTGATTTTGAAATAAGTTCAAATAGGTTTCTGCTGTCAGGTTATAGTCCATAAAAAAGGGTCCAATGACATGGTGTCCGATAATTCCCACGAATACATTTGTTTTTTGGGGATATTGTGTCCAAGTGTGAACAAAGCGATGTTTATTTTCTTTGCTTCAATACCGGCAATTCTGAATATTTGATTCATTGGAATGGACCACCCATCTATCTCATTAATTTGACGAGTTACAAAAAAAATGTAAATATAAAAATTGTACAGTTCTTCATAAATTATTTTGTGGAGTTACACAAAAAACAATCGAACATCACGTTTTTGACATATGACATAATGTTGTCATTTTTTTGTTTATATTGTTTTTCAGTTTTATAGAACTTTTAATTCTCTATTCAGCAATATATAGTTTTATAATGTTTTTGTGTAAAGTAACGGAAATAATAGCTTTTTTAAATTTTAAAAAAGTTAACCGTGCACGCAAAACAAACTTAAAATGAAGGAAAAGTGAAAAACGAGATATATTTGAAATATTTATTAAAATTGATTATAACAAAAGGCAAGCACAACGGGAATATGGGAGGCTATATGAGGGACAAAGAAGAATTCGTTTCCTCCCACATACAAATAACAAACCTTAAAGTTAAACGAAATAGTCGAGTCTCTCACATTTTCTATATTTATGACTGCCGATTGCATAGCTTTTTTGCGCTGGTGTCATTTTGACAATGACTGACACCGATCGAGGTAACTGGTAGTTTAATCAATTGCTAGTGTAAAATTGAGATAAACGTAGAAAAAAAAATATTATCACAAAAAAACCCGACGGTTGTAGATAAAATAGTATACATAACTCGAGTGGTAACGGTTTAAACTTCACCTTACGTGCGCTAAAAACCTACCTACCACACTTGTTATGTAATATACTATTTCATTCTAATAGTCAATAACCTAAATAACCTTTTAGATGGCGCTAAAGTAAATTTGTTTCAAATCACATCAAATACGCTTTATTGTCCAAGAAAATGAAGTTTTATCGATAAAGCTGTAAAAAATGTCCTTGTAAATTGATATTCACTATTCCAGCCACAATTGGGTATGTCCAACTTACAAGTTAATTACAAAAATTTACAAATAACCTATTTGTTTTCTTATTGCAGGAAATCCACAAATTGCCAATAATGATGTTGCTCAAAATCTTGACAAATCATACTACAAGATTCAAAATACTTTACATAAATATGGTTACCACCCGTATAAAATATTACCCGTACAAAAATTAACTAAAGAAAACAAAGAGTCTCGTTTACGTTTTTGCCGAGAGATAATGGAACGTCTCGAAGAAGACGCACAATTATTTAATACAATTTTTGGACGGATGAGTCAGCATTTTCAACAGCCAAAATTTTTAATAGAAGAAATGTTCATTTTTGGGCCACTTAAAATCCTCAAGCAATTCGAGGAATTAAACATTCTGGCCGTCAGTCCGTAAAGGTTTGGTGTGGAATTGTAAACAATAGAGTCATAGGACCAATATTTTTTGATCAAAACCTAAATGGCGAACTATACTTGGCAACAATAAGGGCGGTAATCGAGAACTGGGGACAAAATCATGGGGAAATAATTTGGCAGCAGGACGGTGCTCCACCACACAACATTGCGGCAGTAACTGCCTTTCTAAATGAAACTTTTCCTTTGTAGATTGGCAGCTATGGCACATTTAGGTGGCCGCCAAACAGCCCAGATTTAACCTAATTAGATACTTTTTTATGGGGCTATTTAAATGACAAATTAAAAAATGAAATAAATTTAACTGTTATGCAATAAGAGAAGAACTTATTGAGAAAATTAAATTTTTAAATAGTGATGGCCAAGGCATTATTTTAGCTGAAAAGAATATACAGAAAATGTATCGAACAAAATGGTGCACACGTTGAGCAGTTACTTCAGTAATTATTGCTTATAATATTAATTGATATTGGTATTGTAAAATTAATATTACTCTTGTTATTAGATGTGGTTGTAATTTTGTAACTTTGTTTTACTTAATAATGATAATAACAATAATACTTTGTCGTTGACGTGTATTATCTTAATGTATTCTTGAAAATGTATTTAGGGAAGGAATTCTTCTTTATCCCTCATATAGCCTTCCATATTCCCGTTGTGCTTGCCTTTTGTTATAATCATTTTTAATAAATATTTTAAATATATCTCGTTTTTCACTTTCCCTAAAGCCCATTATTAAATTAGCATTTATTAAAAGCTTGGTAACGTCAAAATTCCTAATATAAATAGACTTCATTTTAAGTTCGTTTTGCGTGCACGGCCAACTTTTTTAAAATTTAGAAAACGCTATTATTTCCGTTATTTTACACAAAAACATTATAAAGCTACATATTGCTGAATAGAGAATTAAAAGTTCTATAAAACTGAAAACAATATACAGCGAATTCCATTTAAAAAATGACAACTTTATGTCATATGTCAAAAACGTGATGTTCGATTGTTTTTTGTGCAACACCACAAAATAATCTGCAAAGAACTTTACAATTTTTATATTTACATTTTTTTTGTAACTCGTTAAATTAATGAGATAGATGGGTGGTCCATTTATAATCAATAACCCTGTACAGTGTACATTCATCGGTAAAACAAATATTTTTGAAAAAATTTCTATCTTTATTTGCTTATAAATTAGGATATCGAAATTTTTACCATTTGTTTGACTTTTTTATGCTCTTTCTAATGAACATATAATAATAATACCATTGTATTTCAATATATGGATGTCATTGCATAATAAAAGATTTGTGAGTTAATTTCTAAGCTTTCAGCACTTTCAAATATTGTGACAGTGCCCAAGTGACGCTTTGCTTATTTTGTTTATTTAAAATCAAAATTAAAAAACAAAAGAAGTCCTTTTTAGTAGACAATTAGCAAAAGGCAGTTATCTTCAACAAATGCCTTAAAAGGATAAAGAAGCTAACTAAGAAGAGCCATAAAAAATCCCGTCTCTCGAAGTTTCCAAAGTTTTTAATGCCATACTGCATTTACCCTTTTTACTTTTCGTTCCTATTCTACTTTAAATTCAGTATCTGTGATTCTCCTTGTCAAGGAAGACGATATGCTTGAATTCAACTTTGACAAATAACTTTATTTTAACTTTCTTATCATGCCCCAACCACTTCTCTAAAATATTCCCATAATTCATTAGAATAAGGTTAGATTTAAGTAAGTATTGATCTTTGCCTTTTAAAGAAATTTAAAATTTAAAATGAAAAAGGTTTTTAGTTATGGAATCACGAAAGTTTTTTTTTTTAATTCTTTATCCATAATTAGAAAAAAAAAAGATTTTAATAAAGGAAAAGTTTCTTTAAAGTCAAAACGAACGTTGATTGGTTTTAATGCAAATAAGAAATAATATTTTTTTTACTTAGTAATTTTAGTATACAATTTCTTAAATATCGATTTTTAGATATCTAACGCATATATCGCATAAACTTTAAACCTTGGATTAAAGTTACTTTATATATATATATATATATATATATATATATATATATATATATATATATATATATATATATATATATATATATATATATATATATATATTATTGTTTAACCTATTTTTCTTCAGTTTTGTTAACGATGTCTAAGTACCGAGATATGCATATATTGTATTTAATGGTACTGTTACGGTTTACTAACTTCCGATACGTGGATCGAACAATTTAAATACTCTGTAAATTTTAACAACACCTTATTAACTATTTTACAACGACACTTTACTATCTTAACTCTATCACTACTACTATGTAACTTAATAACTACTGTTGACCGTGATCTTAATATACTGTGTTCCATAATATTTCAGAAATATTAGCTACACTAAAATACAGGCATAATTCTTAAATAATCTTTAAGGGTGCTACCCCATATAACTATTTATATTTGTCATAATACGGTGACACTGCCCCCCTCCTTAATCTGATTATACCGATCAGCTGCGTGGCCATGATACTTAGTCACTCTTGAAGATAACCCCCTTTGCTCCTGTTGGGTTATATAACCAATCTAAGGTATAACCTCCATAACCTTCAGTTGTAGTTGATTTGGCAGCTTTAAAAATTCCAATTACTTTGCCTACTTGAAAGCATTGCCTTCTTAAAAACATTTGCCACCTCTACGGTCGCGTTCATTCTTAAAGGAGACCTTGTCATTCTCCAGACTATATATATATATATATATATATATATATATATATATATATATATATATATATATATATATATATATATATATATATATATATATATATATATATATATATATATATATATATGTAAATAAAATTAAACTTCTTGAGCCTTGTTATAAATAATAACAAATAGGTAAAGTTTCTTTGGGCATATAGTTTCCTTAATGAACTGAAAATAAAGATTAAAAGTCCTGTAAAATATGACTACTAAGCTTGGTTGGTTTAAAATTACGAGGCCTTCAAGTAAATGGATAACCCCGGGTCCAGCCAATCCGATTACACGTGTTTCACCCTTGTTGGGGATGGTCACACCGAATGTAGGCCGTGGACACCCTTGACCTGCAAAGCAGCCAGCTTAAGAACAATCGTAATTCAATACAATTGAACATAAGAAGCAACTAGCGCCATCTCGTCAAGTAATTTTAAAGCAACCAATTTTAGTATCGACAGGTTAAGATGTTATTGTGCGCCATGTAGGTGTATTACGCATAATACGTAACCTTGAGTTTTGATCTCTGGAAGGTAATTTTATTATTCTGACTTTACAATCTTTCTGTGTATAATCGATTTAAAAAAAACAACACTCAGTTTTAGATCTACTAGCGCATGTTTTCTTTGTCTTCTCTAAAATAGCTTTCATTTAGCCTTAGAGCAAGCGCGTGGCTGGTCAATTCTTTTTTGGGTTTTTTATGGTTACTGACATAATTTTTGTTTTTGAAACGTTAAATTTTGCTTTAAGTTCTACAGCTTTTGCTTAATTGGCGCATATTAGGGGTTTTTTTTTCTAGTTTTGAACTTCTTAAACTATCCGTAAAAGCAGATACTTCCAGCCACTCTTGCATGTCATTAGGTGCGGCAGGAAAAGCCAATATTATAATTCTTTTGTTGTCAGACCAAAGTCTCTGTAAAGAATTTCCAGACTTTTGCGTTCTTGAATTAATTTGAGTCTTGTAAGCTTCTTTATTTCATACTGTACCTTAATATTATACTACATTACGTTGTCAGTTTGAGTCCGGGAAATGATACATTACATCACTAAGCCGGTAAAGTAAGTTTACCGGACTGAAACTGAAATTTAGTATTTTTAATTCTGAACAATTTTTATTAGGCAAATTACAATAAAATTACTTATAAATATAACGGTAATAATGCAGTTTAAATTATTTGAAATATTTACAGGAGCAGGTACATCTTCTGACTTACTTAATTTTGACAAAACTATCACCTTCATATTATCCGAATATTCACACATCAATTTACTTATCAAAAAAATATAAAACTGTATGAAATAAAACTTTGTACGATACACGACTGTGAAATGTCATTAAAGTACTTGTCTCCTCCGTCGCCTCCTCCGTAAACACCTGTACTTTAAAAGACCATTTGCCGGCCTTGTAACGTAAATTACTATTAAGGTATTTATCTCCAAATCAAAGCTCAATTGATGTTGATAATAGTGTTGACTAGTATCCAATATGCTTAGGGAAAATACTATTGCATTTCATTTTAAAGTGACTATTAATAAAGTTATTACAAAGAATTTGGCTTATCTTCTACAGAAATAACTCCCAACTACTGTATCTTTTGTTATAGCTTTGGCCACAGTGTTCGTTTATACAGCAGCATGTAAACGTATTTTCTCCTGATGGACACCCGCTCGAGTAAGCGAGCGCCCAAACCTATTACAAAATTTAAGCATTGGTTTGTGCGTCTATGGTGAAGACTCTTATTGTCTTTGTCACAACTATGTTTTTTAAGTTGTGTCACTTTTCTTTCAAGGTGACGATATATGGACCATTAAAAAACACAACCTATTTTACAGATACAAAAAAAATTAAACTTATACTACATAACATTAAAACAACACAGAGTAAAAAAAGTAGATAAACCTAATATACCATTACCTACCATAGTTAGTATCAAATTACCTACACATTGAATAATAAGATTTCTACTTAATCTTTAAAATCCATTAGTAAACAATAGTGATCCTTACATCAGAAACTGTTAACATTTTCTAAAAAAATTATTACACATTGGCATAGATTCAAATATTACAATGGCAAGTTTTGATGTTGTTAGCAGGTTTACACATGTTTTTATTGATAAAACATGGTAAAAAATAAATTAGAAAATTGGTTTTATCTTGGAGAACGTACAATGTTACGTACGTACGTATATTTTGGAGAACCACCAGAGCTTTTATTTTAGGAGTTAGACGAAACTCTAAATTATAAAAGATGAAGTATTTTTACTGAACCGTCAGAATTTGTCATCAGATAAAAGAAAAGATCATCAAAAATGTGTTTAAAAATACCAAGTTTGGTTTTTCTTTTAACCGTTTAAAAATAACAATTATCATCTTTATTCATTAATATTTTTATGTAGAATTTTGGATCTAATTTTCTTTCTGTTTCTGTTTAGGCTTTAATAATAGGACGAACATTATTTGTATTCAGGGGCGTAGCTACGGTCGGGCAAACCGGGGCAATGCCCCAGGGCCCTGGGCGAAAGGAGGCCCCGGAGCCCCACTAAATTTTGTTTTTATGCGACAACTGTTAACTGGTTTAAGTACTTTTTAATATTTATTTAGTACATCAACCAAAAGTAAAAAACCATTTTAATAAATTTTTAAGTGATTACAGGTATACTAATTCGAAAATTTTATTTAAAGTCAATTTAGTCACTGACCGTGTTTTGGGACAAATTTTTTACAGATTAGAGAGTATGAAAAAATAAATAATTTATTCGTCATACTTATTCCAAAAACAATAAGTTAGGCCTACTACATGGCAAGGTTGATTAAGTGGTCTAGCTTTATTATCTGTGGAGAATAAAAATGCCAAAAATCTAGATTTAAAAGAAACAATTAATAGGTTTGCAAATACAAAAGCAAAAAAAATATTTTTTTTATTTTTATTTTGGTTCACTATATTTTATGTATATATTACTTAAATATATTTAAATTATTTGTTGAATCATATTTGGTTATCCCTGTTTACTAAATATTTTTTGAAAAAAATAATTTTTTATGTCAGTTAGGTACAAATTTTTACTTTTTGCCAATTTTAAATATGAATAAATTTTCTTTGGCATAACTTCTTTATTTTTGGTTAAACTTATAAAGGCCCCCCAAAAATTTTCTTTCTTTCACGGTAGGTTTTTTGGGTCGTTAATTCCCAATTTTGGGGTCCTGAAACCCTTAAACCCCGAAAACAAAACACCCCTAAAAGGGCAAAAATCACCATTTTAAGGGGTTTTTTAAAAATAATCTTATAAAATGTTTATAAAAATTATTTGATATTAATAACAATTTGTATTTTTTATGACATTGTATTAAACTGAATCTAAATTAAATTTTCAGGTAATTTCTTGGGGGTGTAACAACCCCTAATCATCCTTAAAATATCGTAAGATTTAAAAAAAATGCAAACAAAAAAATGTTGTGCTTTTTGCCCAGAATTTTGGAAAAATAGCCATGTTGTGATATATATTTGTATATCCTGTATAATAATGATAGGTAGAATTAGGTAATTTGAGATACATGTTAATAATAAGGTAGTTGTCAGTAGTTGTCTATGTCATTGATAATATTAAATATATAACATTATAAATATTAGTAAATATTATTTATACTATTACAACATTGCGCAGTCGGTATAAAAAAAAAGCCAAGAACAAAAACAATGCCTAGAAGAAGCGCAAGAAAAAATCGAGAGAAATCCGCTGAAAAAACCGAACCGTCAAAAGAACAGTATGGTGTTTCAACTGAAGGAGCGGTTAAAATATTGGAAGAAACAGCAAAAAGGTCTCTAGGTGGAATTGAAAATAGTTTTAGAGAACATTTTAAGGCAATGCAAGAAATGATGCAACAATTAATACCAAAAAATAGTCCAACCAGTGGTCAAGAGGCAGAAAAAAATGTAGAAAATCATTCTGTAAAGGATACAAACCAAAGTAATGTGGATAAAATATTTAATATTTCTAGTGCGATACCGGGTCCTGAAAAATTGACAGAAATGGTGACATATATGCAGTTTAGAGACTGGAGAAACAAATATGAAAATTTATATATTATTTCAAGGACTTCGACATCACATTCGAGTCAATTATCAGCATTATTAATATCATATTTTAGTCAAGAAATATTAGATATATTAAAGTTTGTCTTAAAAATTGATTATAATGTGATTTCGTCCAGCGAAATATTGGATAAGTTAGAATACTTCAAAAAAAAGGAAAATGGGAGGATTCGTCGTTCTCAGTTTTTAAACAGAAGACAGGAAGAAGGAGAACCTTTTATGGCATTTTATAGGGATAAAATCAAACTTTTTCAAATGACCGATCCCTGCGTAAATTGTTATAATACTAATTTAAGTGATCAAATAATTGAATCCATTTATAACAAAGAGACTCGCAGAAAATGTCAATTATTGCCAGAAAATTGTTCTTTAGAAGATATAGTAAAGATATGTGAATCAGAAGAAATGGTAATGCTGGAAGAAAAAAAAATAAAAGACGCAACTGTATCAAAAATTCAAATAAAAGAAAATCAAGGATCAAAAAAGTGTTTAAGATGTAAAAATAATTGGCATAAATCACTAGCTTTATGTCCAGCAAAAAATTTTGTTTGTAAAAAATGTAAAAAATCTGGTCACTTTACAGATTGCTGTCTAAGTAAACAAATAAGGTTGATAGAAAGCAGTGAACCAATAACAATAGATCATGTAATAATTTCGCATGTCGACTCACAGCAGCAGAATCTAAAAAGATCTATTAAAGTTAAAATTTGTCCCGTGGAACAAAATTTTGAAGAACCAATATTTGTGAAGCAACACCGGATACCGGGGCCGAAGTTTGTGTTGCCGAGAAGATTTTTAAATAAACTAAAACTTTCAAAATATGACCTAGAATACTCATCAGAAAACTAAAATTAGCTGACGGAGCTCCACTAAATTATTGGGCACAATGGACTGTAAAATTTCATATGAAAATTTAAGATCAACCATAAAAATATATATTTGTGAGAAGATAAAGAATTTTTGATCAGCCGAAAACTATGATGGATCTGAAAATAATACACTAGTAATTTTCCAAAACCGATTATTTCAAATCTGTCCAACATAAAAATGAGAAAATGCAGGTCAATAAAAGAAATTGAAGATTTAAAACAAGAACTACTGATGAATACAGTGACGTATTTAATACGTCAGAAAAATTGAGTCCTATGGTTGGAAATCCAGTTCATATTCATCTAAAAGAACACACCATTCCTTACTCTATTTCATGTCCAAGAAAAATACCAGTGGACTGGAGGGAACAGGTAAAAGAAGAACTAGATGATATGTGCAGTAAAGGAATAATAAAAGCAGTAGATGATGAACCTAGTGACTTTGTAAGTGCTTTGGTTGTTGTCCAAAAGCCAAATGGAAAAATAAGAATATGCGTTGATTTCACAAAGCTAAATCAGTATGTGAAACGCCCCATTCATCCATTCAAAGTACCCTGGGAAGCAGTTTCTGATATATCGGGAAAACCTCAATATTTCTCAACATTTGACGCTACCTCAGGTTATTGGCAGTTACAACTGGATGAAGAAAGCCAAAAATTAACCACATTTTTGACACCATGGGGTCAGATTTCAATTTTAAGGTCACCAATGGGTTTAATAAGTTCTGGCGATGAATACTGTCGAAGAGGAGATGCTGCTCTTGCTGACATTCCAAATATGCAGAAGGTAGTAGACGACATTTTATTGTATGACTCCACATTAGAAAAACATTACTCACATGTTAAACAGCTACTAGATAGATGCCGAGCTACAGGTATAACATTAAATCCAATAAAATTTGTCTTTGCTCAAACCGAAATCAATTTTGTTGGATATCAAATTAACTACAATGGAATTAAAGCTGATCCTAGAAAAGTAGATGCTATTCAAAAATTTCCTAAACCTCAAAATCTAACAGAATTGCGTTCATTTATGGGTCTTGTAAATCAACTAGGTTCATTTTCTGCAGAAATAAGCACTGCTACTACTCCTTTAAGAAATTTGTTAAAAGTTAAAAATGAATTTATTTGGACAAAAACACACGATGAATCATTTAACCAAGTGAGAAACATTCTTAGCCAACCTCCAATTCTATCATATTTGACCCATCATTACCTACTGCTCTCCATACGGATGCTTCAAGATTACATGGTCTAGGATACATACTATTACAAAAACATGACGAAATATGGAAATTAGTACAGTGTGGTTCAAGATTCTTATCCGAAACTGAGTCTAGATATGCTATGGTTGAGTTAGAACTGTTAGGTATTACGTGGGCAGTATTAAAATGCAAAATATATTTATTAGGCTTGCATGAATTTCAAATTGTAACAGATCACAAACCGCTATTACCCATATTAAATGATAAAACTTTAGATGATATTGAAAATCCTAGGTTACAAAGACTAAAAGAAAATTAGGCAGATTTAATTTTATTGGAATTTGGAAAATGGAAAAACGCATGAAATTCCGGATGCTTTATCCAGACATCCCATTCACAAACCTACAGAAGACGATCTTATAGGAGAAGAATCTAAAGAACACATGGAAACGCATATAATTAAGCAACTGTTATTGGTGCAAAGTAACCATGAATTAGAAGAAAATGACTTATCAGATCTAATGTTTCAGAATTTAAAAGAATCAGCCAAAATGGATGAAACATATCAACTATTAAAACAGCAAATTTCACTTGGTTTTCCAAGCAAAAAAATGTTTTTAAAAGAGGAACTGAAACCATACTGGATGTTCGTGACGAATTAAGTTGCGAAGATGAGTTGGTGTTACGCGGATGTCAAATTGTTATTCCTAAAAATTCAAGAAAAATGGTTTTGGATCGTCTACATGATTCTCACCAAGGAATTGAACGAACAAAGAGGCGTGCACGTCAAATAATGTATTGGCCTTCAATGTCCAACGACATTAAAAACATTGTCGAAAGATGCGAGTTATGTCAAGAAAGAAGACCCTCACTGCAAAGAGAAACATACTTAGAAGAACCATTACCTAAGTGGCCTTTTCATGACGTTTCTGTTGATCTTTTCAGCTATGGGGAAAAAATTATATGGTTTACGTTGATCGCTTATCTGGATGGCCTACTATCTGTCACTATGGAAATGCATCACCTAATAGTAGCAAAATTATAGATTCCCTAAGAAAGATATTTTCGGACACAGGTATTCCTTTCAGATTACGATCCGATAATGGACCCCAGTTTGCATCATATCAATTCAAGCAATTTTTAAAATCATGGAATGTAATACATTCCACATCTACTCCTTACTATCCTCAAGGAAATGGTCATGCGGAAGCTGCGGTCAAGGCGATGAAAACATTACTAAAAAAATGTATTGAAAATGGGCAATTGGACGAAAATCGTTTTAGAGCCGGTTTATTAGAATGGCGAAATACTCCAAGAGTAGATGGACGCTCAACAGCCCAAATTTTGTATGGAAGACCACTTAGATCACTAGTACCTGCACATTATAAATTATTTTCTGCAAAATGGCAAGCTAAGGCAGATGAATGTGACAAAAAATACGAAAACTATCGTCAAAAGACAATTTATATTTACAACAAAAGTGCCAAAAATTTGAACCAAATTGATGTTGGAAAGATGGTAAGAATTCAAGACCCTGATATAAAATTATGGGACAAAATTGGACAAATAGTTGAAGTTGGGAAATACAGAGACTATACCATAAAGTTAGCAAGTGGAAGGTTCTGTACTAGAAACAGAAGATTTTTGAAAGAAATTCCGACTTAAAGGGGGAAATAAAGAGAGAAGAGTTAAAAGGGAAGATGTGATATATATTTGTATATCCTGTATAATAATGATAGGTAGAATTAGGTAATTTGAGATACATGTTAATAATAAGGTAGTTGTCAGTAGTTGTCTATGTCATTGATAATATTAAATATATAACATTATAAATATTAGTAAATATTATTTATACTATTACAACACATGTGATGACCAAAAAAAATATTTTCTTTCCCTAAGGGATTATAAGTACCCCTTGTATCCTTTTGGGGGCTTAGAAAATATCCAATTTGAAATAAAAGTAAAACACTAAATTCAAAATAATTTCTTCTGTATTTTTGTTTATTATACAAAAAAATTGCTTACAAAAAAGTATCACCAGATGTTTTTACACTTTTTACGAGAAAATCTCCCTCCAAAACATGATAAAATAAAAAGTGCACAAAATAATATATTTTTTTACATTTTGTTTGGATTTTGAATAAAAATCCATTTTTTAATTAAAAAAAATGTATCCCATTAACAACTAAAATGAATTCGTAAATCTCTTTTGGGGTTTAAAAAAATAGTTAAATTAATGTAGTTAGTTTTAAAAAAATACCTATGCATTCTTTTCCTTTTTGCTATATTTTTCGGATTGCAAAATATAAAATTTTTTATTTTTTGCGCACTTTTTATTTTATCATGTTAGGAGTAGTTTTTCTTATCAAAAGGGTAAAAACATTTGGTGATACTTTTTCGTAAGAAAATTTTTTGGTATAATGAAGAAAAATACAAAGAAATTATTTTGAATCATTGTTTTACTTTAAATTCGAATTCGATATTTTCTAAGCCCGCAAAAGGGGTGCGAGGGTTACTAATAATCCCTTAGGGCAAGAAATTTTTTTCTGGTCGTAAAATGGCTATTTATCCAAAATTTTAGGCAACACAACATTTTTTTGTTTGCATTTATTTTAAATTGTACGATATTTTAGGGATGATTGGGGGTAGTTTCACCGCCAATGAAGTACCCAAAAATTTTATTCAGGCTTAAATTAATGTCATGAAAAATACAAATTATTATTAATATTAAATAATTTCTATAAATTTGTCATAAGATTTTTCTTAAAAAACTTCCAAAAAGGGTGTTTTTTGCCCTTTTGAGCGTGTTTTCGGCGTTCAAGGTAAGCTGCAGGACCCCAAAATTTGGAATCCGCAATCAAAAAAACGTACCCTGATGGAAGTCTCTACTTGCAGCGAAATTGGGTACCCAGGACCCATGTTTTAAATGGACTATAGTTACAAATTTTGTTTTTAAATCTGAACAACTAAATCAAAAAAAAAACAAAATAGAACTATTACAAATTTATCATACCATTTATTTATGGCTCATTGGAGAAAAATTGACCAATGGGCAAAAAAATTTAATATTTGTACAGCCTTGAATACATAAAACACAATTAGAAACAAAATAAAAACAAAACCGCATCTAACCCAGTAACTGAAGACCTGAAAGTACTCAAAAAAAAACTGTACAGTTTTCTTTTGTGGCCCCATTCTTGGGTCTTCGTGGATGCTTTCGAGCGACAAAAAGTTTATCACGATTCCGACATGGGAACCCGCTGAAAATGGCCCTCCAAAGTCCCAAAAATGAGTTTCCCGCGAATATCTGCCAAAAATGGTTCTCTTTACCATTTTTTTCGCATCACCAATATTTTTCACAAAAACGGCCTTCGAAAAATCCATAAGATTCCACACTGGATAGATCTGGTAGCAGTAGTTTCTTACTAAAAAATGCAGATGGGCAAATCAATTTTTTATCAAAACGCAAGAAATATGGTAAGGGAAATTTTCTGGTATCATTGAACTCTTGCTAAGGTCTCATTATAAAAAAGAAATGTTAATAACAAACCATTTTTTCAAAAAATATTAATAAATTAATGAGATACTCTCAAAATATTGTGAAAAAAAAAACTTTGACCGCTTTTTTAAATATTCTAGAAAAATCAGAAGGGACCTAAACTCATATGCAATGATAGGTACGGGTTATCTCATTCCGATTAACTTTGAATGATTAAAAAATGTACATTATTGCCCGAGTAATGGAACGATTCGTCCGCCCGCTTATAAGTGAATCCATGAGGATAGCGGCATTCTAGCAGAAGAGCGGCAGCTGAAATAAGGGGACTTTTGGATCTAGTTATCTCGAACACTATCGATTTTTCAAAAAAAATTATCAGGACCATTTTTGTAGATTACAAGGCGATCTTCGTTTCTTGTCTAAACAAAAATTCTCTAATTCGCATATTTTGGCAGACATTAGCGGGAAACCCATTTTTCGGGCCTCGAGGGGCCATTTCCAGCCCTTTTCCACCTGTTAATGTTGATAAACTTTTTTTCGCTCGAAAGCATCCCCGAAGACCTAAGAATTGCGCCACAAGGAAAAACTGTACAGATTTATTTACAGCTTTGTCCCTTCACTAACTGGACTAATAATACTAAATATAATAAAAAAATGTTATTTATGAAATCCTCTACGAATGTTTCCTAGTAGGTTTTAGACAATGTTATGGTTTCCATAATACTAAAAATCCTAAACTTTCATCATCTCTATTTGGTAGTTAATGCACAACGGTATAGTTAGTGATGTATCTTCAAAAATTTTCAAGTAATAACGAGTTATCACAACAATAGTGATAATTAATTTTCGGGATCTTGTCTTTTTTTGAGGCAGCACTATTAAACACACTCAGTGTTTATAAATTATTTATAGTGTGTTGTGTGACTTTAGGAAAGTGGTATTCATTTAAGATGCATTAGTTTTACAATAATGCTTAATATTCACATTTAAAAAATATAAATTTTAAAATTAACAATTGTTTTTAGAACTTTAGAAATCAGCGTCTTATTTCTCTTATTGTTTTTATTTAGTAATCTTTTCTCTAATAATAATAATATAAGCAATTTTCTAGTATGGGCGTCACTAATTTATATTACCTTCCTTTATCGATATCTCAATAAAGAAATATGCCAATGCGAAAACGAATATATCCATAGACGCTGTCTTTCGAGTTGATTTAATAAAAAAAACATACGCTTTCCCAAGATGCTCAATCAAAATCGTTTTATATGGGAGCCTCGTAATCACGAACTATTCAAAAAATATCGTAAGGTATTTTACAACCTTGAGTGTTTTATCAAGAAAAATGAGACGTGGCACTTCAATCTCAATAGGCTTTTTTCCGATTCTAATTTATTTTTTATTATTTTTATATACAAATTCTACCAATTATATATATGGAAACGACATCTAGACATGAGGTCTGCGTAAAATCATGCTTAAAAGCCGTGGGAGAGATGTGAGATTATTTATAAAATTTATATATTTTTTCGTAAATAAATATATATAAACCTGGTCAGCACTGTAAATGACCGTTGTAAAACATTACAAATGTTAAAATAACTTCTGATTAAATCTCCTAGGTGAAAGTTGCGGAATTTTTCTACAATTTTAAGGTTAGTGGGGTGTCATGACAAAAATGCGACAAAGAACTACTGTTACAGAACTGGCCAAGGTACGGACGTGCTTGCTTAGCTATAACAGGAGCAATTAAAACAACATTAACAGCAGCCATGGAGTGTCTCTTAAACCTCTCACCACTTAACCTTATAGTGATGGGAGAGGCAAGAATGAGCTACTTCCGACTGCAACAGAAACCAACTGGTATCTACGCCAGTTTGGGACACAACAACAAAAAAGTCAGGTTGGCGGCAACATCCTGGATGAGAGAACAGACCAGATAATTCCCCGAAACTCATTCAACAATAACTTGTAAGGTAAACATTCCAGATCGAAGTGAGTGGCAGCAACCCGATCTCCCCGGCTTGGAGACATCATCTGGTATACGGATGGTTCCAAAACCGAGCAGGGAACTGGAGCGGGCTTGTACAGTGAAATGAGGAATTCACAATTCTCCATTCCACTAGGAACACACAGTTCTGTATTTCAAACAGAAATATATGCTTTACTGCACTGTGCAAAAGAAAATAACAGGAGGGCTTATAAAAACAAGCGGATCTGCATAATAACAGACAGCCAAGCGTCACTGGGGGCACTAGTAAACCCCAAGGTAACGTCCAAGCTGACATGGGAATGCCAAAAAGAACTGGAAGTCCTGGAAGAACGCAACAGAGTAACTCTTGTGGGTGCCAGGACATTCGGGAATGGAAGGCAACGAAAAGGCGGATGAGCTAGCCAGACAAGGATCATCCACACCATACTTTGGGCCAGAACCTGCCCTCGGAGTGACCAAAACCACAGCACGAGGGCAAACCAGGGAATGGATCCGAAACAAACAAGAAGAATACTGGGAAAACCTCAGTAGAATTAGACATGGAAAAGCTTCATAAGAGACCCATCCAAAAGAACGAAAAAAGAACTACTTAGACAAAGTAGGAAAAGACGTCGCATAACAGTAGGGTTGCTAACGGGGCATGATAACCTAAGAGGACCTATAATATATATATATATATATATATATATATATATATATATATATATATATATATATATATATATATATATATATATATATATATATATATATATATATATATATATATATATATATATATATATATATATATATATATATATATATATATATATATATATATAAAATATACTTATTTTACTTCAACAATTGTGAAAATTATGTAGGTTTTCAACCTATGCAGGGTGGTTAATCGCAAACAAGCGAAGTTGGCACAACATGATACTTTATTTTATTCTGTATACTAATTTAAAAGTTAATAGGCAAATATGGGGAATATATTTAAAATACAAAATTTATTTTCTCTATTTACGCAATTATTGTAAAGTTTTACGTTGTCACTATACACTCCTAAGTCTGGATGTGACCAACTATGTGATGCGCAGACTCTATGGGGTCACCTTTTTTACCTCCACACATTTAAATGGAAAAGAATGTTAGAACCTTAAATTACCTAAGTTTATTTTAGGAGTACAAGATATACAAAAAGTAGAAAAATAAACGATTTTAGAGATTTTGAAAATAACAAAAAAATCTGAAGTAAAATTATTTGAATAATTTATCAGTCTTGGGTAATGTTTTTTTAAAAATATATTTCTAATAATTTAAAACACATTTGAAAAATTCTTAATACGTTAAAAATCAATATTTGTTGCTGCGGCCAGCTCTCACTAAAAGCTGTGGCACAAAATAAATAGTTACCGTACTTTAGTACTTTATCCTTTTTGGCTGTGGTTAAAGTACTGTTTATCGGGTTGTACGCTTTGGTCGCATATACACCGCTTTCATTTAAATAAATACTTCTAAAGCAGGATAGAAAATGCTCCTTTTATTTAAATATTATCAACAGGGTTAATATATGCATAGGAATAAACGACGGTAATTAGGTAGGTGTATTGATCCCCTGTACTGTCACAAACTACCATGAGAAATGGTGTTTTCTTTTGATTATCCATAAAACTGTATAGGTAACCAAGGATGTCACCTGGTTACTCATTTAGAGGGCAGGGCAACTTTTAATTTAGATAACTAATTAAAGGGATGAGAAGACAAACAGAAAAAAAAATATTTTTTAATCTGGTTACTGTTATAAGGGTAAGAAGCTCATTTATTTTTATAAATAAGTTTGCCCAAAAAGCTTTTAATTTTATTCATGTTTAACGAATGTTTGTTTTTCAATTTCCTCTTGTATTTTTCAAATATTGTTGAATATTGCCGTAAAAAATATTGCAGCATTTTTACAAAGGAACTTCATCTGCATACAAAAATAAAAACGGAGACAAAAGGAAAAAATATTCCATAGAAAATATTTACATGATTCAATTTCAATACTAAAGCGGAAAAATTTTGTATATAAAATTTTAATCCCAAGAGACATATGTATGCTTGAGTATATTGGCTGGGATTCCGTAAAAATAAAGGATTGGAAGTTCCTGTGCTTTCTACGCTAAGATTTTACGGTAATGCTTTTAATACGTTAAGACATTTGAATTATTCTCGATATTTTCTGTCATGGTATTACATTTTTAAATTTCTGTTAATTTATTACTCATTATATTATTAACAGCACTAATAAGATTTTTAAAATTGAAATAAATATTTAACAATTAAGGGTACAAAGTAACAAATAGTTATGATCCTAACAAGTGCGGAAAGATTATTTTTGCAAGAATTTTTCTACAAGCGGACGAAAAATACTACTTTCGCCGGGCGGAAAAAAATTCCGCACGCCGTGCGAGAAAAAATGAATCAACTAAAAGGCATCCGGAAAAGTAGTATTATCCGCACGCTTGTAGAAAATAGTTGTTTTCCTAACACGTGCGGCAAGTGATACTTTTCCTCACGCGGCTGCCGTTACACGAACGACGCGCAGCGGATTTGGGGTAAGCAACCAAGAGCGAAAAAGTTACTTGCCGCAAGTGTTAGGAACAATATTTTTTCTACAAGCGAGAGGAAAAACCAACATTATTTTAAAGATTAAAATATTATTATTAACGATTATTATTTATTAACGAAGGAATTTATACACTAATTATTATTATTAACATTTGTAGTAAAACTGCAATTGGTCGCGTTTTGCAAATTTATTGCTGACGCGAGTTGCTTTTCTGTAAAAAACGTTGACGGCGGCGGCGTTGGTTTCTTGATGAGCCAATCTTTTGCAACTAGAGTTTTAGTACATTGGAAGGTAGCATTAAGTGTTGTTTCTGGATAGTGGAAGGTGTTTCGGTAAAATTGAGTATTTTGTTTGAAATATCCTTTTTAAAATTTGTTCAATTCTCGAGGTATCCTTCAGCGACTGATGTAGACTTCCAGCCTCCAAGACGTTTAATGTTGGATATTTGTTCTCCGGAGTTTGCGAGAAATGTTGCAGAGGACTGGCAAAAGCTATGCCTAGTATACAATTCCGGGTTGGGAAATGTAAGATACGCCGCTATTTTCGATGGCATTTTGCAAAGGTATTAATGCAGATACATTGTACTGTACACACTCCATGTTTATAGTTCACAAAAAATCGCCTATGTAATGTTCTCGGCTTTCTTAAACTGGCATACTTTCTATATAGATTCAAAAATTTTCAATTTCCGGATCTCCAGAAATGACAAAGCTTCTAGAGCTGTGATTTTTTGAGTCTGGGATGTGTGTTATTACTATTACTAAATTTCCTTGGACTTCAACATGGCCCAGACATATTTTTGTTAACTCCTCTCTACGACAAGCGACCGCTAAGCCAAAAATCGTAGCCACTATGTAAATAAGTATCATCTGGCGCCTTATCCATGAATTTCGATATTTCTTCTTTTAAAAAGACTTTATCCTTTTTGGGTCTAAAACCAACGCTTTATTTTTTAAGGTAGGCCGTCACTTTAAAAATCTTGCTTAAATCTATCTAGATTATCTAGACCATAATGTATTGGGTTTACATGTTTTGATAAATAAGAGAAACAGGCCAGACAAATATCTTCTTTAAAACACTTCACACCCTTACTTTGACACAAGCTCTCAAACATAACAAATTCTTTTTCATACCTGTGACGAGATTTTATGGGCAGGAGATCTATACTTGCTATTTCTGCTGCTTCGATAACACAGCCACACAAAAAAAAATGTTTCCTTTCCACGAATGCAACCTATTGGGCCTTAGGTTTTTGGGATCACCGAATTCGAATCCGAGATCGGTTTGCCTGCATCAGGTCACGTTTCAAGGTTACCCCAAGGTCAAATCATTAGATTTTGACAAAAAAATTGCAAAAATTTATATAAAGGTTTTTGGGGACGCTGAATCCGAATCCAATGTCAGTTTTTTGATATCGGGTCACGTTTCAAGGTCACCTTAAGGTCAAATCATTAGATTTTGACAAAAAAAAATCAATATTAATGATTTGACCTTGATATGACCTTGAAATGACCTGATATTAATAAACTGACCTCGGATTCGGATCCAGCGACCCCAAAAACCTATACATAAATTTTTGCAATTTTTTTCTCAAAATCTAGCGATTTGACCTTGCTATGACCTTGAAATGACCTGATATCAACAAACTGACTTCGGATTCGGATTCAGCGACCTCAAAAACCTATATTTGAATTTTGCATTTTTTTTTGTCAAAATCTAATGAATTGAATTGAAGTGACCCTGAAACGTGACCTGATATTAATAAACTGACCTCGGATTCGGATTCAGCGTCCCTAAAAACCCATAAACGAATTTTTGCATTTTTTTTTGTCAAAATCTAATGATTTGACCTTAAGGTGACCTTGAAACGTGACCTGATGCAGGCAAACCGACCTCGGATTCGAATTCAGCGACCCCAAAAACCTAAGGTCAAATAGGTTGCATTCGTGACAAGAAAATTTTAATTTTGATAAGGATTTCATAAACAATTAGTTGGTTGCTATGGATTCTTTGATAATTTATATGGAGTTATTCAAAATATGTATTTACATTTGGTAAATTAGCACTATTTTATTTAATTTAATAGATCTTATGAAAAGACCGCAAAATTACAGCAAAATTCAGTTTCTTCAAATATATAAATATTATAAGCAAAATTATGCATTATTTTATAATTCGATACTAATTAATGTTCCAAAAACTAAAATATTTTACGTTTCCGCACTAGTGCGGAAAAGTGCTATTTTCCACAGGCAGATTATTGCGGTAAAGTATAATTTTCCGCACGCTTGTAGAAAAATTACCTTTCAATATTTAGCGTAAGAATATAATTGTTTTAAATACTCATAGATAAAACCATTGCTGACGTTTCTTGGTTGCTCACCTGCTTCAGTGTGCATCTTGGTAGATAGAAATAATTCTTTCCCATTTATTTAGTAATCAGTAATCGAGTCAAGCCGACTTAAGTACTGAGTTAAATACCTACTAGGTATTCACATACCTAACTATCAAAATTACAGTATTCGAATACTTTAGGTATTCGAGTACCAAAATTAGAGTATCCGAATACCAAAAAAAAAACTACTCAAATACCATATAGGGTACGAAAAAACATTTTTTACTTTCCATTTTAATTTTTTTAATAAAGTATACTGACCATCATACTTAAAAGCATTAAACATTTTTAGAAAAATTATTACAAATTGACATAGATCCAAATATTACCCTGTTTAGTTTTGATGTTGCTAGTTTATTTACAAATGTTCCTGTAGATAAAACATTAATAATTGTGAAGAATAAATTAGAAAATGATGTCTACCTTGGCAATCGAACCTAACTAAACATAACCTCTATTTTTGAATAATTAACTTTCGGTGAAACATCACATTTCTAATAAAATAATGATTTTTATAAACAAACTTCTGGCATGGACATAGGTTTACCTGTATCACCGTTTTACCGTTATAAAGTAGTATATTTATAGAAAATGTTGAATTTAATTCTCTAGAAAATTATTATTTTAAACTTTAGTGTAGTGGAGATATGTAGATATTGTTTTTTTCTATTTATCAGCATGCCAAATGTGGCTTAAACAATATGTTAATACATTTTAATACACAAGAACCCACTATTAATTTTACGTTAGAAAAAGAATCAAACCAACAAGCAGTAAATGTTCAGTATAAAATTAAATTATTTTTTAAAATTATTTCATTTAAGTACTGCGTACAACTTTCCTTTTTAATAGTTTAGAAAAACTTATATAGCATTAACTAAAATCATCCTCAGTACCTAAATAATGGTTTGGAAGAGAGCTGTAACAAGTCTATGTGACAGAATAAAAATTATTAGTTCTGATTTAAATATCAACACAGAAAAAATATGTTATTAGAAAATAGGTATTTACCTACTTTCACCAATAGTTGCTGTTTTACATTTGGACAAGCAAATTTAAAACAGATTTTAAATAGGCCTAACACATCTTACAAAATTATTTTTATCATACCTTCATGCAAATCTGCGGGGGAGGGTCAGGGGAGGTCCTTCGACTCCCCCTGGGTTTTTAAAAATTACTTAAAATAAACCAATTCCTGTCTAAATCCTTAAATTTTACAATATTGCCCAGGAATTTAAATGAGTATGATAAGTATTTAGAAATTAATACTGTGGTATTTTATTTATGTTTTTTTTTTCAAATAATTCTAGACTAGTAAATTGACTTAAACTTTTTGACCCCTCTACATTTGTTTCTAGGGGCGGCCCTGCATTCATGACTTTTAAGGGAAAATTTAACGAATAGAGTATAAATTTTACATTCGCATTATTACCGATACAAATAGTGTCATTTTAAAATCCCTTATAAATGCTATAAAATTTGGATAAGTTAAACTTCCAGACCATTAGCCAAACAGATAATAGAACCTTTTTAAAAAATGGTAAATTAAAGAGAGTGCTTTTATGTTAGTAAATAAAGGTAACTTTGTAGCATTAATGTCAGTTATTTAAATAATAGTTTGTTGCTTATTGCTATGGTAATTTTAGGAAATGCTAAAATCGTTTAGTAAAGTTATTAGTGTACCTAAGACAACAAAATAATCTTAAGACGTCACTTAGACAATAAAAAATCTCTTATATGTAAATACAATTTAATTTACATTTTAATAACGGTTACCGATGTGTGATTTTGTTTTTAAAAGGTTTTTTGCGTTTTTTTATATATATAATTTGTAAGTTTGTTAGGGTCAACTGATTTTGCGCACTTTGTTCGAGCACACATATCTGACCTGACCTGGGCAAAAGCGTGACTAGCGAAAACCCAAAGATTTTTTTTTATTCTTACCGAATAATTGTGCAGTTTTGCAGCAATTTAATTAATTTTACATCCTTTACTCCCAATGTTAAAACTTAAATTTTCCTTTTGCACTGTACAGGGTGGTGCGATTTCGACTGTTTTAACAGGAAACTCGTATTTCCTGACCAGATAAAAAAAATTGACTCGATTTTCGAAATTAGATGAATGGTGAAAACCGCATCCCGATATCTCTATCGGTATCCGAGATATAGGGCGTTTTTCATTTTTTGGCCATTTTGAAAAAGATTCGTAAGTCCGTCATTTTTGAAAACTTCCCAAAACGGTGTAAACATTCAACCAACAAGAGCAAAAAATAAGCAAATTTTTGAGATTATGGCGAGCTATGATTTATATTTAAAAAAACTAAGCTTTATATATTTTTAACGAAACTAGAAATAATTTTTAAAATCTGAGTAGTCCAATAGATTCCACTCAAAAAAGTGCCTTAAGAATGTTTACACCGTTTTGGGAAGTTTTCAAAAATGACGGACTTACGAATTTTTTTCAAAATGACCAAAAAATAAAAAATGCCCTATATCTCGGATACCGATAGAGATTTCGGGATGCGGCTTTCACCATGCATCTAATTTCGAAAATCGAGCCCAAGACACCTATGTCAATTTTTTTTCTATCTGGTCAGGAAACACGAGTTTCCTGTTAAAACATTCGAAATCGCACCACCCTGATAGTGTACAAAATGTAACACGCTACGTACAAAAGTAACCATTGACACAACATTGCAACAGCCTATAACTTAGATCCTAATTTATGTTTGACATTCATTTTCTCTTACATAATAGCGCGCAAATAAAAATTAAGTAACGATAACAAACTGGAGCGATAAATCAGTGGCAGAACATTAAGCCGGCAATATTTAAGCCTAGTAAACAATTATCTTATTTCATAAATAAATTAGCAAATTCTTTATTTGGTAAAACAATCATACTTTTTTTATATTATTTTAAGAAGTAATAAATTTGCTCGAAAATAATTAGGTTACTAGTCGAACCTAAAATAATATTTATATAAAAATTTAGACATGTCTTTCTAGACCATCAATGCAATTTGACGCTGTATCACTAATGGTCAACTCAGAATATATGTAACGTCACCGTGCCGTCACGGACCGGCAACGTCACTTCCAATCTTTTATCCATTTACACTCAAAAAATTCACAGCCTTCTATTAAAATAGTCGATATTTTTGGGACTTCTTTTGTCTTGTAGCAGTTAATCTAAAATATCAAAAAATTTAAATGATTTATGAATAAAAAAAAGTAACTGTGTTTTCATGGCTTTCATAAAACTGTTGATGGAAAGTAGAGATCTTTCCCTTGTGATATCCCCTTTTCTTACATAATATATATTATGTTAAGATATTTACATAAACTAATAATTTTATTTTGTTTTTTAAATATTCATAGAAAAATTATATTACTGTTTTTTTTATCCTACAGAATCTTTAGGGCGTAGGTAACTTACAATTTTTTATCTACATCGAATTCAGTAAAAAAAGATCCTAAGATTCTAGTTGTACATTAAAAAGTAAAAATTGTTATAACTGTTTTTAGGCATATACTTTTCACTAATAACAAAAATCCATAAGACAGAAAAACAGTTGTTAAAAATGTATATTAACCTTGGGTTGGTATCCACTGTAACAGTATCTGTTAAATGTTATGTGCCTACAGTATGTCGACCTTAAAAATATGATAACGAAGTTTAAGAAACCAAAAATCTATATTTTTTTAAACAAATACAGAAGAAGCCAAAATAGAAACTTTAACATATAATTGTATTTTCTTTGATTCAATCAGTGGGATCTGTATATATTAAAATTTGCCCTGTCTGTCCAGTAGTTGATAATCTAGATCCTTTAAAACGATGTACTAAATTATTAAATGAAATAGGAGTACTTAAGTGTAAACCTATTTTTTTTAAGATCCACAGAAATCCACAAACATTGTGGTATTCATCTAATAGATAGTTAAGTTTACCTTGCTTTTCTCACTGCAATTGCCTATGAAATGTCTCATAAGGAGCACCTGATTTTAATATAAGAAATACTTACCTAAAGTTAAAAATGCCAGGTATGTTAGTCTTGGACTTGCAAGGCAAAAACCATACAACCTTCAGGCATTTTGTTACTATATTAAAAGTAACAAACAATAAACACCAAATTATAGTTGCAATTTAATAAACACTAATCACTATAATTAAAATATTTTTATCAATTAAAAAAACTTTTGCCACCACAAAATAAAATCACACAAGGCAAAACAATTAAAATTAATACGGCGCAATCTTCTACCCAACACAACGAAACATGTAAAACGCGCTGCGCCGTCGCACACGGAAACGGGACTCCGGCTTTGACCAAAGTTTAATATGTTGCCTACCTACACACTGATTTATCAGGGATCTAACATAGAAGTTCTGTTTGGCTTTCACGACCTACGAAGAAGGGATGCTTTAATGCATATTAAATGAAAATTTAATGTCGAATTGTTACAAAACTGCTTATCCAAACATGTTGTAAAAATGGGAACGAAATCCCTACTGTCTGGTATATACAAAAAAAAAGGAACTCCGTTTTAAGTAGGAATAAGCGATATATCACTACCGGTGATTTAATCGCCGTTATTGAAAAATCGCCGATAGCAAACGTTGACGAAAATCGCAAATAACGGCGATCGACAGAAACAGCGATTTTTTTTAAACATGCGAAATCGCTTCAACTAACATGCAACACAGCTAATCGCGTTGAGTGATATAGAGCGAAATGCAACGTATTTCACTGAACTATAAAGCAGAATTACAGTTATCTATAATATTATATATAGTTATTCCATATAGTTAACAAAAAGAAGGTGTATTTTGTGTGTTTATAATCAGTAGGAGGCAGGCAAGTGAAATTAATATGCCATAGCAAAATGAATCACTCGAGAGCGCTAATAGCCGCAAATGATGAAAACACTAGTTTGACGTAGTGCGAAAAGTCGCGACCGCGATAACGCTTTTAAATCGCCGTTATTTAAAAATCGCGATCGCCGTTATGCAAATACAGCTATTAGCCCTAGTTCTAAGACAGTTAAAAACAGACAACCTGTTTTCTTTGCTGTTCATTGACACTCTCTACCTTGAACCGTTTCTTCTGCCTTACAGGATTTGTCAATAGGGCTGTACCGAGTGTTTAGTGAACAACAGAGAAACCAAGCATCTAGTTAAAACAACAAATATCGTTACCTTGCAGTAAGATATAAGAATCTTACTTTTGATGCCGTACTGAAATCACATTCAGCAGAATCGACATCGGATTTGACCGGAGTGGGTAAATAAATATGTTTTAAAAATTTCTATTTTTTCAACATATTTATCCATCTAGCGATGAGATCAAACAAATTTTACTGTTGTAAAAAACTTCTTTGACGTTAGTTTTTGAAAAAATATCAAAGCTTTAGTGTTTATAGAGCATTTAAATTTATCTAGATTACTATAAGAAAAAAACGTAAAATTAGGTTTTTCTTGGATCAATTAGACAAAAGATCGAAAACGCTTTTAGATAAATGTATCACTTCGGTTTTGTCTTATGAAAATGGCTTTGCGCTTCAGAAATTTAAAATGTATTTTTATATTTTTCTATTACAATATTTAAAAATCAAATTAAACCTGTTAATTAGAATTATGGCTATTAGAAAAAAAGTTGATAAAAGTTTAAAAATCTAATTTGGGATTACCCTGAACACAAAACAAAAACATTAAAAACCATTGCTTACCTAAAAAATAATGACAATGTTTCCGTTTTGTGTGCAATTTAATCCTAAAATAGGTTTTTAAACTTTTATCGACTCTTCTGCGCTATAATTCCAATAAACAAGTTTAATTTTATTTTTAAATACTGTAAGAAAAAGTTTTATTTATAATTTTTGAATAGAAGGTTCTTCTTTTACAACTTTTTATTCTGAACAAGTTTTCCAAATATTTTTTTTTCTATATTTTAAAATTAAGGTAGTTTAATCTGATGTTAAATATGTTAATATACACCTACCCGGTATACGCTAAGATTTATTTAAACTTTGACCATTGTTTTGTAGGTTTAAGGACATGCAGAGTTTTTTTATCAAAAATAATTTTTTTTGAGAAATTAGAAACAAAAAGTTTTGCATATGGATCGACAATGACGGCGGTTACTGTATATAAACAGGGTGTCCGGGAAAATGTGGGAAATCTCCCAGATGTGAAAAAAAACGTGAAAAAAATACTAAAAGTTCAAATAAACTTTTTTCGTATAGGCCTTCTCTTCGGAGATATTGGCTCCCAAAAAGCTCCAATATAATCAACATAGAAATAATTATTAAACCACCATGTATATTTTCATTTTATTTTAATAAGATATAAAATCAAGTAAAACTCTTTAAATTGCTATTAAAGAAAGGGTTGTGAATTACTGACACGCCTGCAAGGCGGCCTGAGACTGTAACAGGAAAAACATCTCAAAACTTTGGTCAAATTCTAGTGCATGTGAGAAAATCATCAATAATTTTTTTTTTTTTTTAATATTTACTACAAAACTAATACAACTTATTAAAAACATATATTAGTTTTGACTTTAAACAACAAATAACAAAATAAAAAAGGCAATTAAAAAAAAAGAAATCGACTTCGAAAGAAAATTTACTCGAAAATGTAAAATAATATATTTACACTAAATTAACCAACAAAAACGGAATCAAAAGTAGATACGAAACAAATTAGGGGCTTAAAATGTTCTTTAAGGTCGATGTCAGTGCTTAAGAAAAATACCTACCAAATATAAAAAAAAATAAAATCAAAGGTTGTTAAGTAAAATGTCTTTTTTACTCCATTTTGTAACAGATATTTTATTTTTATTTTGATTAAGTTTTATATTCGATGAATTTGCTATCACCAACCTTAGAAAAATTATAAACCCCTTATTTGTTTTATTTATTTTAATTTTGTTTTTGTTCGTTAATTTAGTGTAAATATAAAAAATAGTATTTCACATATTTAATGAAATTTTTTAAAGTCGATTTTTTTTTCAAATTACCTTTTTATTTACTTTTTAATACATTGTTTGTTTTTGTGACGTCATGCATTAAATTTCATTCAAAAACAGGAAAATTAAAGATATGTGTGGACTTCCATTGGAATTAAAAAAAAAAACAATGTTTCAACTAGTGAGTATCTCCAGCCGTCTTCAGGTAAATAGAATAAAATCCGTAAAATCGGTTTTAATTATAAATATACATATTAGAATAAGTTGCATTGTTAATGAAATCTGTTTTTGTATACTCATACAATGATTTCTTTCTTTTAAATTAAGCACATTACACTATTAGGCCATTAGCCCACCGTAGCAAAAAGGTACCTATTAGGTCGCCAATCGAAAATTTTTTTTTTAATTGACTTCCACGAGAACAAGTAGTTGTTTTTTATATGTTCCTTTCATTTATATCCAAATCTGAAACTCGCTCTCCCGAAAAAGTGATCAAAAAATTTTTATTGACAGTTTATTTGTTTATGACACTGTAGCTAATACATTATTGAAAAAGGAACAAAATGGCTTCTGCTACATTGAAATTCATCAATTAGAACTGGAGATATTGCAAATTTAGTGCAAAATAAGGATTTTTTCGAGCTATTCCGCTCATAACTTGGCTTCCATTCATCATAAAAAGTCGCACAAATAACTTGCCCGAAGAATTTATTGATGTGTTATAACATTAAGGGACCGTACACAACCTATAAACTTAAAAATCTATTGTTTAAAAAAAATACAAAATAATGAAATTTCTGTTACGCACCTAACGTTTACTGTTGCCAGAAATGTGACGTCAAACCTTTATTTTGTGCAAATATAATATATTTTTTAGAAATAGCAGATATTACATCATCAACATCATTATCGTCATTAACAACAACAACACCACCTGTTTTAAATCCACTGCTGGATATAGGCTTCACGTAAATATTCCATTGCTTCCGGTCTTGAGCATGCATTCAGTGCATCCAGTTATGCTGACACTGAATGTCGTCTGACCATCTTGTCGAGGGACATCCTCGATTACAGTACGCATCGTGCCCAGGCCTCTATTCTAAAATTTTCTTTGTCCATCTTCCATCTCTGATACTGGCAAGATATCCTGCACAGTTCCATTTTGGCATTGTAATTCTTTTAACTGCCTTCGTTTCACCGATTTTTTCCCAATTATATAATTTGTAAATATATCTCTGGGGGATGTATTCAACGTTGATTTATCCATTGCTTTATGTTCCACTTGTATTGTATTTATGACCCTTCCGATAAACGTCAGTGTTTCTGCTCCATATGTCTGAACCGAAAGCATACCTTGATCAAAGACCTTCCTTTTAGAGCACATGAAAATAACTGATTTAAAGGCTTCCCTCAGGTTTCCATAAGCTGCCCATGTTTGTCCTTTTATCCTCTTTAATTCTGCGGTCTGGTTGTATCTTCCTAACTTAATGTCGTTGTTTTAATATTTATAGGTATACACTTGTTCTATTTGTGTGCCATACATTTAAATATTTTTGGCCAGTACAAAGTTGGTCATGTATTGTGTTTTAGAGAAGGTAATGTTAGGGCCAACTTGTGCACAAGAGCTTCAAAGGTCCTGAAGAAGTTGACATACATGATTTACCCGGTCTGCAATAAAGACTGCATACCTCAAGTTGTTCAGATATTTTCCATGTTGTCCCAACAAAACGTGTAGAAGATATGGTGTCTCCTTCTCTAATAGCTTTCCCAGGAAGAATTTGTTTATGGCCATAGTACATTTTAACTCCAGCTGTTATGATATTATCTATATTCTGCAGAAGGGCTGTGTACTACAATAAGTATTGCAAGTAAGAGCTCCTAACATGGAGCTATGCTGGACTAAGTCAATCGTTTTTTTTTTTGAAGTCTGCCAATATCAATTTTAATGGCTTGTGCTAGTCATAAGTTTCTCTCTTAAGGACTTTATTACTTGTAGTTGGTTAGTTTTTCCAAAACCACTTTAAAATATAGCTTGCTTTATAGTTTGGTAAAAATCTAGTTTAGGTCCCAGTCTATTAAAAATTACTCCGATAAAGAACTTACATAAATGGGATAACAAGCTAATAGGTTTGTAGTTTCCAATATCTTATATATTTTCTATTTTGTGTAATATTCTCATAAAGGCATTACTGTACATATTTGCCTCCCAGTTTTATCATTTCACTTACAATATCATCTTCTCCAAGCCTTTTGTTTTTCTTCGTGCCTTTTACGGCTGGTTCAGTTTCCTCTTCTGTTATATCCACAAGTTTCTCTGATCCTTAATTTTATATTACTGGGATTTCTGCCTCTTAATTGAAATCATCCCGACTATATAATGTTCTATAATACTTTTCGGTTTTTAAAAACTCTTGTTGTTCGTATATAAAATAATCTTGTTTATTTTTGAACTTGAAAATGTTCCTCTTTTCTGTCTTAACTTTGTTTCAAAACTTTTAGGCTTTTTTTTGTTCTATGGTATTATCTATCTTTTTAGTATTAAAGTTCCCTATGTCTTCCTAATGGCCCTTGAAATGTTTTCTTAGCTCTGCTGTGTTCGTTGTGTGTTTATCTTTCATTTTCCTTCTTTTTTTCGTTGGGTTTTTTGTGTATCAGTAAGTTTTTCATTTTTCTCTATTTTACTATCTCGCGCCCTTTTTGCGCCTTCTTTAGTACCACCACCAACGTCTCATAAAGCTGTTTAATATTGGTTTCATCTTGCATGACATCCTGTGGGTTACTCTCTATCTCTTTTCAATATGCCCTTATGTTAATTATCAAAGTACATTTGACTGTTCTAGTCTTTACTAACACATTTTTTTCTCTCCTTTTTTTGCGTGCCTATATCTTCGCTCTAACCATTCTATGGTCACTGCCATTTGGACATTTGCTTAATACAGTTAGGTCTTGAACAGCCTCTTTTTGTTAGCAATTCTAAAGTCAAATTTGTTTTACAGAAATTATTTGTAATTGCTTACGCCACTGTTCTTTACAACCTTATATTGTTAATAATTATTTTCTTCTCATGGATGTTTAGTAGTATTTGAACATAGATAACAAGCGGCACGATAAAACTGTTTGTGTTTTGTGAGGTTTTTTAAAATTTTATTAATATTAAAAAAAAAGAAAATGTTAACCGCTAAATATGTGTTGCTTGGTATTTCCGTTATGTTATTCGGTAGATTGTCGGTAGTTTCAGGTGCAAGAATTCTATGTGTTTTTCAAATGCCGGCAGTCAGCCATCAAGCGACCTTTCAACCAATATCTAGAGGACTTTCCCTAAGGTATAGATATATAAGAAAGAGGGTATATAATTAACATAAATAATTAAATTTATTTTTTAATATTTTGAGGGTAGAGATAGAAAAAACACATTTTTATCAGTTAAAATGTGCACCAAACAATCTACTTTTTCTGTATTTAAAAGCTATTATCCCTTAGGGGTGACAAAATTTAGCTTTTTTTAATGACCTACAAATTAAAAATTGCAAATGGTAAGACATAGAATAATTAATTTCCGACCTAAAATAGTCTTTATTTTGATTAAAAAAATAATATAATATATATATATATATATATATATATATATATATATATATATATATATATATATATATATATATATATTGAAATCATGTTCTGGTGGCACTTAAGTGGTTAAACTCAAATAAAATTTAATTAAATTTTGTTATAGAACTATCAGGTTTTTTTAATAAATTTTAATCCTCATTTTATTGTTATTTAACTATATTGGGTTATCAAAAAGTACCGCAATACTTAAATTTATTTAGACCCGCCAAAGCAACGCTTACAAAATTCGATATGGCACTGTTGCCAGATTTTCCAGTTTTGTGCTACACATATTTTTTTTTGTTATCTGAAATGAAATGTTCCATTAATTTTATTGTAGCAATTTGGACGTACCAAATTATAACTGCCTTGTAGCAAAATTTATATTAGTTAACTTATATCTTCATTAAAACCTTTGAAACTATTAATTTATATGGCTATTAAAGGAAAAAAACTATAAATTAGTATTTTTAGCATAACATGCAAATTACAGTTTAAAGCGCGTGTATACTAAAACTATAGTTAGGTATAAAACACTTTTTTAAATAAATTTAAAACTTTAAAAAATAACATAATTTTAGGAAAATAAAAATATTAATAAATATCTTCAAATTAAAAACCATATATTCAATGTTTGTTATTATAGTTTTTACTACAAAGTATGTCGCAATTTCTTTAAATTAAATTAACTTTATTTACTGAAAGTTACGTGCATCTTTTAAATAATCATGAATTCAATAATATTGGGCAATTACCACTTAATAGTTTAAATATTATATTTTTGGTTATTTTATAATTGCCAGCTTTAATAATAGTTTAATGATTAAAGACTATATTAAGATTATCCCCTTTAAACTAAATATTACTTTATTACATAATTGATTTTACGATAAGCATAAAGTTACTGTTCTATTTAAACAAGTTTGGTTTGTTTAGCAAGGTAATACTAGCAAAAAATTAACGAAAATTACAAGGTTAAAAACCAGAAAACCAAATATTTTTTATTTGTTTGGTAACAGACATCATTAAATTATATCTAAAATCCATTTATTTTACAACGGTTATAATGAGATTTAAGATTTTATTTTTTGCAGTTTTATTGTAAATACTTTAAAAGTAGCGACATTCAAGGATAAAAATTACAGATAAAGAGGGCACATTTTGTTAACTAAATTTCAAAAGCAAAAATCCGAAAAGGGCATATTTGCAGAGAAAAATTAAATTAAAATTTAAGGAAACCGTTTGTATTTATTTTCAGTAAAATGTAAAATTTTGCAACGTTGTCGGATCAAAAAAAAAAATTAACTTAGCTTTAAAGCATTATGGATTAAATAATAATACAAAAACGTAGAAAATAATAAATTATTAAATAAGGTAGTTTTTTGGAAGCGAGGTCCACCCTACTTTTGCCCATAAAAAATTTGACTCTGTTTTTGTTACACAAAGTGAGACATTTTTATTGTTAATTCAGGTACAGTACTTAATATTCTTTTAAACAATACATGCGCAGTGTTTTAAATTTACCCTTACAGATGTTAAAGATGACTGGACCCCACTAAAAAATACCTTTATTATAAATAACACACCGTTTATAATAATGGTCAAGGTCAAGTGTCATTCGTTAGTGGCTAGGAAGGGGGGAGGGTAATTCATATCCCATTTTATTAAGAACATTTATTCTACAAAAGATACCATAAGACGTATGCGGGGTGCTTTAACCATTTAGTTTTAACTTTTAAAAACTGTATTGCATATTAAAACCTTATTTTTAGAGGTCATGAGGTGATCGCTGTAACTCCTCGTCCATTAAATGATAAAACTTTAACTAACCTGACAGAGATTGACACCAGCTACACTTATGAAATCATAATAAGTCATGGATTTGAATTTTTTATGTCTAAAGAGGTAAATATATACAAAGAAAATGAATATTAATAACTTATTACAAATAGAAAAATAAAGCAATTATTAGATAACAGAGAATAAAAATGTTTTTATTAAGTACAAAAAAAAAAGAGGAATTACATTTAAATACTAATAATAATAACGATAATATTAATAATGATTTCAATAAATATAATAGTGATTATATTATTTATATTGATAATAATAATAACAATAAGGACTTATAAATGATACTTGTACTAAAAAATATTAATTATCTGTTGAAAAAATGTGTTATAATAGGATATCTTTAAAATAGGTTTTGTATAAGTTTGCAAGAAAGCCAATAGGACTTTGGAATGTGACGAATAAATAGATGCTGTTAAAAGGCACTTACAAAACTAGAGGCCATCAAAATATTCCAATTTTTCTTAACTGTAGTAAAAAACAGAGAAATTATTATTATTTGACATTTTTCCAATAAATCAAAATCATCAAATAATGTTTGCATTAAATCTTCTAAAAACAGATCTGTACTTGCAGCGCAGTTGATAAATAATAAATTAATGTTAAAAAAAATGGTAAGGGATAAAGAAATATGTTATCTAAAACACAAGTGATTAATTTTAGATTTCAAAGAGGTTTAAAAATATTTAACCATATTTTAAACACCTACGGGGGTAGTTTTTAAGATCTAATATTGATTTATACTTAAAACTTCAATTTTCTTTATATATAATTTTTATTCATTTTTAGTATTCTGTTCAGTCAAAAATTAAAAAGATATTTAAACTATACAATGAGTACGCAAAAGCAATTTTTGAAAATGAGGAATTTAAGAAAATCTACAATGACCCGAATCAAAAATTTGACTTGATTATTTCCCAAATCTACATCAGTCCGATAATGTTTGCTCTTTCGGCTAAACTGAAGGCTCCAATTATCGGAGTCTCGTCCATGGGCGGGTGGAGTGGGACGCACGTCGCTATCGGCAACCCTAACCCTCCGTCACTGTATTCTGAGATGTTTTTGCATTACAACGGAGACTTAAGGTAAAAATAATAGAATATAAGTATTAGGATATATTATAATCTATATGTCTGTGGATGATGAACATATTCCAAATATTTATTTTGTTTATTATTTACTATGTATTTAAAGGTATCATTGCTTAAATTTGTTTCTATTGTAGTATTTCCATCTGTATGAAAATAGCTCTTTGCAACTTATTGCATTTTTTGAATTTATTATAGTTTGTAAAATTTTGATAAAATTGCTTTATGAGCACAAAATTTTATGACTAGTTTATGAAAGACCTGGTGTTAAAAATTTTGGGTGTGTAAAAAATATATATTTATTAGCGTTGTATTTTGGGCCTAATGTGTCCACTTGTTTAATAAAAATATTTTGGAAAGAAATTAAGCGTAACCCTATGTAATATAATGTTATAATATGATAATTTTATATTATCATTGCATTATTATTTTATTATTACGAAAGTTTTAAAATATTGACAAATATCTTATTTGGTAGCAAAGCTGTCGCAATAACTTTTAAAAAGTAATTTAACTACAATTACCAATTACTAGCATGTTGGACTTTGGGATACTCTGTATAATAATTTGATATATATTTTTGTAATATATAATAAAATTTAGGATTTGATTAATTATAATAGTTTAAGTAATCAGGATAAAATATTTTACCTAAAAAAAAAGATTAAGTCTTTCCACACCATAAATTTTTAACATTCCGTAGTTCAAAGACTAATCATAGGATTTTAATTAACAATTACTCATGGTGACTTTTTTTTCATCAGCAAGTTCAGAACCATAAATTATTAAAGCTTTGCCAAGAGTCATTTTCCACAGAAATGGGGGCACTCTCTTTTGTATTTTAATATATTGTAGTAATATTTTAATTTTAGTTTTTATGAACGGGTAAAAAGCACCCTATACTTTTTGTGGACACGATACTATCTACATTTTGTAGCGATACCTGAATGTGACGCGATTGTCAAAAAGTATCTGGGGCCAGATCTTCCGTATTTGGCAGATATTGAAAGAAATGTCAGTGCTTTATTTTTAAATATTAATCCGATACTTTACACGCCAAGACCAATGGTGCCGACTGTCGTTCCATTGGGATTTATGCACGTTAGGCCTGCAAAACCACTCCCACAGGTTTGTGCGCCCATACATTTTTTTTTAAAATAATTTAAATAATAGGTCTGCTTGTTATTCAAAAATTACACATTTTGTACACACATGGTTTTAAAATACACCTCCAATAAGAATGCTTACGTAAAAAAGGGTAAAATTGTGTACACTATTTCTGAAAAACAAACAGACCTAATAGTAAATGTTTTATTTTATAAACTTTTGGTTATCTTTGTTAAAAGTTATAAAAAAATTTTTTATTCCAAGCCAATGTTGAAGTATAACCAAGCTATCTTGGATTATATTGCAACGAGATAAATTTGCAAATCATCTCAAATTACTTGAATCTTTTTGCATTCCAATTGAAATAAGTTTGTTAATGGATTATGTATTTTTTGCTGTTTTTTAAGCAGTATTTTTGAATTTTAAGCAAAAATTAAGATTGGCTTGATTCTGACGAATTTTCTGAATTACAGGTGTCCAGGTGTAACATAGACATAGAAAAAGTTATAAATAATTGCGGCATAAAATAAATTAAAATTAAATCCAATTTTTGTCGTATTTTAAATAAGTGTCGCATTTTCGACATAAATTTT
>JAHBCN010000133.1:147500-155000 GCA_019359885.1 Listronotus oregonensis
TGCCTTCGCCGTGTAAAATTTTGGAAGGGTATTTCGGATATATTTTGAATTTTTTTTTTATAGCATAAGGAGCTTTCCAACATTTATATTTTAAAGTTAAACATTTTTAAAATAAATTAAGCCCACAAACGACTAATGGCAAAATCTCTTAAATAATTGGCATTTTTTGTTTTTTGGCTTTATAAATTTATATACAAGTTTTTTAGTTCTTAAAAGTGACTGGTTAGGTTTGCAAAAACTCTGTTAAATCGAATTTCATCAGAAAGTAAATACACCAAAATTTTACCCAAAGCAAAAATTTAAAAAGTAAAACTAAGCAACATTCTTTAACTGGACAAGATAGAGGTTCTGTTCTTATACTAATATTACTTAAAATTATTTTACCTTTCAGATTTGGTTAGGTGGTACAACGAAACCAGATAATCAAAAGTTTAATTTTTAAGTTGTAAAATACAAAAAGTTATAATTTTCTTAGTAGTTTATTTTTTTTTATAAACACGCAATCACGTTAACTTTTACCTAAGAAAGAATAAATTTAAGTAATGAAATAGATACACGCCATTAAGAATAAGTTTGCGACTTTCTGGATAATATTTAAACTGAAATGTTATTGTTGTATCTAGTTACAGACAAAACATGAAAAAACTTCGTCAGCTTCTACAAGACCAGCCGATGACTGGTTTAGAAAGAGCTATGTGGTGGTCAGAATATGTCATCAGACATAAAGGAACTGCACATCTCAGAAGCCCAACTGTAGACATAGAGTGGCACAAGTATTTGTTACTGGACGTGTTCGCTGTTCTTTTAGGAGGTCCTATATTGTGCTTAGTAATTATTGTAAAAGTTATTAAATTCCTTCTTCAAAGAAACCCTAAAACTAGTCGAGTGAAGGCTAAAAAATTGTAATTTTTTTATATGTGTTTAGTTTTTATGACATAGCATATGTTTCTTTTTATATTATGGTTACCTAAATAAAATTAATACTTAAAAATACAGAAAAATAAAATTAAAATGTTTGTTAAAAAGTTTCAATGTAATTGATTTTGTTAAAAAAAGCCTACATTTTCAGACCGATGTATAAGGTTCAGGGTAAGTATGGAAATGAATTCTTAATACCAATAAGAGATCTAAAAGTGAAGTTTAGTTTTTTTTGTTTTAATATTGGCCTAATATTGGTTTTCAGTTAAATATAGTAAATATTTCCAAAAGCGTTAAAGATATTTAACAAAAACAAAAAAAAATTAATTATACAAATATAACAATTTAAATATTTTTTTGGAAAATAAAATAAATAACCAGTGTGGCAAAAAAAATCCAACTATTTTTAAAAACGTCCTAAAAGCTTTTAAACTTTTTGAATTTCATTGGCCCTTTTTTGTTTCTACGACTAAATCTATCAAAAGCACGATCAAGAGGATTATTCAGAAAAAATTAAAGAAAAACTATCTTTTTTCTTGGTGGATAAAATTTTATATGTATACAAAATTAATTAATTGCAGTAACTTTTTCTACTTTTTTAAATTAAAATTAGTCATACTATACTCTTGTGGCAAAAATAAATGTTTAACTTTTCCTCGTATATCCTAACATTTTTACTGGGTTTAAATGGTCATATTGTAGCTTAAGGAAATACAGAATTAATCTACATAAAAATTAGTTTAAGTTGTTTAACAATATTAGAAAATATCATTTGCTGTCGACATTTTGCCTGTCACCACTGTATACAGGGTGTTTCAGGTAGTGGGACACAGAGCAATAGCACATTCCTTATTCGAAATAATGCAACTAACGTAAACTTGCTTTATCCCAAAGTTGATATTAACTAAAATACAGGGTGTAAAACTTTTTATTTTGTTTTTGTTTTTTCGCAATAATTTTATAACTAAAAGACATAGCGGTACAAAATTGGGGATTTGGGGGTTTTTTGAGGCGAGAAATTCAAATTCGTCCATGTTTTTTATGTTGCTAGTAGAGGGCGCCAGTTACGGCCTATCACACTTTTTTTAGATGGCATAACTTTTTTAAAGGTTACTTTATTGACCTGTTTATTAAAAAATGTATATTTCATTTAGGTCTCTGGAAGCCACTGTTTTCGAGATAAAAGCGCTTTAAAGGGCCCCGCAATTTTCCTATGGAAAATGGGTTTTGGCCAGTTGTTTTCAAACTTTGCAAAGTAATAGTTTTCAACACGCTGATCAAAAGTCTCTACGGGCACAAATCCCAAAAAACCCTCTAACCCCCCAAAATCACCCTCAAAAGTCTCCAAGTCCCCAGTGACCTTAAAGACTGGTTTTGAGGGGGTTAGGGGAGTTTTTAGGTTTTGTGCTTATGAAGAGTTTTAATTAGCATGTTAAAAACCATTACTTTGCAAAGTTTGAAAACAATTGGCCGAAACCCATTTTCCATAGGAAAATTGCGGGATCCTTTAAAGTGCGCTTATCTCGAAAACAGTTGCTCCTAGAGACTTAAATGGGGTATAAATTTTTGACGCAGTGGGCATTATAGTAACTTCTTTTTTAATAAAAAGGTCAATATACCAAGTTTAAAAAAAAAGTTATTCCATCTAAACCAGGTGGGGTAGGCTGTAGCTTGCACCCTCTACTAGCAACATCAAAAGTATGGACGAATTTAAATTTATCCCCTCAAATAACTTTTAAATATCAAAAACAAAACCAAAATTAAAAGTTTGACACCCTGTATCTTAGTTATTATAAACTTTGTGATAAGGCAAGTTTACGTTAATTGTATTATTTTGACCCAAGGAATCTGCTGTTGCTCTGTGTCCCATTACTTTTGGGACATCCTGTATATTAAATTATTTTAATAAAAAAACAGCTGTGACAGAAGCCAAAAGTAAGATTCAAATAATCCGGTAAATTACAGCCAGGCGCCTTAACTCTAAAGGGTATATGGTTTTGTATGATAGGTTTGTAAAAGTATTAAGCTACCTTTGAAATGTTTTACAGTTTATTGAAAACATGGAGTTATTGCTTTGTATACTTACTACTAAAAATACGATTCGAATAGTCACTTCAAAAGAAAATTTATTTTTAAAGGAAACTCTAACGAGTCCTGATAAGATAAGAGGCTACAGAAATCACATTAGCTGCTGCTGCAACTAAATTATTCTTTCAAAAACCATTATAGTTGACAGGCACGTGTGAAGTTGCTATTTTCGCCGCTGCGAGATCACGTACAGGTTTTGTGTGTGCTGCACAGAACTTTGGTGGGATTTCTAACTTTGTTTTTGAAGTTAGTGAGAAAATGTAGCTTTTCCCTTCGCTCAAAGTTGTAAAATAACTTTAAGATAGTTCTAAATTGAAGCTTAGTTGGTTCCCGATGGCTTATATTTTCTGACTTTTTTGTTAGTTTGTAAGCAATAAACAATATAAATATTAGTAAAATTGTACTTGATTCATTAAATTTTGTTTGGTGCAAATAAATTTAAATATAATATCTTTTAAGATAATTTAAGATAAAAAAAGCATAGAAAGTTTAACAAAAATGTTCCATTTACATTTTTTCATTACTACATTACTGTCTGGTTTATATTGTATCATATTCAAGTTAATAATCAATTAGTATTAGCAGTTGTAATTTTGCTGAGTCAAGTGATAATAGGGCGTAAACGATTTTATTTTAAATTAATATTATTTAAAGTAGGTATGGTAACATACATATTACTTTCTTTGTGTTTTAAACCAAGAAATTTGGCTAGCACAACTCTTTCTTCAAACACTTCATATCAGATAAGTTTTCGTACAAAAGTGTACATTTTTCTAAGCTTGTTAGGCTATTCTAAAAATTTATCTGTTTCATTGTACATATCAGATAAGTTCAAGGTACAAATTGAAAGTGATACATTAAAATTTCAAGTGTGATTACTATTCTGAATGGTATAGTAGTAATATAGATGAGCAGTCAAGGTACCATTTAAACTTTTTGATAATATAATTTGTCAATAAATTATACCAAGTGTCACAGGAGTGAAACGTGATACGGGGGTCCCAAAAATAAAATACTTTTATATTTTGACCTGGAAAAATCTGATTTCTACTGTATTATAAAACAATTTCTATTTGTGCTGTAACGTCGTCATATCTTTCCGCCTTACAAACTTCGCAGTTGGGAAGAGGATTCGGGTTTTTAAGTGAAATATACATAATTTCTTTTACCAAATTTAAGTGAATTTTTGCGCCTAAATCAAGAGCAAATTTTGTAACTTTTCCTTTCACATAATTTGTGAATTTAAGCCCTAATAATGATAATGTTAACATCTGATAATGTCAGCAGTTTGTAAGTAAATTGATTCTAAGGCTATCAGTGCCCATTTAAAAATAATTTTGATCTTTCACATTTCTTTTGATTTTATTAAAGTACTTGATTTACCTAGAATTTGTCATGGTCAAAATATTCTTTTACTTTTTAAACCATCGACATCGCACAACTTAGTTTTTTGTATATATTTGTAAATATTTGACTCTATTTGCTGATACGCCCATTGGCGTATCACACCATATTTTGCGTATTATTTAATTGTATACTGTTTTAAATAAAAACTTGGGTACCGTTACTCTACTCTTTGTGTCTTGAATAGCAATAGTTTTTCTACAGGGCGTCCATAAAAACCTTAATTTGCACCTAAGTATTCATATGTTAATCTTTAGCAGACAACAGAGTGTGTCTGGAACTACTTTTAGGGCGGAAGCGCAACGATAACCGTTTCCCCTCTAGTAGTCTATTTTGATCCTATGTCTTTATTACCAATCATATTTACTACTATACAGTTGTGTTATTATATTTTAATCAAATTTTTAGGGGACATCCAGCACGCTATAATAAAAAAATGTTTTCTTCTATCTCCAAGCAAAACATACAAAATTTTTAAAAATATTATATAAAGACCAAAAAACAATTAAATAGTGCCTGTCCTTTACATTCACTTAATAACTGATAATTTCTGTTCTTCTGTATTTTCTTTTAGTATACCATACTCACATATAATCAAATTAGACCTAGCCTTGTCTGTTGTGGGTGAATGAGGTGGCAAGAATATTTTTGCTGGAAACCGTTTATAATAATGTATAATTTTTTGCGTTTTTTTGGATCCTTTAAATTTTTCTAAATACCTCCATATTTGGACAAAAAACATTATGCTATGATGAACTATTAGGTTAAGGTTAGGTTTAAAGTAAGTGGGCTTACCACCCTCCACCGCGACCGATCGGTCTATTGTGGCTCACACCTTTTTATATTCCTCCCACCAGGTCCAGATTTCTAATAAATCTGATGATCCTGTTGGGAGAGAGACCTTTCACCTCCCCCGACAACAAGGTGTCATTGTTGAGGATTGCTAATCTGAGTCGTGCCACCGCTGGATACGAACACAGTATGTGCTCTGCCGAATCATACTGCTCCTTGCACATGCGGCACTCGGCGTCTTCCTCTAGGCGGATCTTGTGCATGTTGTATTTCAATCTGCAGTGTTTTGTGTACAGTCCTACTAGAGTATTAAGGTGTGCCCTTGATTGCTCCAGTAGTTTGACGGTACATTGTTGACTCGGCTTGAAAATGGGGTAGGTTTAATTTCTTAAAGGGTGGGTTTGGGGAAAAAAAAAATTTTTCCCCTTTTAAATTTTAGCGAAATTGGTTTTAAAAACGGGGTTTTTTTTTTAAAAAATGTTTAACCCAAAATTTTTAAAAAATTTTTTTAAAGTTTTTAAAAAAAAAAAAACCCAAATTTTTTGTTTAAAATTTTTTTTTTTTAAAAAACAAAAAAAAAAAAAAAAAAAAAAAAAAATATTTTTAATTATAATTTTTTTTAAATTTTTTTTTTTTTTTTTTTTTTTAAAAACCCCCTAAAAATTCCAAACCTTTTCTTTTTTAATTAAATATTTTTAAATTTTAAAAATTTTTTTTTTCTTTTTTTTTTTTAAATTTTTTTATTTACAAAAAATATCAGAAAATTTAAAATTAAGTTTTTAAAAGAAATGGCTAACTAAAACGGGAAATTTTTCCCACCTTTTTTTAAAATTGAACCGTTAAATTTTACCCCGGGGGAAATTTTAATTTTTTTCCCCCCCCCCGCAAAAAATTTAGGTTGTTTTTCCCCCCCAAAAACACCCCCCGGGGGAATTTGGGAGGTAAAACTGGTGTTTTAAGTAAAAAGGGATATTTTTTAAAAAATTTAATTTTTATTTTTAAAAATTTTTTTTTTAAAAATTTAAATTTCAAATTTAAATTTTAATTTTTTTTCAAAAAAGTAACAAATAATTTAAAAAAAGGGGGGAAATTTCCCCAAAAAAAAAAAAAAACTTTAAAAGAACCCAAAAAAAAAAAATTTTTAAACCCATTTTAACTTTTAAAAAAATTTTAATCCCCGAAAAAATTAAAATTTTAAAAAAAAATTTTAAAATTTTTTATTTGGGAAAAGGTTCAAAACCCTTTTGTGGGTTAAAAATTTGGAAATTTTTAAACTTTTTTATAAAAAAAACAAAAAATAATTTTTTTTTAAAAATTTTTTTTTAATTTTTGAATTTAAAAAATTTTTTTTTTTTTTAAAAATTTTTTTAAAAATTTTAAATAAAAAATTATAATAAATTATTTTAAAATTTATTAAAATTATTTAAAAATTAAAAAATTAAAATATATATATATATATATTTATATATATATATTTATTTTTAAAAAGTTTTTAAACAATTATTCTATCAGCTATTGTTCATATTTAAACAATTGTTAAGGGATATTTTCATTTTTTAAAAAAGGTTTAAATTTTGAAACTTTAAATTTTTTAAATTTTTCTAAAATCGGGCTGACTTTTTTAGTAGGTGAGCTTTCATTCCCCGTGACATATTGGGATCGGTCAAGCGTGAGGTGGTTTACGCAGGGCACACACGGGTATTTTCACACTTGGATTACTGAAAGTATTATTATAATTATAAATAGAAACAGTTAAGTTAAGCTTTTTTTAGTGAGGTTTCTTGTAGACAACCCTTGCTTTTGACCACCTGATGATATGTTGTTTTGACGCCATTGGCGAATCGCAAAAATTCGTAGTGTGGTGGTTTATAAATTGTTTTTGTAAATAAAACTTATATATATATATTCTATTCTAGTGTTTCATTTAGCAATAGCCATTCTACAGGGCCTCCAAACCTTAAATTTGCACCTATTGGGTTGCAGTTCATATTTAGCCGATGGCAGAGTTTGTCGGCAACTACTTATGGTGTGGAGGCGTACCGATTAACGTTTCCCATTACTGCTCATAATTATCTATTACTGGCTTTATTGTTTTAAAAGTCTATCTATGCAAACTTTAATTTAGTGTATTTATTGAGTATTTTATTTTTCTCGGCTGATTAATTTCCTAAAAAATACCCAACAAACTTTTGTCTCAATCGAGATATTCTTTCTACCAACTTGAATATTGAATATGTTTATTGAGGTACCTAATTTTTTTCTTAGTTTTATCTTTAAAATATAATTAATTAAATTAAA
>JAHBCN010000133.1:160000-272022 GCA_019359885.1 Listronotus oregonensis
AAATAAAATAAAAAAAAACAAAATTAATTTTACAACGCTGAAAAAAAATATCAAAACAATACATATAAATTTATGCCAAATTTAATAAACGTAAAAATGAAGTGCTATTTAAAATAAAAATACTTTTGTGTAATATTTTACTTACTTGGTACTCAGTTTCAACAACCGAATTGAAAAACAAATAAAGGTTTCCCTTTGGCTGATTTAAAATTGTGTAAGTAATAAAAATATTTCAACTCAGCAACTCTAAATCCTGTAGCAAATTGAATGAAAGAAAAATTCTATTACGCGATATTAAAGTATGAAATTACAAAATAAAATAGTTGTATACTGAGACTGAGTTCGATATTAAGTATGGAAAAGAATTCTATTAAATATAATAGAGTTTAAAAAATTAGAATTTAAAATAATACAGAGTATTACATAATATGCTCTTTAAAATGCAGAAATAATGCATTTTAAAGAGATTTCTTAAGACAAGAAATACAAAATAAATGATTTTTTTTAAATAGGCCCAAAGTCTGACGAAGTACTGTAGAAACTAATCAATAGTATTGGCAACTCCTCATAAGATATGCAGGGTGAGTTTTTAAAGTGTTACAATGCGATATATCAAAAACGGTTTTCATAATTTTCATAAAATTTTGGTAACGAAGTAAGTACAAGAGAGTTCATATTTTACGTTATATGATTAGTTATGTACGTACAATAAAAAAATACATACAACCTAATTCTAAATAAATTATTCATGGTACCCGCTTTAACATTGTAGGTGTCACTAATAGACAAGTAGAACAGATTCGATCGATATAAAGGACAAAGTACTGGCTACTAAACTTATAACTCCATATAATATAAGATATCTGGAGACATAAGTTTAGTAGCCAGTACTTTGTCCTTCATAGGCCACCTAAAAAAAGTCAAGTAAAGTCAAATCTGGCCAATAACCAGGCCAGTAGACTCGACCACCTAGACCGATCCACCTATTTTAAAATATTTGATTTAAATAATTACGGGCCTTTATCGCATAATGGTGTAAAGCTTTGTCCTGCTAAAATTTTATGTCGGGATATATGTGCTGGTTAAGTAACTGTAGTAATTGTTTTTTTTTAATCTGTCTACATTTGTACTTTAAAAAAATGCGGATTAATAACTCTACCCCCAAAAATGCACACCATACGTTAATTGACCTCGAATATTTTTGCACAGTTTTCATCAAATGCATATTGTACCTGTTACCTTAAAAAAAATAAGATAAAAAATAAATCTGTACTAATAAAGCATAACATATTCTAACCTGCCAATAATTATGCAAAAAGAGGCCCTATGAGAAAAAATAACATTTCTCAAAAACTGCTCAGTTTCGTGCATTTTTCAACTGTTATTGCGATTTTCAAATCTTGTCTTTGTGTGTACAGTTTTTTGTAAATAAATATTTTTTTATATACGATCTTCTTTAAATTGTCCTACTGATTATATGCCATGGCGTCACCTGTTGCCATATTGTTTAAACCGAAATTTTTTAAACAATTGCGAAAAATTGTTATTTTTTAACTGGACAATTTTTTTCGTATTCTTTATTAAAATACAAATAAAAAAAGTCCAGTGACGTTTGACGATAAGGTTAATATTTTTGGAAATATGAATTTTTAAAAGTTCGAAAACTCTCAAATTTGGGTACTTTTGTCCCATGAAAAATATATATTAAAAAAAAAATAAAACTTAAAAAACATATTTTTTTACTCTTTATACAATAGTTAATAGTATTCTTAGTTGAGATTTGAAAAAAAAATGTTTATACAGATTTTTTGATTGTTTATTACACGCGCTTACAAGTGAAATAAAGCTCCAATAATTTTTGTAAAATTGATTTCAGGAAAAAAACTTATGAAAATAAATTGTAGATAATTAAATTATTAATAACATTGCTTTTTTTTTAACAATTTAATAAAATTACTATTTTTTCAGATAAAGGATAAATAATAATTCGGGACAAAGAGGGGCCGATGCAACGTATGAGTCAGAGGGACGGCGATACCTAAAGGTAAGGGACGCACACTTGTGAACGAGCTCAATAAACAATCAAATAACCTGTTTATTTTTTTTAATTTTAATTAAGGATAATACTAAGTATTGTATAAAGAATAAAAAATATATTTTTTATGTTTAAATTTTGTTTAATATATATTTTTTATGGGTCAAAAGTACCCAAAGTTAAGATTTTTCGAACTTTTAAAAATTCATATCTCCAAAAATATTAACTTTATCTTAAAAGGTCATATAATCTTTTTTCTTTGTATTTTAATAAAGAATATAGAAAAAAAATTGTACGGTTAAAAAATAACAATTCCTTGGAATTGTTTAAACAATTTCGGTTTAAACAATAGGGCACCAGGTGGCGCCATGGCAACAGGCTTTTACATCATCGGTAGGGCAATTTAAATAGGATCGTATAAAAAAATTGATGTGGAATAGTTTTTGGTACTCATGCGCCGATTCCTCCTAGACTAAAAGCTTATATGGTAAGAATAAAATTTGCATCAATGCAATATAGCTATAACCGATTTTTGGCTTATTTCAGCATCTAAAGCAAGCCTCCTGGTACTTGTATGAGGATCAGTAGCTACCGCTTCTAAAACACCAACAGTCATATTTTCATTTGTTTGAATTCTTGTCCAAAAATCCTTGGTTTGGCTTTTGGATTGTCAATCATGCAACCTATGGTCTCCAATCTTCTTAATTCCATATGAGATTTTGAAATATTTGGTAGCCTCTTTATAATTCTTTCTGCACTCATCCAAAATTAACAATTGATATTTTCTTCATTAAAATTTGCTTTTATGTTTCTTTTATATTATTAACACTATAAAAACCTATTTCCTATTTATTTAGTGGTGTTGTTCTGTATGGCAATGTATTTTTAAAACCACTAATATTTATTCACCAATAGGCGATTAACATTTACTTTTAATTACAGCTTATTACTTATTACGGCATTTAAGTAACTTAATACTGATTTTCTTTATTAGGTTGATTTACATACCTAAAGATTTAAAAGCCCACGCAAGATAAATGCAAATCTAGCATCTGACCGATTTATTTTACAGACAGTTGTTGCTTATGCAGATTTTATGCATGTTTTCTTAAACTTTTATTGGCAAAATATGCTAAACTATAAAATACACTGGAGAGTCAAACAATTTGGAAGAAACGCAAAAACAATAAAGTTTGAATCAAAATTAGCATGTAAGTTTTGATCGACAGTGGTGTCGTTATTTGCTTTAATTTCATGAAGTACTCACCTAAAAGGTATAATAATTGTGATTTACAGTAGATGACTTGATTGTCAGTCATTTTCTAAGTTTCAGTTAAAAACAAGTCAATAAAAATGTCAGATTACACCAACTTTTAGTTGTTGCAATAAGTGACTTTTCAGTTGCTTATCTATTATGATTTAATAAAAAAGGTGATTTTTTTAGACTGTGATTTAAAATAAACCAAGGCCACCCACCGTTGATTTTGGTTTAATTCTAAAATTTTTTTATTTAACACGTTTTATATGTCAAATTATATGATACTACATGTTCTAACCATTAAACATTTCTGGTGATTAGGAATACGTCCGATTTTTTGTACTTTCATCCAACAATAAAAAATAAAACTTACTTTCAAATATACAGACTTTGTTTATTAAACCAGCGTTCAAATTGAGTATGCACAAAAGTTTTAAGTTTTAAAGGCTCTTGAATCCAGCCGGTGCAATTCGAAAACCGTCTGGAATTGCAAGGATGCGCTGACCAAACTGGGTCAAAACAATAAGGTTACACTACTGTGGATACCTGGACACACCGGCCTACAGAGTAATGAATCCGCAGACCTCCTTGCCAAGAGGGGGGCGGAAACAAAATTCACAGGGTCGGAACCGGTCATCGGTATATCTTATGAAATGGCCAAGCAGTTCATATCAGCTTGGACACAAAGAGAAAATCTTCGGTACTGGCATGGACTTCCGGGTCTCCGACACTCGAAGGCCTTCATAAGCCTCCCGAACCAACAATGTATTGTCAAAGTACTGGAGCAATCAGGGGACACCGTAAAACTCTAGTGGGACTGTACACGGGACACTGCAGATTAAAATACCACATGCACAAGATCAGCCTAGCGGAAGACGCCAAGTGCCACATGTGCATGGAGGGGGATGAATCGGCAGAACACATACTGTGTTCGTGCCCAGCAATGGCACGACTAAGATTCGCAATCCTCGGCAATGACACCTTGTTGCCGGGAGAGGTAAAAGATCTCTCTCCCAACAGGATCATCAGATTTATTAGAAGTCTGGACCTGGTGGGAGAAATATAAAAGGGTGTGAGCCACAATAGATCGATCGGTCGCGGTGGAAGGGTGTTATACCCACTCACTTTAAACCTACCTCCCTACCTACACTATTTTATTATTTTTTTACGTAATCGCCATAATGGAAGATGTATTTAAGAACTAGGTGGTTCCAAAAAGTGTAAAATAGTTTAAGATATTACTAAATAACTAATGGACCTCATATACATTGTGCACAGTCTCCTGCAAAATAATATTTTCAAGCATTGAGAACCTCTAACTTTTGGTTAAGCGTATTTAATCTTATTTGCAACAGCGCTAAATTTGGGGTCCATTCAAAATACTGCATCACGAATTAAACTAAAATAGACAAAAATATAATGATCCGCACTGGTACTAGTCCCGACCTGTTCAACAATCAATTTTTCTTATAGAGAGATGGTCGAGTTTGCATAGAAGAGGCGAAGATAAAAGATATTTACCCGAGGTTGGGGAATAAATTGCGGACGGATCAGGCTTTGCTTACTTTAAGGCGATAATTTTGTGTACGAGTGTCTCGAGTGAACTACCTTAACCGCCAAAGTACTAAATATTGTAGGTATAGTTTTTCTCAAAGTATCCCGTCGTAGCTTTTGCCTTCATTTATGGATTATTCCTGCCGACAACCATAAAACCACGGATCAGTAGGTATTAAGGGACAAAACATTAGGGAACGACTCTAATAATATAAAGATTAATAATTTATTGTTTATTTAGGTAGGTATAATCTTAAAATTACATTAGAAAATTAAATATATGCAAAGTTTTAATAAATTTATAACTATATTATCTATCCGTAATTACATTTTTAATCTAAATATCTAAATCTAATTCTGTTTCACTATCAGAGTCATCATTGATATTAATTAAAACTTGATTTATGTTGTTTTGTATGGAAATGTAAGAGTCCTCAATTTTTATATTGTGCCGTACTGAATTTTTCCAGCTCTCAACTGGTATGTTAGTAATTACATTTTTTAACACTGAGACTTAAAGAAGGTGTAACATTTTCTGCTCTGATCGTTGATTTTACTTGGTTCCACAAATGCTCTATGGGGTTAAACATACAGTGGTATGGAGGAAGACGTAAGACAGTATGCCTAGCCTGTTCAGCCAAATTATCACATATATATTGTTTTTTAATTGCATATGAATTTAGCACTTCCGCATTTTTGTAACGGAATTCAAAATAAATATAATTTTGTAACAAATATTCCTGGATTTCAGGTTTTGAACTTGATGAAGCTGGTGCTTTGTGTAGCAAACGGCTGTAGTAGCTTGCGTTATCCATGACAATAACACTGTTGTTTGGAATATTTTTTAAAAGATAATTTTTAAACCAGTTTTCAAAAAGTTCTGCATTTGTTATCCTTATGATAATTCAAGCTAGAATCCTTAATATTCTTTACAGACAACAGCAAGCAGTAGGGGACAAATCCGTCTTCTGAACCTTTATTTGAAGGTGCTTTCGTCTGACAGTTTTGAATGCAATCAATCCATCCTGTGTCGTGTGTATCGAACCATCTTTTATCCAGGTAAATTATGGAACATGCAGATATTGCAGTACACCCTCTGGACAACGCGGTAACCACGAGTTTTAAAAAAATATTTCTCATCTATGAACCTAAACAGGTTACCATTAACGCTCAAAAAAATAACAGGTTGTAGCGCTAAAATATTTATTGACAATTTTTAAATCGTAGAGCAATAAAAAGCCTAAAAATGCGTAATTTGGAAGACAGTTTATGGTGTGTAAGTCGGCATAATTTTCTTTGCTTTTTTTACATACTACACACATTAATTAAGCTTATTAGCATGCTTTTTTATCTATTTTATTTGTCATTTTAAGAACTTTAATTAAAAAAAAATAATAACGACATCTTACTGTTTCTTTTATATTTCCACTAAAGCCCAACACTATTAAAAGTACTGTTGACTTTTACTTATATAATCAAACACTATATTTTCTTTCAAAAACGACGCAGTAGGGTTACCATTAAAAATATTTTTAAAATGTACCACATATACATTTCTTTATTACGTCTTATAAATATTAATAAGACGTCTTGTTTATCCAACTAGTATATAATATTTCATATTAAAAAAAAACCGTTTTAAAGTGAACATTGATGTTCATAAAAAATAGTTTAACAAACTTAGGTATGTACGAGTATATATACTCCGCCTCTGACTTTTACCCAAGCAAGGTGATAAAGTGACTATCAAAATCAGCGCTGTTAAATGTTCTCAAACACGGGCCTTATGGGTTTCGGAAGGCATTCAGCCTTCGACACGTCCATAAAAAAACACGACCAAAATAAAATTGCAAAAAACATGTGTGCCGTTTAGTTCATCTGCGTCCACACCTAAATTTCGAGGGTTTATGCAACGATAAAAATACAAGCTTTCAATGTTTTTTATATACACTGTTACTATAGTAAAGTCTGTAACATATGCGATTTTTTTATGAATAGTTTTATTTGAAGTTTGATTCTGGCATCAATTTCTGCCTTGATTGAGATGAAAATATACTAAAAAATAGAAGTTACGTGATTGGCATCTGTCAAAAATAGGGGTTTTTCTAAAAATATCGAAAAAAGTTATAACAAAAAGTTTTTCTAAATGCCATTTTTAGACCACACGAAATATTTCAGATGTCTACAAAAATTGGTATTTTTTGCCTATATGGTATTGCACTTTAATATTTAAAAAATAGTTTAATTAAAAAGTCCAATTTTCTAATATTTTTTTTTATGAAACACATTTAATAGTTATTTATGATATAAGTGTTAAAAGTACAAGTTTAAAGCACGAATGTGAAAGTTTGCAGAATGAGCGAAGCGAGCTCTGCAACTCACATAAGTACCTTAAAACGTACCTTTAACACAAATATCATACAATATTTTTTCTACAAACGCAATAATGCAATTAAAAATAAATTTATTCAAAAATTGAAAGATTAACTTTTACATAGCATCGTATATAAAAATTATTGAAGTTGGCATTTATGAATGAATTCTAACAACCGTTCTTGATGCTGATGAGAATGCGGTTTTTTTCTGTTCAATCCACCTCAACTCCAGAGAATGCTAGAACTGTGAAAGGAATTTGTTTTATAAGTTATTTAAATTGTGCAATTAATATAAATGTTAGTAAATAAATAAACGTTGACGTTACCTTTCAAAATTTTACATTTTACTTTTAACACTACTGCATTAAAATGTTACTTTAAGGCACTAGTGCTTTAAAGTAACATTTTTAAGGCATCTAGATAGTGTTAAAAATTACATTTTTAACACGTTTGTAGAAAAAAAATATTTTCCAATTAATGTAGACTTCACTGATACTGATGGCACTGTGTCCTTGTTTGTCTAAATTATAAAGTTGTGCTTTGAGACGCAAATTACCCTGTCCAAAATGGATATTTTAGGAAGTATAAGTGTATAAGATCAAAATAAATAAACTTGGCAGCACCCAAGACCAAATTATAATGGTCCAATTTGGATTTTTTAGAAACAAACATTTAATTTGGATAGTTTAAATAAAATGCGTATGGAATGAAGCCTTGTCAAAACTAAGAAGTTTTATGTAGATTGCGGTCTTATTTTGCAACTATGGTGCAGTTTACAGCTGTTAAATTTTGTAAAGGGCAAAAAATTGCATTTAGGACAAAGTTTTTTTAATAACTTTTCTCGATATTTTCAGAACTAACCCCACTTTTTAAATTTTTTTCAATCACTTGACTACTGATTCTTTATTTCTTATACAAATTATAGAATTATAATAAACAAAGTATTAAATTTTTTAAAACTTTAATGGCGTGATCTTGTTAAGTATGTACATATATACCGGCCGAGCGGAACATAGGAAAGCCCATGTAAATTTTAAGGGGGTTTATTATTGGCTCCCTTGTACATTTTACAGAAAAAATATTAGATAACTTTTTGAAGAGACCTGTCTGAAAAACCCTCGTGTCAAGTTTTAAAAAATTTAATAAGCAATCTTGAATTATTGAATTAAATGTAATTATTGCAAAATTACCAAATTTTCTGTTCAGGTATAACCAGACACCAGCCACCAGCAAACAATTTGTTATAAGGCTTTGTCAAATCTGACGGACAGTCGAATACAAGAATTTTTTTTTTTCGTTTTATCAAGCTCACAGTAAGTAAAGTAAAAGATACGTAAACATTACTTTTTATCAAACCTTTTATTTAATGTAACAATTAAGTTTAACTAATAACAATTATTACTATCGATCATTAAAAAAATAATTGTATTATACTAGAATTTAATTAAACCAATAGCAGTATCTGAAATATTTTCAATTTATTTTCCCATCAAACCTATCTGGTCCATTTAACCATTAAACGTATTGTCAGTAAATTCGAGTGCAAAGACATCGCAATAAATAATTGTAAATGTTTAACTCAAATGATCGAAAATAGATCCGAAAAAAGAGATAACTAATCTCTTAATATTTTATAAGGTGTGGAAAAATAAAATGAAATAATATACAAAAACTTTTTTAAAAATAATAGAGAAGAGAATTACATTAAAACATGAATTACTCAAATGTTTAAACAACCGCCCATTAACAGCTAAACAATATCCCAGCCGATCATAAAATTAATTTCTAACGTTGCTAAGTTGATATTGCAAAATTTACGAAATAGCGTTTTGTAGCAGATTCTCAAATTTTACACTTTTATAAATGACACTTTTCAAATGACCCCACAGAAAGAAGTCATTCGGTGGAAGATCAGGTGACCTGGCTGGTCAAAGTATCCGGTACCATGGACCAATAATATTGCCGTTAAAAGCATTTTCCAGGTACTATCTAACCATACGGTCATTATGAGCGGGTCAACCATCCATTTGGTACCAGATCATTTGATCTTCCCGAACATCTTCTTCCAAGGCGGATCCAATTTGATTTTAAAATAAGTCTAAATAGATTTCTGCTGTCAGCTGTGCATAAAAAAGTGTCCAATGATATGGTGTCCGATAATTCCCACGAATACATTTGTTTTTTGGGGATATTGTGTCCGAGTACGAACAAAGCGATGTTTATTTTCTTGGCTCCAATACCGGCAATTCTGAACGTTTGGTTCATTGTTGAGGGTGAATGTACATTCATCGGTAAAACAAATATTTCTTAAAACATTCCTATCGTTATTTGCCCTTTCCAGAATTTCAAAACAAAATGCCATTCTTCGCTCTTCATCTTCTTTCTGCAGCTCTTGATGTGTTTTGAATTTATACGAATATTATTTGTGTTTTTTCAAAAGTGCGCAATACTATTGTATGATGTTTATTTACTTCTTGCCCAAGAACCCTCGTACTTACCTTTTGTTTTCCTCCATACTCAGTAGAATATAAAGGTCTTTGTTCCCTCTTTCTTCGGCTCTATTTTCGATATCTGAGTTAAACATCTACAATTATTTATTACGTTACCTTTGGACTCGAACTTACTGACAGTACGTTTAATAGTTGAAATGGACGGAATGGGCTTGATGGGGAAATAAACTAAAAACATTGCAGATACTGCTCTAAAACTGTTTTCCGCATAATGTCACTTAATTATGGATACTTTTTCGTCAATTGAATAATTCATATTTTTTTTAATACCGACTGTCACTGATTTGTTGACACTTTTCCTCATGTTAGAAACAATATTCATTTTACTGGTGCCTGTTTGGTTACACCTGAAACGAAAATTTAGTAATTTTGCAATTACGTTTACTTAAATAATTCAAGATCGGCTGATTAAAATTATTTGAAACTTGGCACGAGGGCTTGTCAGATCAGTCTCTTCAAAAAGTTATCTAACATTTTTTCTGTAAAATGTACAGGGGAGCCAATAATTGACCCCTTAAAATTTACATGGAATTTCCTATGTTACGCTCGGCGGCGCACCACCCGTTATGAAAAAGTCTAAAAACTGCACAGTTTTACTCGAAATTCCCTATAGTAGAGGCGGTAATATCGTATAGTTAGGGGGTACTGTAGAAGTTTGCAATCTAATTAAACCTGAGTTTCGGATTTTAGAATTGTACTAAAATTTAAAATGCAAGCAGTATTTTATTGACAATTGAAAAAAGTATTTTGCTACATTTTACCTTTCGGGTTCCAAACCAGGCGCAATTTAAGGGACCTTAAAATAAGCCATTTCGGTACTTCTCCTCTCTATTTTCTTGGTTAGGTTCAATGAACGGAAAAAATGGGGTGCTCTGATGCCTTTTTTTTTCAGTATACTTTTCTCTGTAGGTACAAACCTAATCTTTAGACTAAATAAATCTAAAGATTTGGTTTTACCTACAGAGCAAAGTATACTGAAAAAAAAGCATGGAAGCACCCCATTTTTTCTGTTTATTGAAGCTAGCTAAAAAAATAGAAAAGAAATTCTACCAAAAACACTTCTGTAAAATAAGGGCCAAGTTTCTATCCAAAAATTTCGACCTCTTAAAGTTCTGAGATCTGAAGTTCTGTCCACAAATTTGTTCCATTTTTTTTTTTTTGACTTCGCAAGTTTTTTACTAATCTGTCTGTATTAATAAAAACACCATCTGTTATAATAAAAAAAGAACATTCGTTAATACAGACAGATCAGTAAAGAACTTGCCAAGTCAAAAAAATAGAACAAATTTATGAACAGAACTTGGTCTAATTTTAGATATCAAAAATCCGCGATTTATGAATAAGACTTGGCCCTTATTTCACATAAGTATTTTTGGTTGGATTTATTACATTTTAAAGCATTTGATGCTTCTGGTATTGATAGTTAAGCTCTTGTATAATTTAAATAAAAAAAAATTATTAAATGTTTGGAGTGATACACATAATAAATGTTCCTAAGAACAGCATGCCATAAATTATGACATAATTTATTAGGAAAACCCTTTGGTAATAAGACGGCAATTAACAAAAATTATATAACCAACCTATACCTTCCTCTAAGACCTCTAAACTACCCACATAAATTATTCTGTTTAATTGCGTTACCTTTATTGGGGTCATTAAATAGGGTATTTTATAAAATGATATTAACTTTACATTTATGTTAGGATAGTATTATTTTTTAAAATTGCATATGTATTAGGTAATCAGTTGAAATTTAAACATGTTAAAGTTCCCATTTTAACAAGTAAAATGGGAACATTAAAATGCTGATCTCGTCGAAAACCATTTGATTTGTATAGATTTTTTTACAAAAATGCGTTTTAAAGAGCCAGAATTATAATATTATATATTACCCACTAGTCATTGTTTATTCTTTTTGCAAAACTACGTACATAAGCGACATATTATCGAAGCAAAAAAAAATTAATAAATTTTTATTATTTTAAATGCACAGATCAACAGAAAGATTTGTATTAGATTGGTATAATATCAACATTTCTCACAAACGCCCAAGCCAGTTGATTATGACGAAGGCAACATCTGAACCAAACCCTTCAAAAATCACATTTGTCCAGAATGTCAACCTTGTCATAAAAAGTAAATTTACAACTGAGCTACGGAATCATCTGATTAAAAAGAGAAGCTTATGAAAAATAGATAATTTCACATCTAAATTATGGAGTATTTACACCAAATTTTAAAATTTTTATGATTTGAGATAAAATACAGGTGTATCATAACACAGTTTATTAATTAAATATAATAATATATATAATATATAATATATATATATATATATATATATATATATATATATATATATATATATATATATATATATATATATATATATATTGTGTGTGTGTGTGTGTATAAGGGCATGTTCTATTCCAAAAATTGGAAGGAATGGGAGCACCCAAAGGTACAAAATGTGTTACAAAATTACTATGAAATAGAGAAAAGACAAAAGATTAGTTTCTTCGTCTTCTAAAAATGTTTTGTTGGCATATGTAGGACATTTTAGACATATACAAATTTTTAACTGTAGGTTTTATGGTGACGTTTCAAAAAAAATCCAATCCTCCAAGAACTCAACATATTTACCAATTTATTTCCAAAGCTCCTAACGCTAAATTAACATTTGTTAATAAAACTAGCTTAAATTGTCGGCTGGATCCTGTAGAAGAGAGGAACTGAAGATAGCCAATATAAAAGATTAAGCATCTGCCTTTTTTTATAAAATATCCAAATATCACAACAAAACAACCAAAGATATTTGCATTACCAGGACAATACCATAATATTTTTAAGAATAAACCTTTAAATTTACAAAACCCCTATAAATTACCGGTAAAGGAAATTCACAAAAGAAATTATTATTGAATTTGGCCGAGTATCAAAAATACTAGCCACTTTTACATTTAGCAAATCCTGAATGGTATAGTTATTTTTCCGTTGGTCATACATATGTACATACAAACTACTATACACGTATTTTTTCGCATGTCTTCGGCTACCATTTTTGTTAATTTTTGTGGAGATAAATAGATATTTCCTACATTTTTTTTTCAAGCATTAAACACGCCGTTAACATCCAAGACATTACCGGAACCAGACAATACGCAGCCAGAGTTTAGGAACAATTATTATCAAAGACTCTAAATAACATAACATTAGAGAGATGTTCCAAATTTACTCTGGGCCGTTACAATCCGTTACATCTGTGGAGGCATACCAATCGAATCCACTTGGTTGGGCGCCTACCATCTAGTTTTCGTTATGGCGTACCGTTACAAATTAAAACGGATTTGGTAATGATCGTAAATCAAGTGTAGTAATAAAATTGCACCAATGAACTTACATCATAGATAGAAAAAGCATTTCATTCAAAAACGCAATCGAGAGCTTCGCCCAACATGTTTTTGTTTAGTATTGGCGATAGAATGGTACAAGCATAGTTTGTACTTACTTGTACACTTGGCACTGCCTTACCATTTTAATTTATTAAAAGTACTTACACAAAACTGAAATTTATACAATACAAATACAAAAATTACTTAAACAACAAAAAGCATTTCGACTAAAACGCCATATTGAATGTGTTATCTGTCGAGCGAAGCTGAAGGTGGCGGAAGTACGCTTCTACGAAAAATCCGCTGTAATCACGTTGTCGCGCTTTTATTGGTAGCTGTCCGAAAAGAAAATAGTATTTTGACATCATTACTCTTCTGTGTTATACTTTATAGTAATAAATATAACAAATATTATTCTCAGTTTAAAATACAATAGTAGAGCTTATTTTGATGTAATTTTAGGAATATATTAAGTAAAATTTAATCATAATACACTATCAAGTGAATGATACAGAAATATACTTGGCAACCACGCTTTACGACAAAATAGTATCTATAGCATTTTCCCGGGTTTTGGGTGGATTTTATCGTTTCCAGTACAGAGAATCATTTATCGCTAGGCAGAACCTTAGAATGTGCGTTTATGATGCCACGCTTATGCCAAATCGATGCTTTCTCTAGTTAAACTTACAGCCCATTGCACGTACTGACATAGCACTACGGCAGTTTAATTTTTTTTTAATCATTTCGTATGTCGTAAAGTGTAACAGGTTCGCTACAATTTTGGAAAATCTTAATATTGTCTCATTATGTACAAATTTCCAACTAAAACAGTTTTCATTAGTTTTATTACTGGGACTTACTTTTAAAAAAAATTACAAATTGTGTTGCATAAGACCAATATAAAAATAAAATTTCCTTATTTTATGAAGTTTTATTATTAAAAAGTATTTAAGTATTTGTAAGTCATTAATTTTATTGTCACAAGGGTAGAATATGCCCTAACAATGTATAAGACTATTTAGATTTTTATGTAATTTAAAATAAGTACATATTATATACTTTTTATTTTAGAATATCTCTAGACGGTGCTACGGGTGTACGGGTGTAATAAATGCTTACGGCACTTGGTTTTGCATTGCTCCAGACAGATATAATAAGGTTTTAACAGGATGATCACAGCCAAAAAGCGATATTTTTTGGCTCCGACTGCAAAGTAAGTTTTATCAAAATAAAAAATAAAAAAAATGTTCTTCGCTATACTGCATCCGATAAATTATTGTTGATATAGTGTAGAAAATTATAAGATCTGTTTAAAATTTTATTTTATTTCATTTTTAATAAATAATGGAAAATATAAATTAAAATTTGTTACTTTTCAACAAATTCCGAAGCTTAAATTACGCTAATTTTTAAAAAGCCAAGGTTTGAATGAAAAATTAGCTTTAAAATTAAACACTTTCGATTTGAACTTTTTATATGATCCTTTAAATTTTTTTATGTACAGGGTTATTTATTTTAAAGTAAACAGGGCTTTATTTTTGAACTTCCCTGTACTTAAAAAAGAAACGAATAATATAGTCATTTTGTGTATTTTTTTCCGTAGAATTCAATTATCTCATCAGAAAAACATTTGAAATAAAAACAAAAAAAAATACAGCACGAGTGACGTATTTTTTAAATGAAATAACCCGTATATTTTTATATCAATAGATAGATATTCTCACGAGGAATTCGTTGATATAGGGGTTGCTGGGTTTATTTCCTGCGGTTCTGCTGCAATTGTCTAAAAACTGCATGATACTATAAGGATAGTTTCACCTGCTGAAAAAACCTGGCTGCCACAGGTGCTTATTTGTCATAATCGAGAATTTTAAAAATACGTTTATTACTTTTTGGAGTAGTTTTATAATGAAGTTTTCATCAGAAGAACGCGGCTTTAAATTATATTATATGCTAAAAATGATATGATATATCTATTTCTAAACCAAGCAACAAAATTACAATGAACGGAAAAAATTAAAATACAATACGAGATAAAATATGGTGGTAATAAGAACACTTATAACAAAAAATTATAATCTTACTAATAACCTAAACCCCTCCTTAGCCTTTCTAGGCTCGCCGATATTATTTGAGGTTCTTGGTTAAGACAATTAATTTCATTTAATTTTTTTTCTTCTCATTTCTTCCGTGTTTGTGTTTCCATTTTGATAAACGACATTCTTCAAGTGACCCCATAGAAAAGTGGGCAAAATTGTAATATCTGAAATATTAGGTGGCCATCTAATAGTGCCATAACGTCCAATCCATTGATTGTATCGGCAATTGAGATACTGCACAACTTGACGAGTGGCAATTTTTTTTAAATGTCCTTAATATCGTTTTTAAGAAGATTGAGATGTCTTTCTCCAGTTAAGGATCCCTTATAGAATATTTCCACGACAATTCTATTTTTAAGCACACCACACCAGACATGAAGAGAAGACCTCCCTTGGTATTTAATCTCTTGAAATTTTCTGGGATCTTGTCTTGCCCAGCTGTGCGTATTGCGTCGGTTAAACATTCCCGATGTAGTGAACGTAGCTTCCTTCATCCGTCCAAAGAATCGTTTGAAACAGGGTAGGATCGTTATCTTGTTCATGGATTAAAATTTGGAAAACAAATTTAAAGCGAAGTTCCTTTTGTTCACGTGTTAAATGCTGCACTTGAAGAACGTGATATGTAAGATACTTAAAATATTTCAGTGTTCTCTGAACCGTCGCATAGGTTACTCTTCTTCTTGCAGGGCCATACCTCAAGTCCCCAACTGCGTCAGTAATTGACTTCGTGGGATACAAAGTAAAATAATTTAGAATAGCTCGATTCCGGTTTCTTTTTCTCTTGTAGTCCTTTTTCTAATATGTAACGATTTTGTCTCTACAATAAAACATCCAGTTTTAAAATCGTTTTTACTGATATATTTCGGTGGATATTTGCAACATATCTTCGTTGTGTTTCCGTGGCGTTTTCTCCACATTTATAATAGAGAGTTATAATTTGAAGCCGTTCTTCCTATGAAAACCTCATTATAAAACTACTCCAAAAAGTAATAAAGGTATTTTTTAATTTCTTGACTTTGACAAATAAGTACCTGTGACCTGTGGCAGCCAGGTTTTTTCAGGTAAAACTATTCTTATAGTATCATGCAATGCAGTTTTTAGACAATTGCAACAAAACCGGAGGAAATAAATCCAGCAACCCCTATATCACCGAATTCCTCATGAAAATCTCTATCTATTGATATAAAAATATACGGGGTATACGATTTAAAAAATACGTCAATCGTGCTGTAACTTTATTGTCTTTGTTTTAAATGTTTTTTTAATTAGATTATTGAATTCTGCGAAAAAAAAAATACTCGAAATGGCTATATTCGTTTTTTAAAAAAGTACAGGGAAGTTCAAAAATAAAGCCATCTTTACTTTAAAATGAATAGCCCTGTATACACAGCAGATACAGATATTAAAAATTTAAAATAAGTATATTTATATCCAAGGCACCTAAGCCATTATAAAAGTGAAATTAAATACCAACTCCATAGAATCTTGGACAAGGTCATAAATCCTTTTAAAAATATAAAAATGTTTTATAGGTTAATAAATTTATATACTTACAGAAAAAAAATCTACTAAAACTGAGGAGACTTTTGCGCAACCAATATTTCAACAGGATTCGTGTTTAGTGCCAAATTGCATGTAAGCAAATCGTTAACGAGGTAATAAATGGTATCGCTTGATTTTTTTCGGACATTATGTCCATCAACATTTTCTTTTTGATGTACAATATACTATACAAAAATATTAGAACTTAGTGATTGCTCTTTATGTAATGATGTAATAATAATTATTTTAACCAAATATAGAGGTGTTTAAAAAAAATAGAACTAATCAAATGACTTTATTTCATTAGTAAAAACTAATTAACAATAAAAAAACGTAAAAAGACAAAAATTACAAACATGTCTTTAAAAAAGTTACTTCTAAATGTGGGCTTAAAATTTTAAAACACAGGGTGTGTCCGTTTGATGACAGACTCCGGACGTCAAAATAAGACGATTACAGCGAACTTACCTATATCCAAAATTGCTTCAATTAGCCTGCAGAGGGCGTCAAAGATTTAAAAAAATATTGGTTTTTCCTAAATTTTTCAAAAACGTGCCAATTGATTTGAATAATTTTTGGTGATGAGTCTTGAGCCATAAAATGACGTTTGCTGTTGGCATAGTTATTGACTGTACTTAACCTAAAGTATTATAAACGTGACATCATTATGTAGTTATATCTTCTGATTTTTTATGTCATTGACTAACTGACAAATCAGATACTCTATTCTCGGAAAACAATGTATTTGAAAGATTTTTACTTTTTGCAAAATTGTGCTAGGATAAGTGGTTATGCCAGAAAAAATTATTTTCAATTACGTGCTCGGGCATAATATTTTATTAATGGTAATAAGTTGTTATTACTAATTGTTTACTGGTGACTTTATTCTGTTTTTTTTTGTTGCTATGACATTTAATATTTCTGGTGACAAATTGCTGTCAGAGTTTAAACATTCAGGCCACTATTTTTAACTTCTAAAATATTTTACGTTTAAGTTAAATATGGACAACTATTTGAACTCCGAAAAAGTTGACATGGTTTTGGTGTACGGGTTTCGCCAAGGAAATTGACGTCAAAGTGTTAAGGTTTACATGGTGAGATTTCCTAACAGTAGTATACCAAATCACCAAACATTTGCAAGAATTGAAAGGCGTCTTCGAGAAAGGGGTAGCTTTGAACGAAAATTTGAAGGTGGGGGTCGTTATCGAACAAGAGTTAAAGATGAATCAGTATACGCCGGTTGAGTTGGCGGTTCCTAAAACCCCCGTAAATAATATTTAAGTTTAGGAATTTTTGCCCATTAATCCTTCCCAGCGGCTTCCATTTTGTCAATTTATTCGGAATTCTTTTGGAATATTTGCCCCTTATAATTCGGCAGGGGCTGTGGTATATGCATGATGGAACGCCACCTCATTTTTTGTGGCTGTTCGATCATACCTTCATGACCAATACCCTCATAGGGGGATTGGAAAAGGCGATGATGCACCAGTACGATGGCCACCACGTGCTCCGGATCTAAATATTTGTGATTTCTTTTTGTGGGCTGCTCTTAAAACCGAAATTTATAAGACTCCTGTGAACATGCGCGAAGAATTATGGCAACAAATTTTAAATGCAAGCAACCATCCTAAGGAGATATTAAATAAAGTTCAAATTAATTTTTTAAGATGTGTAAATAAGTGTTTATAACAAAATGGTGATTATTTTGGCACATCTGCTAAAAAAATGTTTTGATTTAATCAAGTTTTTTAATTATTAATAAAATATCTTGCCCAAGCACAAAATTTCAAATATTTTTTTCTGGCATAACGACTTATCCTAGCAAAATTTTGCAAGAGATGAAAAATATCTAATTTGTCAGTAAGTCAATGACATAAAAAATCAGAAAATATAACTACATAATATATGACGTCACGTTTATCATACTTTAGGTTAAGTACAGTAGATAACTATGCCAACAGCAAACGTCATTTTATATCCCAAGATTCATCACCAAAAATTATTAAAATCGATTTGCACGTTTTTAAAAAACAATATTTTTTTAATCTTTGACGCCCTCTGCAGGCTAATTGAAGCAATTTGGGATATAGGTAAGTTCGCTCAAATCGATTTATTTTTACGTCCGGGGTCTGTCATCAAACGTTGTACAGGTATTTTCCGGACACCCTGTATGTCTTATGATTATTTTTTTTTTTTTAATTACATAACATAACAGTTAAAGGGCCAAATTTAAAGATTTTTAATATAGTCACATTTTTACTTGAAAATACCAAATTTTTACTTAAACACTGAATTTGGATTTAATAGTTATTTATGATATAAGTGCCAAAAGTGACATTTTATTTTGTGAAAAGGGAAGTTTGGAACACGATGCCGAAGGCGGAGTGTTCCATGCCTTTGAACAAAATAAAATCACTTTTAGCACGTATATCATACACTATTTTTTTACAAGCACCATTAAAAGTACAAATTAATGATTTTTTATCGTTGACATTATTATTATTTTTAAAATCTAATTTCACTTAATTTGTTTATGAAATAAGTTGCTTTGGCAAAAAAAATCGAATTTGTTGATTTGTCTTTGTTGACAAGTAACGTCAAACAATTACGAATTCTAGTTCGATGGAAAGTGATCAAGAAAATTAATTTCTCCTGATGGAAATCGAAGAAGCTGCCAATAAAGCTACTTTTGAATTATTGCCCAGTAAGTCAAAGCAACAATACAAATTTACATACGATCGTTTCTTAAACTGTGTGATCAGAAAAATGTTGGTGGCAGGGGTGTCTGTGAAAAAGTGCTTCTTGCGTACTTTGAAGGAAAGTCCAAAATATGGAAATCGTCTACGCTCTGGTCAAATTACTCCATGTCAAAGGCGATGATAAACATAAATAATCAGAACATAAGCAGATATTACAAGCTGGTTGCTTTTTTAAAGCGAAAGCGTGAAGGATCAACCCAAAAAGTTAAAATTAGTGACAAGAGAACAAATCGACATATTTCTCTTCTTGGAATTTTTTTATAGTATTTTTTTTTTATAAGATGTGTTTGTCATAATTTTTTTGTATGGAATATTTTGGCATGGGATATTAATGATCGGGATATATCTTCCTAGGATCTTCTGACCAGCCACCTTAAAATGATATACCATTTACTCTGCTACGAAAGCAGATAAATGGGTAATTTGAGCTTAAAAAAATTAATTTTAATACTCAGATTTATTAAACCAATCTTTGATAAATATAAATATTTGGAATTTTTACTAAAATAGTATCTTAAAGTAAAATTATGAAGTAAAAACCGTTCTGACCCTACACATATAAAATAAATAAGACAGATCCAATTACATTTTTAACAAACTTCGCCCATAAAAAGTTCTATCCTATCAAAAATGTACACGAGATAGATTATTTATAATATATTTGACCACCACATATTTTACGAATCTTGCAGTGAAAAATAGTTATTACTTGGATCCCATGGCGTGTTCATATTGAATCTCGTGATTAAACGTCCTTTATTTGGGCTAATTTTTCTCGCTGCTGTTACCAATCGCATCCTTTATGGCATAAAAAAATCATGCAAAAGAGCGCATAAAACAATTAGAGCAGAGATGTTGTTTGTCTTAAATTATTATGACTCATAAGTCTTAACTTTTTTATTTATAATGTTAAAAAGACTAATTAAGAGACATCGATTCTGATAACTATCGTCGAAAATGCTCCTTAAAAATACTTTGCTTTATCAAGGTCAATCTAAAAATAATTACAAACTTAAATTTCTTAAATTTTTTTTTTTTTTGATTTAGCCTCAAATATTTAAGACATTTTTTTTAAATATACAGGGTCATCCACCATATTTCTGGCTCTCGTCGTAATAAACAGTATATGAAAGACCTGCGCGGATCCAGCCTTGAAAAAAGGTTGTGGGCACAGCCACCCAAAAATCGGCCAAGTGCGAGTCGGAGTACGCACCTACTTAAGTTTTAATATTACGTTACATCTTTAAATGATTACATTGATTACAAGCTAAATTAAAAACCATTTTACATCAAATAACTTTATCGAAAACTAGCAACATGTCCCGGCTTTACACGAGTGGACATTTATTTTTTATAGCTTATGTTACTCAAAATCAGTAAAAATGTAGTATTCTAATGGTGAAAAAAAATGATATTGGTTCAGCAGTTTTTAAGTATATTTGTTACAAACATCGAAACATACAAATCTTTTACTCTTTATTCTATTAAAGTGTAGTATACAGGGTGTCAAGGAAATTAAACGAATCTTTTATACCATGGACTTAGAGGTTAGACCATCAATCTGATCAACTTTCCCAAAAAACCCATATACCCAAAACAATAAAAAAATGTCTTCTTCCCATACAAAGTTAGCATTCACAGCAGCAGCTTTGTATAGAAAGTCCAAATTTATATTTTTATTTTCAGTAGGCATATGGTTTCTTTGGGAAGCTTAAAGCGTAAGATTAAATTTGTAAGTTATTTATTTACCTACATAGTATATAGTATGGGTAAATTCTTAAATTACAAATTTAAGCTTGATGTAAAGATTATTGGGACTAGTTCTCTTAAATATACAATCCTAATTTGTAGTTTAAGCATTTATTTATACTACATACTATAGATAAATGCTTAAATAACAAGTTCAAGCTTACGCTTCTTTTTTGCGAAAACATTAATTATTTCGTCGACATCCAGGTGCACATCTTTATGTATATTTAAGAGAGCTAGACCGGATAGTCTTTTCTGTGCCATTGAGGCGCGCAAGCAAGATTTGATCTTAAAACGATTTTGCCGCAGTAGGTACGCTGAACGGGAGGCATGGAGTAAGTAACACGCCGTATCGCCCCTCGGGATGCCGGTCGTATTTTCGAATGTAACACGCGGGCTGACCATTTTACTGGCGATCTCGATATGCACTAGACTTTTTTCCCGCGAAAGATCCAAAAGGCAGAATTATTTATATTCTATAAAAGTAGCATATTTTATTGTATTGTCTAATTTGATTAATCATGAATTTGTCGTGCTTACCAGATGGCTATTTGTAATGGATTATGGTTGAAACAAAAGATGTTAGAAAAAAATAATGTGTTATTGCGTTGCAAGTTAAAAAATAAAGAGGAAGTAGATGTAAGTAGCAATAATAATAAAAATGTTTATGCTTAAACCTTAAGAATTAGGTTAAGGTTATCCCATACATATTTCAGTTGTCCTTGTCGGCTCTTTGACGAAATAATTTGCCGACAGAGAAAGGTTTGGTAATTGATTTTATCGTTGTGGGCTTTATTTCAAAACCCTTCTTTTATTTTGTAGGGTTTAAAAAGCATAGATCCAGGGTCTTCTTTAAAATTTTGTCACCTTTATTAATTTTTTTGTGCCACTGCGACAAATTTTTGGGAAATCTACAGGGTGACGCGGATTTAAATGTATATACTATACCATGACATGGAGACATCCTTGGAGGTTTTAAATAACCTACATTTAGTAGTCCTATCTCTAATCTTTACCGAAATACAGGGCGTTTTGTAGGATTTGCCTAAAATTAATTTTTGTAATATTTTTTGAAGCACTTAAAATAAAATATTCATAATGGATAAGAATATTTTTTACAAAGGTGTGTTTAAAATAATATAGGCAAAAGTTTTAAAATAAAGGTCCGTACTTTAAAAAAAAAGTTTTTAATTTATTTAAAATTCATCACTCTCTATATGAGATTTTTGAAAATTTTACTTTTTCTTTGAAAGATTATATATTTCTAGAAATCAATGGAAAATAAACAAAAAAATAATTGGTAGCCTAATAAAAGTGTCCATGTTGCCTAGAAAAAGTACGTACCATCAAAAAAATAACACACAACTCTTATTATTAAATAGTTTTGACATTTTGACATTATTTGTTTTATCAAAACATTTTTGTCGTACTCGTACATCTTTTTTTAAATACCTTACCGGTTTTCTAGAATCAAGAATATGCCGACATTAGTTTTGTGTAGGCTTATTGCTATGGCAATGGAAAAGCAACGGCTCCAGAATCTGTAAGAAGGTTGCCCGGAAAAAATGTCTAAACCATCAGAAATTCGCAAACGTATTCGCTTTTATTTGCGAAGGAGGGCATTTTTCTACACAGAATAATATCGACCAACCTGTTAGACACCCAGTTCAAGAAGAATATGAGCCCCAGCATATTCTGCAAGGGCTATTTCTGACTTTTTTAAATGAGACCTATGCTAAGAGATGGATAGGCCGCAGGGGGCCTTATTCCTGGCCAGTGAGATTCCTGGATTTCAATCCATTAGATTTTTACTTTTTGGAATACATAAAAAATTTGGTATTCGAAAAAAAAATCAATACCTGTGATTAGCTGTTACAACGTATTATCTCTTTATTGCAAGAAATAAAAAATATTCTAAATTCAATTAGAGAGGCAAAATTTAAAAGAAGTCCCTGAATCTATAATCCCTAAACCCCTTCAAAATAAAAGACATATCTAAAAAGTTCTTTTTTAAAAGGGTTTTCAAGTAAAGCCTACAACGATAAAATCAATTATCAATCAATTACCAAACCTTTCTCTGTCAGCAAATTATTCCGTCAAAGAGCCGACAAGGACAACTCAAATATGTATGAAGGTTAAAATATCCTAATTCTTAAGGCTTAAGCATAACGATTTTTATTATTATTGCTACTTACATCTACTTCCTCTTCATTTTTTAACTTGCAACGCAACACATTATTTTTTTCTAAATAACAATAGCCATCTGATAAGCACGACAAATCCATGATTTGTCAAATTAGACAATACAATAAAATATGCTACTTTTATAGAAGACAAATAATTGTGCATTTTGGATCTTCTCGCGGGAAAAAAGTCTAGTGCAAAGTAGCACTCGAGATCGCTGGTAAAATGTCAGCCCGCGTGTTACATTCGAAAATACGATCGGCCTCCCGAATGGCGATGCCGCGTGTTACTTACCTCCATGCGGCCGGGAATGTAGTTATCGACTCTGGTATGACCAAATTATTTTGAGATTCTGTTTTCCATTTGGTCATCATTCATTTAAAAATGTAGATTTATTTTCGCTTATAAACTGGCAGTACATGTGAAACGCTTTTTTCAATTTTTTCAATATCCATATCCAAATTTCTGTCAATTGGGATAGGTATAAAAAATCCCAAATAAAAGAGGTCGAGTACTTCCAGAGATATTCTGCCCTCCAAATCATTAAAAATTGACTTTAAAAAGAGGTATGTACACTGATTTATGTTTATTTACCCCGAAATTGTACGAGGGAATTTTAATGTAACACAACTGTTTTGCTTAATACAGACTCAGCCTTTTGGTGTTTTGATGGTAATACTTCTATGACATCCTTTTTATCATCAGCCTATCGATCTCAATAGACCGTGAAAGTGAGACTTTACCGGTTACAACCAGTGAATTAGGGATGTGGGCATGTCCACAGTGCCCACAACGGTGGACCCGCGCCTGGTAAAAGAGCTATCTTGTGTATTTATTTCCGTAGAATCTAAAAGATACTTAAGAAAAGGATTAAAACAGAAGAGATACGACATAAAATTATTATTTTTTAAAAGCGTCTCATTTTTTGAATATCTTTAAGTAAAAAGATGTTGTTATTATTTTTAGTAACCACGGAATTAATTCAGAATATATAAGAAATTTATGATTTAAATTAAAAAAAAATAAAAAAAGTAACAATGAATACCTAAAATGCCAAAACACCGAAAATTAATATAATATATATATTTAAAATCAAAATAAATAAAATTGTTATACTAATATTGTTGATACTAAATAGTTTTTATGCACGATTGGGCGGTAAAGTTAATTTACCGGCATTTCCGGGTAGTTAGTTAAAACCGCCCTAAGGCGGTAAGTAATTTGCTTAAACAACCATGCTTAATTTAGGATGGTTCTGGTACTTACTCTAGCATGAGTCCAGCCATAGTACCGCCCTTAAATATTGAAGACCTCCGCTGTCGAGTCGGTTTTCAAACACTTTCGGGCGGTAAGCTACTTACTGCCCAAACTCCCACCTATAACGTTTTATGCGCGATCGGACGTTCTCAGTTCATAATACTTAAATAACTATTACTTTTACACATATGTATTAATCGTAGTAATAAACGCTAGATTTTGACAAAATATTGACTTTACGTGTTTTGGCACTTTAGGTATTAATTATTACTATCTGCTTTTTTAAATGTAGACAGTAAATATTGTGACCCATTAGGAAAATAGTAACTTTAAATTGTATTTCTTTTTATTAATTCAAATTATTTTTTTGCATTCTTTAGAATTCTACGGAAAAAAACAAGGCGGATATCTTATTTGCTTTTTATTACAGAGAAAAGTCACAAATTTGGTCTCGTTTCATATATATATTTTCGTTGGATGACTTTGTACAGGGTCTTTGATTATATTTACGTGGCATCTGGAGCCTTTATTTTTAAAGATAGACAAAAATGTTTTATATTAAAATTGTAGGTTTTTTTCATATCATCTCTTGAAATTATCAGTAAAAAATTATCCCATTTAAAAAATGGAAAAATATAGACCACTTCAACTTTTTTAAATGAAACACCCTGTATTTGATGCTCTACAATGAAAGATCTTTTCTTGCTGATTTTAAATATATATACATTGATTATATTTGGGTAAACCATTTTTTAGATATTTTAGTTAAAATAAAAAATATATTAGTATTAAGAAAGACATGGAAACAATAAAATTGTTATGATAAATTTAACGTCTCCATATTGTAAGAACTTTAGATTTATCACTTCAACTATTATACTTTAAATTGCTTTCTTATCGAAGGGTTATTCAGAAGAACAAAAAAATTGCTATTGTGCGTCTTTTTTATGGCAACAAAAATAATGTGACGACAATGCAAAGGGAATATCATTTAGTATCCTTAAGAATGGGAACCATCTATTAACACTATTAAATACACAGTAAGGAAGTTTGTTAACGGAAAAGCCTAAAAACAGAAGTAACAAAAAATGAATACGAAGATTTGGATATCCTCGTTTTTTTTTCCAGGATAATTATTATGCTTTTTCTATGGATTTGCACCAACTACTTATAATAATTTTAAAAAATTCTGAAGTATAAATCTTGGATGCGGTATCTAAACAAAAAAAAAATAGATTATAAAATGTATTCAACCCTTAAATTTTACAAACAAAACTTGCAGGACCAACCTAAGTATGCATTGGAAATATCTAGGCTTATTGTTGTGTGCCACCGAATGCAGTAGTCACCGATGACACAAATTATTATTAAATTTGGTTGCTACAATGGCTGTAGCACTTAGTTTTACAATTTTGTTTTATTATTTTCAAACTATTTTTAAATTAAATTCCTTTTTGGTTTATTTAAATTATTTATTTAGTTTTTTTTTATAATATTAACTGTCACTGAATATACTAAGATTTACTAGAGACTAACTTAAATGTATGGCTAACCTAAAGATACTGATGCTTGAAAAAATACTGCTAGATACTTATTTTTCTATAATGGGGGTTGTGTTGACCACTCACACAAGGGGCGGAGCCATTTTTAAGATTGGAAATTTCCTTTGTCCCTTTGTATATGTAAATACTATTTGAAAAGATCAAGTGTTAAAATATTAATTTGGGGTGTTTACGATCGAAGTATAGAATAACCTATTTAGGGTTTTTTAGTTCTAAAAGCTTTTTAATAGTAGGGAAATAGATTGTTAGTTTAAAGGAAACATTTATTATGCAAAGGATAAGTTTAAATTACTTTTACGTGTTTTTAGAAATATCTACCCTTTTATTAGGGTGTTAAAAGTCTTGGGAAATGTAAATAATGATTATAGAATATTTGGGGTTCTTTGACAATAATAATAATTCTGAATAATTAAAGTAACTAATAAAAATGTGTTATCGTGATACGTAAAAACTATAAAAAACATTAATTATTATAAAAGGAAATTCCGTCTTATAATGTATTATCACATTTATAATAGAATATTATATTTGATCTTGGTTGGATCACAACATTATGCAGCAAGATCTAGAGTTTTTATATAAAATTCTTTACACTGACGAGTCTACCTTCACTATAGCAGAAATGTTTAACCGCAAGAGTAAACAATATCGGTCCAGGGAAAACCCTCATCAAATTTAGCTACATAACAATTTTATTGTCTCCATGGCTTTCTTAACACTTATATAAAACTTTTTGGCACTTTATTTTTAATTTAAGCTAAAATATCTCAAAAATGGTTCACTCAAACATCAACAATGTATATTGTTGCAATCACAAAAAAATATCTTTCATTGTAGCGCATAATATACAGGGTGTCCCATTTAAAAAAGTTAAAGTTGTCTATATTTTTCCATTTATTTAATGTTATAATTTTTTACTGATAATTTTAAAAGATAGTATGGAAAAGAACCTACAATTTTTATATGAAACATTTTTTTCTATTTTCAAAAGGAAAGGCTCCAGATGCCACGTAAATATAATCAAAAACCCTGTACAATATAGCTAATACTAACAGTTTTTAAGTTATGTTGGCAGCAACCGTGATTATTTAAAATACAAGATTAGCAAACCATTTTTAAGATAATAGAAATGTCATTTTTACCCAAAGATTTTTTAGCTTAAGACCTAGACAATTCTGCACGTTGAAATCAAAATTCCGTTTATTGCCTTCAACCTCAGTGCACTTAGTCCTATACCCACCAAAAACACTTATGTAAAATAAGAGCCAAGTTCCTATTTAAAAAACGGTTTCTTAAAGTACTGAAATCTAAAATTGGGCTTTGTCCACAGTTTTGTTCCATTTTTTGGTGACTTGGCAAGTTTTTTACCGATTTTTCTTTATGGACGTCTTTTTTATTATCACAGAGAGTTTTTTTTTCATTTTAACAGACAGTCGATAAAAATTTTTCAATTCATAAAAGATTAGAACAAAATTGTAAACAGAACTTGGTCTAGTTTAAGATTTCTGGATTTTTGAATAGGAATTTAACACTTATTTTGTTTTGGTGGGATGTCCTCTCTTTTTTTCTGAATTTAATAAATGAGACCTTGCTTTGTAGAGCCTAACCATTAGACTGAATAGGAAGTACAAAAAGTGCACATTTTAATATTCCCTAAATCGCGCCTGGTTTAAAGTTTAATAGGAAAATGTTGCACTTTCCTTTTTTTAGTGATTTAAATCCTGCCTGCATTTTAAATTCTAAGACAATTATAACCTCAAAAAGTCAGGTACAATCAAATTGTAAAATTCTAAAACACCCCCTAAAAGTACGACATTACGACCCTATTTTAGGGCTTTCTGAGTAAAAATGTACAGTTTTTGGAATGTTTCCTTTACTTGTATCCTAAAACCTACATACATGCCGAACTTTGTCAGACAGTATGGATTCCGTCACAGAAAATCCACAGCTGATCTTCTTTCCTTTGTCTCACACAACTGGAACAAGTCTCTTGATTTTTTTGGTGAATCTCAGATCGTTGCTGATGGGCTTTTTAACAAACTTTCTTCTTATGGTCTTCCACCTAAGCTTTGCTCTAGGCTTTCCAGTTTCCTTTCTAATCGACATATATCAGTTTTTGTAGATGGCCATTCTTCCAGCTTCTACGAAATTAATGCTGGGGCGCCCCAGGGCTCATTACTGGCACCCACCCTGTTCTTCTACACATTAACAATCTTCTTTTTTTCACAATCAATCCCATTCAAAGTTTTGCTGACGATAGTACCCTCCACTGTAACATTCAAATTCTCAAGCCAGTCAATAGGCCTAATTTGGAAACCAAGCGTTCAAGCGTAGTTCAATGAGGATGTCTCCCTTACAAGACCTCAATCTTATCTTGGATTGGGGCGCCAAAAATCTTGTTCAGTTTAATGCCTCCAAAACACAGTCCTGTTCGCTCTCGCAAAAAAGTCTGCAAATGCTCATCCCTTACATATGAGGGGAAAAGTTCTGCAGAACAAAGATTCGTTTAATTTTGTCGTCGTTACTTTCAGAATAACCTCAACTGGCACAAACACATTACATCCATAGCCTTAGCAGCTTCAAAAAGCTTACATTCCTCTTTCGAGCCAGAAAGTTTTTCTCTTCTTACAATCTGTATACTTTGTTTGTATTCCAAATCAGACCCTCTTTAGAACATTGTTCTCATGTCTTGGGAATGGCGTCTTCTACAAAACTTAACATTCTTTACTCCATTCAGAGGAGAGCTGATCATCTTATTAATGATCCCACGCTTACAGAGAGGCTTCCTCCCCTTGCCCTCCGTCAAGCTGTGGGGGATCTGTCGTTCTTCTATAGGTATTTTCACGGCTTCTGCTCAAAGGAGTTGGCCAGTATTATTCCTCCTCTGACAGCTCCCAACAGAGCAACACGTAGTGCAACTTTTATGCATCCTTTTACAGTTCAACTAGAAAGGCCCCGAACTTTTTGCTTTTTTAGTTCCTTCATTCCTAGAATTTCCAGAATATTTAAGACTCGTGTGAACGAACTCCTTCTGACCACACTTAAAACAGCCACGGTACGTTAGTATTTAGACCTCAACCTTCGTGGACTCTTCAAAGATTAAAAAAAAAAACTTTAAATTTGTTCTTCTTTGAGAAGTGCCCCACAATTTTGATGAATCAATCAGTCGGTCAGTAGTAAAATGCGGGCGATTTTTAAAATCGAATATCTCAGAAGTAACTTGACATAACTTTTTCAATATTTTCACAAGTAATGGGAATACTTACGTAAATTTACATATCAAATCCCATACCTTTATGTGGAACAAGACCAAAGTTGTAATAGGGGGAAAAATAGGCCGCAGAAGTGTGTGTATGTTGTGTAACAAACATACACTTGTGCGGTAGGCCGGAACTTGATCTGGCGCACTTGTGACTTATGACTTCTTCAGTATCTACCTAAAATGACCAGTTATTTACTAATTAAAATGTGTGTTTAAAAGAAGAATAAGACAAGGGAAGCCTAATAAACTCTTTTAAGAATATTAACTTACTTTATTGTTCATGTAGGGACAAACAAGAATTTGTAATTTGGTAGTAAAAATGCTTTTTAATACGTAAATTTTTATAGAATCTAGTAATATCCTACATAAAATTTTAAGCAAAAATTTTATAATAATTTGATTATTTATTAATCCTGCAAACTTTAGTACAATATTCACAGTTCTAACGTCAATAATAATTAATCCGATTTAAATTGGTAATTTAAAGCAAAGTTCTGCTGTTTCAAACTGATATTCTACTTTAAATAAAACCGATTTGAATGTTTATTGTTATGATCAAACTTGTGGGTTCTTCAAAGTTTAATGGTATTATACTTCGGAATTAAGATAAGCTCTCGTTGGCAATATTTTAGTAAATGTATTACTAACTAATTATGTCCATTTAATGAGATGTTTTTAGTTTTAAAGAATAATAAATATGTGTTTAATACAGAGTGGTATGCAAATAGTTTAAAACATTAAAATACCGATTTACTTGTGTAAAAACATATTAAATAAAGGTTGTTAAAAATTGCGTAACAGCATTTATTACTGAGATAAAGAACGCCAATTTTGTAAGTAGAAATAGCAAAAAATACCATACCTGCTACTGATTTTTTTTTGTCCAGTATTTTAATTCACTGACTCGCCTTCTTCTATCAGTCTCAAATACTACTGGAACTGTTGGTAGGCTCAAAAGTGGTTCAAAACTGTCAAAATTTGTTACATTTTCATTTACGGGTAGCATCAAACAAAATCATGCAAAGCAACCGTTTCTACTTTTAGGTAATTAAAAATCCAGTTTGAAACCCAATAAGACAAAACCAAATTGTCAATTTTCAGAATAAAAATCAAATCAAATCATAGACTGAACAACGTAATTTGATTGGTGAATTATTTTATTAGCTATTTATTGAAAGATTTTTTGCATGTCGACCAAACAATAAAATACAAATTTTTGACTGTTTTAATCTTTAAAAGAATACATATTTTGATTAAATAATTTATAATGGGTTTCAGTAGGTACAGGTTGTTCAGAGCTTTCGCTAATAAATCTTTTGTGTGTAGAAGTCCCTGCAGAGTATCAGTAGATAAACTATTTCGACTGGAAGTTTTTAATAGGTTGACTGTAGAAAACAGTCCCACAACATTAACACTACTGTGTGGAAGCACAAGTAGTTTTTTAACGAATTCACTCAGCAGAGAAAACATTTGGGAATGATCTCCTTTTTCAATCCCTGAAATATAATAGCAAAAGCCTTCAATCCTGATATTTTCCATAGTATTCAAAGGAATCGTAGTATTTCTCAAAAGACGACATTGAATTTTTGTTTATTAACAATTATGGCTGCTATATGAATATATACACATATACAGAAGTAAATATACGTAAATAATAAAATGACGGACGGTTATGTACAGCAACGTCCTCTTTCTAGTTTGTTTAAAATTTGAAAATTTACCGAAGAGTTAAAAAAAATTAAATAATTTGGTTGGTAACAAGAAGTAAAGGAATTAATACATTATTTTTACAAAAATAAAATCAAATTCTTGAAAAATTAAAAAAGTTGGTAGATTTTTTATCCAGGGTAGTAGATTTGTATAAAAATTTAAAAGTAGGTTAATTTACCTAAAAGTTGGTAGAGTTGGTAACACTGTCTTTGACCTTGAATTTTTTTTTTGCACACATGTTATGGATGGGGTCTTTGGACATTTTCTTTATTATAGTATACCTAAGACCTACACCCATATTGAGCTTTATGGGAATTGAAATGTCCCTTTTGACCTTACTATTATAACGCAAGGTGGAAGTCTTCCCCGCTGGTAAGTGTGGTATAAAATCCATAGCATAATTAGCAAAATTTGATAATTTTTAGCAGAAAGGAATATTATCGTTTTTAGTAAAGAACTGTTTAAGGTCATTTAAAAATAACCAAAGAAATAATATTTAATAACCAATAGCTATGAGACACATAAATATACTATTACAATCACGTATACAACAAAGTGTAGGTAACGTTCCTATACAATTCAGTAGAGACACGCAAGGTCGGGAATTCCTTAAAATACCGCAAGGAATTAAAACCAGAACTGAGAAACCAAGTCCTTAGTGGTTATGTAATTACATCGTGAATTTAAAAAATCCGTTTTTAAAAATGAGTTCGCCAAATTAATATAAAAATTATTTAAAAAATGAAATTAAATTTTTTTAAATAATTAAATATTTTAATTAAAAAAACTAGTAGACGGCAATATATTTTGGATATAAAAAATATTTATCACTCTCTCTGATAACAATTATAAGATGTCATTGTTTTTGCCACCTTATACAAGGTAATTCAAATTTAACCCCCACCATTGGGATCTTAAAAACTACAAGAGATATAAAGACGGTTGAGTTGGGAGAAAACTGCGTATTCAGGTGATTAAGAATATACCTGAATGAAACATGTTTCTTAGACTTTCATTGTCTTCATTTATTAAAAAAAGGACAACGTTTTAACTGGTATTTTAAGCCGTCTTTAGGTAAATACACTAAATAACTACATGACTACAAGGATATGTATACAAATCTAAGAGCACTGAGGCAAGAGTTGAACGCATGGGATTATCTAGGCTAAGATTACATTTAACTGAAGAAGAAAAGAAGAAGTCTTTAAATATATCATATTTAAGGACGGCTTACTACATCATCTAGGGTTTTGGTCAACGACTGCAGTTTTTCTTCCAGTGCTGCTCTCGGCGTACGATAGTGGCATCTGACCACCTCATATTCTTTGGTCCAAGCGTGATCAGCGGCACCAGGCTTTTCAGTTTTTCCTGTCGTTGTGCATTTCTAGTGTTCTTTAATCCGTACTATATTCTCCAGTTTAGTTTTTGTTAAGTAGTTTTTAAAAAATTCACTGACACTAAATGCTGTATTCTTCTTGTTCTCTGGGAGCCGTCTCGATTCACTACCGGAGGCAGCGCGGCCTTTTAAGCTTTTTGTGCCTAATCTCCCATTATCTTTTATACCAATTCTCCCATTATCTTTAATACCAATCCTTCCATTAGTCTTGTTCCTTCTACAAGTCTGTATAACCCCGAGACTGGTTGGTTGATATGTTCCTGTGGGCTTATTCCCGGTTGCATTGAATCACAAAAGACAGGCATTATTTAATGCCTGTCTTTTGTGATTCAATGCCTCACATTCTGCAACTTGGGTCCCCATGAGTCTATCTTGTGTAGAAGTCCTCTTAGCTTATCGTGCCCTGTTACTAACCCTATTTTTATGCGAAGTCTTTTGCTACTTTGCCTGAGTAGTTCCTCCTTCGTTCTTTGGGATGGGCCCCTTATAAAGCTTTTTCCATGTTTAATTCTACTGAGGTTTCCCCAGTATTCCTCGTGTTTTTTTCGGATCCATTCCCTGGTTTGCCCTCGTGCTGTGGTTTTGGTCACTCCAAGGGCAGGTTCTGGCCCAAAGTATGGTGTGGATGATCCCTGTCTCGCAAGCTCATCCGCTTTTTCGTTACCTTCTATTCCCGAATGTCCTGGTACCCACAAGAGAGTTACTCTGTTGCGTTTTCCCAGGCCTTCCAGTTCTTTTTGGCATTCCCCCACCTTGGGGTTAACTAGTGCCCCCAGTGACGCTTGGCTGTCTGTTATTATGCGGATCCACTTGCTTTTATAAGCCCTCCTGTTATTTTCTTGTGCACAGTGCAGAAAAGCATATATTTTCGTTTGAAATACAGAACTGTGTGTTCCTAGTGAAATAGATGCTGTATTAATATTGTAGTTCTTTCCAATTTTTCTTATTTTTTCTAAAATAGCTTAACATATGGGATGTTAGGCAGAGGTTGACGTTTTTTATTCCCAGCTTAATTTGTTCCATTCTTATGCTGATGCTGTCCTAATACTTGGTACACTAGTTGTGCGAAGACCGAATCCAGCAATGACAAATTTATAAAGTTTTCTCAAATTTCGGTTTTTCTTGAATATACTTAAAATCCTAAAACCTTCTAAAAGGCATATTGTTGGTAGCAATGACCAACTTTGCCCAAATTTCACCGTCTTCTAATCTCCCATAGTTTTCGTAATACCACTGGTAAGGCATTTAAGGTCAAGTTTGAAAAGAAAGAATATTTTTATGGATTTCTTTAAAATATTAAGATAATTTTAATCGTGAATAATTATGAAACATGCCTTAATATTGGCTTTATAAATTTTAATATCTGCTGTATATGTTATCGTTCGAAATCAAATGGTAATATGGTTAGTCATTTGGTTGACTCCGTATACTATGCTCGTATAAGTTACGGTAACTTAAACTAACATACAGCGCGTATTTAAGAAATAAATAATGCCATGTTTTTGCATATCAGCATAGACAGTAGTTATGTTGTTTTGATTATTTAGTTTTGCTTATTTACCCCATTGTAGGTATTACTAGGTGCATTGGTTTTGTGGGAAAAGACAGTTGCAATAATTATCATATGCGTCTGTTATTTCAATGCTTGGGACATATTGGAATTACACAACAATTTGTGCTTATTTAGTTCGCGGGCATTATTAATTAAATTAGAATCATTATATTTATTAATAATATTTGCATATATTTTAAATGCTTAACTTCTTTTAAATAAATAAATTCGTATATTAAATTAAGTAGAATATTTTATTAATTTTTGGTTTTTAATTATATTAGGATATTCAAGACCATTAAACAAAATAACATTCTTCTGGGACATAATCGTTGACGGTTTTCGTTAAGGAGTGTTTCAGAAACACATCTTGCAACCTGGAAGCTATTATTTCTATAGCCTCAAGTGTGTTTACGTAAACACATTTTGACATAGCGTATCCAATAAAGTCTTAAGATTTTGCCTGCAAGAAAACCAGGGCATAAAATGAAAAGAAAAAAGGAGAAGGGGTCAGATCGCAAGGTCCGTGCGTCAGGAGACCTGGGGCATGCAGTACAATTACATGTAAGCTCGGGGTCGGGTCGTAATTAAAAAGTTCTTTTATTTCTTTCGTAATTCTTTTTTCTTCTACTCAAGTAATTGATGGAAAAGTCAATTTTAGATGGTAGTGATTTATACAACTACCTCGTGTTAGTTCAAGGAATTTGACTAGCGCATCTATTTCTGTAAACAATTACAATTGTTTACAATTGTTTGTACAAAAATTTGCATCTCTCTATCTCCCTCGGCTAATAGAGCTAAATTAAATGCTTCTCGGTGTCAATATTACATTGACATATTTTATGCAATGTTTAAAGGTCATGTGTAATTAAGGTTATTGAAAAGAACAGTACAGGACAGGCCTTTAAGTGGAAGTGCTGCAAAAAAAAGGCGAATAGTGAATGGATTTGTAAGGGAGTAGCTGCTGAAAATGGTAACAGACAATTTAATTAATAAGATAGGTGATCAATAATTTATACCGAGTGTCGCAGAAGTGGCAAGTCCTAAAAACTGTAAATAATTTGATTTTGAACTTTCCAATTCTTATTGTGATAAAAATTAATCTCTAATTGTGTTATAAAGTCGATAGGTTTAGACCCCATAAACTTTGGAAGGCGTGTACGGGTGTCTAATGAAATTTAAATAACTTTCTTGCTAATTTAAAGTGAATTTTTTTCTCCGATTTTTAAAACAATATAACTTTTCAACTCACATTTTTGTTAATAAAATGAAGCTTTAATTAAGTTGTAAACCCATAATATTGTCTTTAGATAATAAGTTATGTTTAAATCTTTCTAACATCTTAACAAATTAATTACGGCTCCCAGTGCCAAGTAAAAGAGTAATTTCGAATCTTTCTTCTTGCTTTGAGAATTTTAAAAAACTAAATTAAATTTAACAAAAAAATTTTCATTGGCGTATCACAATAAATTTGTAAAGTATTAATGCATGTAATTTATTGTAAATAAAACTTGTGTATTTATTTAATTCGTAGTGTATTATTTAGCAATCGTCAATATACAGAGCATCAAAACCTTAATTTGCACCTATTGGGTTGCAGTTTATATTTAGCCGATACCAGATTTTATCGGCAACTACTTATGGTGCTGAGGTGTAAAGATTTACGTTTCTCATTTAAGGAGGTTCACCACATTAACACAACTGTAATCACGTAAAACCCTAACTTGATTTAAAATAGGGCCTAATCTTACATTTCATGTTATAATGATCCATTGTTTTAACATGTGTTGCGTAAAGCCTAATGCTACAAAAGGCCTTGTTTTCTCAAATCGGTATTTTTTAGGATTATTCATATATTATTTTAAAACTAAAACAACAAAGTATAGATTACAATAACCTACCAATACGATAAAATTATACACGTGATTCATCGTTTGTAACGTGTTATATTCGAATAAGAAGTTTTGCCAATTTCAGGTAAGTGACGTAAAGCAAGAACTGATACAAAAAAATAGTAATTTCACTCACCTTTGTTAATATGATCATTCTTAACAAAGATGATATACGTGTAGCCGACTTGGTTGCACCCTGAGTTTTTTTTTATTTTTAGGTTTCGTAATTTTGAAGCAATTATTGTCACAAATCATAACTAATGATTTTGGGCTATTGATTTTATTTAGGGGCCTCTATGCCCAACGAAATCTTACCTTTATTTAAATAGTATAACAGGGGTCAACAACTTTCATTCATACATTACATTGCAGTTGAGTAAGAACAAAACGTAAGTTATAGTTCTTAGAGGAAAGAAAATAAAAATTCAACAAAATCATAAACTAAATGAGATTGGTTGGAAAAAGGCCATTTTAAAAAGTAGCGCCCAAATTATTAAGTGATTATTTTGCTTAACTCATAGACAATGATACAGATTATATATTACATTATTCTGTTGAGGCACTACACTTTGTGTTCTATTCTCGGTACGGCCCAAGTGACAAGGCCCTTTAGGCGGCGAAACTAATATGGTGGATTTTCTCCCATTAACGACAGTTAGGTGTTAGACATAATACTTTTAGTAAAGGCATAGGGGAGCTGCCAGAGGGGGAATTATACTGGCCAACTTCTCTGAGCAGAAAGAAGCCTTAAAAATACCTATAGAAGAGCGACAAATCCCCCACAGTTCGACGGTGGGCAAAGAGCCTATCTGTAAGCGTGGGATCATTAATAAGACGAGCGACTCTTCTTTGAATAAAATCCATAATGATAAGTGTTGTAGGAGACGCCATTCCCCAGACATAAGAACAATATTCTAAAGAGGGTCTGATTCGGGATACATACAGAGTATTCAGAAGAGAAATACTTTCTGGCTCGAAAGAGAAATCCAAGCTTTCTTGAAGCTGCCGAGGCTATGGATGTTATGTGTTTGTGCCAGTCGAGGTTATTCTCAAAAGTAACGCCGACAAGATTAAACGACTTTTTGTTCTGCAGAACTTGGCCGCTCATAGTATGTAACGGATGAGCATTGGCAGATTTTTTTCGCGACAACGAACTGTGTTTTCGAGGCATTAAACCGAAAAAGATTTTTGACACCCCAATTCAAGATAAGTTTAAGGTCTTGTGAGAGAGACATCCGCATTGACCTACGCTTGGTTTCCAAATCAGGCTTATTGACTTGCTTAAGAAATGAGTGCCACTACTGAGTGCCCGTCATGCCAGACCTGATCGAAAGCTTTGGATATGTTAAGAGCAACAATCTGGGATTCACCAAAAAACTCAAGGGACTTGTGACCAGTTGTGTGAGACAAAGGAAAGAAAATCAGCTGTCGATCTTCTGTGACGGAATCCATACTGTCTATCATGTAAGATTTTGTGTTTTTCCAGACACTTCTATATTTGGGAATTAATAAATTTTTCCATTACTTTGCAGACAACAGAAAAAGAGATATAGGTCTATAGTAGAAGGGAGAGTGTTGCATCCTTTTTTGGGACAGGTTTCCCAAGTGCAGCTTTCCAGCTCTCCGGGAAAATGCTCGTATCATAAAAGATTCGAAAGATGCGAGTTAGGATGGGTGCAAGCTCGGGAGCACATTTTTCTAAGACCATTGCTGGTATGTCATTCAGCCCAGGCGATTTTTTAATATTAAGGGAAGAAAGAATACGCTTCATCTGTTTGACGAAAGGAATATTAATAGGAGAATCAAGGGTAGAATTGGCAGCAAATTGTTTGGTAAATAGTTCGGCCTTTCCTTTAGAGATAGAAACAATTTCATCTTTAAAAATTAGGGGTGGAAAAGAATTTGTGCAGAAGTTTTGACTAATATTTTTGGCAAAGGACCAAAAGGCTTTACTACCATTCGAGCAAAAGAGAACTTTTATCTTTTATCCGATTGTTAAAACGGTCTTTTGATTCGGAGATAGTCTGGTCTCAGTACCTAGTTGAATTGTTTCGGTAATTTGTTTAAATATTTCGGAAGGACCGTGAGTAGAAAAGCAGGTGGGATTCCAAGAGTAGATGGCAGGGAAATCTCTCCACCATCCCAGTCGGCCGAGTTATAGTACCAGACGGTTCGTGGCGACATGCGTTCAGTTGCCTCAGAATGTGCGAAGTATGATACGGTGACCAAACCATGATCAGAGCGACCAAGGGGAGCAGTTACTGATGCTTGGTAGCGTTCGGGGGTGAAAGTAAGAAGAGATCTAGGAGGTCAGAATTATGGGGGGAACCCTAGGATAATAGATAGGTTCCATAATTAAATTGGTGAGCTTTAATTACATTAGTGACAGAGACCCACCAAACAACTGCTTTAATGTAAAATTTAAATTACCTATAAACCTTGTACAATTTAGGCACCAAACAAATTACCTACACTCTTTACTAATTTTAATTCAAAACTTTATTACTGATGTGACATTTAAAATTTAGAAGGGCGGCAAATTATTTCGTAATAATTTTGCTGAACCAAAATGCGACGACCACTAACCGCAGAAAAGCTTATAACGAATATAACTGTTTATTCAAAGCGTAATTTCCCCGGAGAAATTAGAATTAAACGATATCAGCAGCACATTTACAAAACATTAAAACAATCCCTAAATGTAATGTGTTGGTTTATTCGTTTGTTGGTAAAATGAAAAGAAAATGCAAATTGCAATTTATAGTGTGGTAAGTGTGAAACTTAAATGCGTGTTCAAAAATATGTGACACGAATCAAGAAAATGTCTAATAGTATGCATGGCTTAGGGTTTTGTAGCAGAAACGTAGCTTTAATCAGGATAGAGTTTTATTTTTACCAAAAAAAAAAAAAAAACACCAATTACACAGTTTGTCTAAAAATTCTTGCCATTGTTATAATTTTTATGTAATCCTTTTACTTTAAGTTTATATTTCTCTGAGAATTCTCGGAGAATTCAATGCTTACTACTTAGATGGGATTAGTTTTATAGCGTTTAACATGGGTTAAATTAATTTAGCGGTGGGGATTAATTTAAATTTATTTTGCATTGAATGCATTGGCGTTGAACCATAAATAACTAAAAGAAATCGGTATTTACCCAAGGAAGTTTAAAGGTGTATGGAAGCCCAATACTGTAGAACAAAATTGTTCAGGCGTGCAGGGCAGCGGGAAGAGGGGATTGGCCCCGCGGAGTTTGCGCAATGAATAGTAGGTCAGAGCCGAACTTCCATAATTCTTTGTTACTATCTATAAAGTTGACATCATCAAATGTCAAATTCAAGCGTTCACTGCTTTTTTTTTGCTCAAAATTGTTGGTTATTAAACGATACTACCATAGAATATTTAAAATTATTCTATTTAAATGGTCGATATTTTTGTGAGTTTTGTATTTTTACCAAAAATCTTTGTAAATAAATAAAAACACGATTTTAAAAAATATATTTCAAACATTGTATGATAGTTTCATGTACTTATCACCAATTTTGTGATAAAAGAAGATAGTGTCAATGAGTTTAATCTAATCCTAAGATTCTGGTTGTACATTAAAAAGTGAAAATTTTTGCAACTGCTTTTTAGGCATATACTTTTCACTGATAACAAATATTCATGAGACAGAATAACAGTGGTTAAAAATGTTTAACCTTTGGTATCTAGGTATCCATTGTAACAGTATCCGTTAAATATTATGTGTCTACCGTATGTCGAGCTTAAAAAGTTGATAATGTAAGTTTAAGAAACTAAAAATCTAATTTCTTTTTAAACAAATACAGAAAAAGCAAAAAGGAACTTGTCGCGCACACTATAAGCTACCCGCTTGTAGCTGCCACGAAGGTTCGAATGTCTAAATAAAACACCCTGTTAAAAACAAAGGTATTTATTCCAAAAAGTGATGGATAAACGTTGGAATTATCACAAAATATGAGCCGATAGAAGCAAATCACTATAAATTCGGCAGTCACTAACTATAAACAATACATGAAAATATAAAATAACAGACTTACAGAAAATGAAATTTTTAAAAATCGTCGAATGTCGCTTAAAACTTAAAATAATACAAAAGATGCAAAACGACGAATTTTTAAATTTGACAATTACTGACAACTGAACTAATTTTGTTTTTTTAACAAAACTATTTTTTTTACACCGCTAAGAAACGGGAGTATTATTATATGCCGTCAGGGGCGGCTCGTAACTAAGAGAGAAAAAGCAAATAAAATATTAATTTTTAAAATAATATTCTTGTCCTAACAGAACTTTAACATAAAATTGTACTTTTTTTAAACCTTATTTCTTTTTAATAATCCACAGAAATACACAAACATTGTGAAAATCATTTTGTTAGGATATTATAAGTAACAAAAAATAAACACAAAATTATAGACACAATTTAATAAACAGTAATCACTAATATAAGAAGGTTTTTATCAATCCAAAAGACTTCTGCAACCACAAAATGTAGGTACTCACACAAAGCAAAAAAATCGAAAAAATGACGAATGATGAGACGACGCAATTACAGCGCGGATATAGTTTCATACGCGCCGCGCGCGCCCTTTTACCAAAAATCTTAGACAACCTAAGACTAAAAACGGTACTACGGCTCTTATAAAAGTATAATGTATTGCCTAACTACACACTGTTTTATCAGTGTGTAAGTAGGGATCACATTAAATTATTTCGTGGAATTTTGTTACTGCGCAGAATCAGCGGGGCCAACTCTGACAGTTTTTTTTATACTGGGACATTTTTTGATGAATGGGCCATAGCATTGGGCTTCCATACACCTTTAAACTTCCTTGTATTTACCACTGGATTTAGGGAAGTACAGTTAATTTGGTTATAAAGTTTTATTCATATAATTTACGTCAAATTTATCACCAAGTCCTGTCATTTAAAACCAATAATTACCAAGGCTATAATAATTACCGAGGCTAATACCGTAGAATTTTAGGTATTTTGCCCAAATTCGATGATGGCTTCATCATAGTGTTTTAGAGTTCTGTGTCAAAACCCTGTCCCTAGTCGGCTTTGGCTTTTTATGTTGAATCTTAGAAACCTGCGTTTGCATAATGTCTCACACTGGCACAATATATGCTTGGATGTTTTGCCCTTATACATAGATAATCATCTGTTAGACGTATGACTATGTATTTATTTATTAAATTTTTGTATGTTGACCTCCTACCAACCTTTTTGCTGTGGTGTAAAAGGTTGAGCTAAACTTTGTTAAACTCTTTTAATAGCCGTAGTCCTGGTGTACGCTTATACCAGCAACGAAATTTCCCATCTAGTCAGTACTTGACAAGACCACCAAAAATTCCCAAAAAGAACTCTAGTCCTAGTAACTCCACGCTAAGGCCGTTTCATTTCGTGACCTCTAATACCCTGACTGCAATTAGTTTGCTAAATAGCCCGACTTTCTCTAGGACAAATCCTCACTAATTTAAAGCGAATAAAACAATTTGTCGGGGGAAAAATGTTACCTTGAGAAACTGTAAATTCTAAACATTATAATTGATTTGTTGATACGCCCCATTGGCATATCACAAGATATTTGTGGTGTAAAATTTCATATAAAGTTGTAAATAAAACCTGTACATAGTTATTCTATTCTTAGTGTCTCATTTAGCAATAGTCAATTTACAGGGTATCCAAACCTTAAATTTGCACCTATTGGGTTGCAGTTCAGATTTACGTTGCCCTTTAAAATGGTTGGGTAAAATTTTACTTATTGGACACCACGCCGATTTTAATAAAATTTTAGTGTATTTTTTTAATATGTAAGAGTCCAATTACTCTATTGATGATAATAGATTTTAAGAAGGGGGAATTATAGGAATTTCGTCCATTTTGAGAGGTTGCCGAAGAAAAAATCATTAAAATCGGCGTGATGTCCTATGAGTAAAATTTTCCTGGTGGTTTCCTTAAACATACTTAACTTTATTTAGTTGTAGTGTTGCTAACTGGTCCCAGGATATTATGGTATTTGGGCACTTTCGAGGCAGTTTGTCTTGGATTAGTTTTGCAGCCCGTCAGCTTACTGTGTGAGGTGATTAAAAGACATTTAAATATATTAGAATAAAAAGGAGTTCTAATGATTAAAGATAAGTTGATTCAGTGAACTTTTTTTTAGGCGTTTGGCCAGTTGAGTTTTTAAATTAACGTTTAATGTGTCGTATAGGCACAGTTTAATTTAAATAGATCATATCTAAAATCAAATTCCTTTGATTTCAGGAGGACTTGAACAAGTCAACCCAAAGATAGTACAAGAACTTAGATATAGGTAAGCTATAACTAATATTTCAAAATTAGTATTTCTTGACCCCCCCCCTGTATCTTGTAGCTCGGATTAAGTTAACTAAAGCATAAACTTAAAGATCTAATAAGTCTATATAAGGTAATAAAAAGTTGTTCTTCTCTAGCTTTTTAAAGTTACACAATGTAGACAATGACTTTTAAAGTCACTAATTAAATTTGTATGTTAAAAGTTAGCACAGAAAGTCCTAACGTGCAAAAACAGTTCACATTCTTTTTTTTTTTTAATTATGGCTTTCGGCTTTTAGCCATGCAGCCAGACTCACAGTATAAAATTATATATAAAGTTATTTATAAAAATTCTAATAATAGAATAGAAAAACCAAAATAATAGAATTTATTTTTTATAATAATCATCATTAAATTAATTTTATTTGGATGTTGGATATTAAGGATATTAACACATATAGACAAGGACACCAGCTTCACGCCACAGGGGTCCATCAGGGCGACTTTTTTAATAAACAGTACAGATTAAGACCACGGAACCAGGTAAGGATTAAAAGTATTAAACATAAAAATATTAAATGTATTAATTATTTTTCTACAACTTTAAATTTATTTTAACTAGAAAATCGATAAGCGCAGTATAAATTTTTATATTTTGTAAGGATAAAAGATGTAGTATGTTAAATGGTGCATTAACTTTGTATGTTGAGATTAAAGTTTTGAAAAGATCATTACTATGGACAGCATATTTTTTACATGCAAAAAATATATGGTCCAGATCACTTCTAATCTGACATTCTTCACATTTGTCTGTAGGTAATACATGAATTTTATTTAAATGCGCAGGATAACAGGCATGTCCAAATTTCATACGTATAATGGTTGTTATAAAACATCTAGAAACAGTTAAATTTTTGTGCCAATAGTTTTTAGGTATAATATCGGTTAATAGTGTATATCTTGTAGGTGTATTTTTACAGAATTCTTTCCACCTTACATTCCATTTTTGTAGTACCATTGATTTTAGATTACAGTTTGCATCATTTAGGCTTAAGCTATATTTAACAGGTATGCCATTTAAAATCCCTTCTTTGGCAAGAGAATCAACGAATTCATTTCCAGGTAAACCAGTGTGACCTTTAACCCACATTAACGTTACTTGTTTATTACGCAGCGTAATTTTACGTAATGATTTAAGAATTTTCCAAAGTAATGGACTAAACTTATAATTAAACGTTTTTGGATTATTTAATGCCTTTAATACGGACATTGAGTCTGTCAAAATGACAAAGTGTTGGTTTTCATTTTGCAATATACAGTTAAGAGCTTCAAGAATGGCTATAGCTTCTGAGGTAAAGATGGAGAAATTTTTATCAATCTGGAATTTCATTTGGCTATTTACTTGAGGAGCAAAAAATGCTGCCCCATTGCCCTCTGATGTTTTTGAAGCATCTGTATATATTAAAACTGAATTTTGGAAATTCGAAAGTTCGGCTTTTAAAATATTTAAGTTTATACCACAATTTTGTGTAAAAGGTGGGAATATTATATTGATTTTTTGTATAGCACTGTAATAATCAAAATCCCAAGAGTTAAAAGGTTCAATATTATTAAGCATATTGTTATAATTTCTAAATGCTTCGCACAAGGGTGGGGAGTTTTTATGATACCAATATTTATTAGTTAAATCATACATATTTAATTTGGATATATTTTGTAATATGCTTGTGTCAAAAAACTTTTGCTTAAATAAAAACTTAGCACTAAGCTCTTCTCTCCTAAGACTTAAAGGAGGCTCCAGTGCTTCAACAAGCAGTGCTTCTACCGGAGTAGACCTCATAGCGCCCAAACAGACTCTGAGTGCTTTATACTGCACTCGATCCACTGATTTTAAAAGAGTGTTACAAGCAGAAGAATACTACCATAATCAATAATTGATCGTATGTATGCTCGATAAAAGGTTAGTGATGTTTGAATATCACAGCCCCACCATGTTTTTGTGACAGAGCGTAAAAAATTGATGCCTTTTTCACACTTGGTTATAATAGATTAGATAGAACCCGTATTAAACTATGATGATAACTCTGACTTTTCTCCTAATCATTTTCTTTGTAGACCGTTTTCTATAAACGAATTGGAGTATGTTTTAAAAAATACTGAAAATACAGCACCTGGATATGATGACATACAATACTGTATGTTATCACACCTTCCCTTAAAAGCTAAAGTCTTGATGTTAGATATTTTCAATAAAATTTATCTCTGTGGTGAAATCATTGATGAATTGGAAAAAGTTGTAGTTATTCCAATACAAAAACCTGGTAAAGATCCCAATAGTGGTGATTCCTATAGGCCAATTTCATTATTGTCTTGTATACTCAAAACCTTAGAAAGGCTTATTAAGCTTCGCTTGGAATTCTGGCTTAGAAATAAAAATCTTCTTCCTAATAATGTATATGGTTATAGAAAGGGTTTTGGTACACTGGACGCTGTTTCAAGTATTGTGATTGACATACAGAATAGTTTGTCTTCCAATGATTATCTTGCTTCACTTTTTCTTGATATAAAAGGTGCATATGATTCTGTAGACCTAAACATTCTTAAATCCAAAATGGTAAGGGACTTTCAAATCCCCCCAGTTATCTCGAAAGCTATTATCAATTTATACAGTAAAAGATGTGTTTTTGTTCGAAATACATATAATGAAAAAATAGGACCGAGATACGTCTTTTTGGGATTACCTCAGGGATCCGTCTTGAGTCCTCTTCTTTTTAACCTCTATACGGCTGATATACATAAACTAGAGGGCTTCAAAGTGGTTCAGTATGCAGATGATTTATGTATATATGTTCAAAATAAGAAATATGATGAAAGCGTAAGATTGTTATCAGAAGCAATGGGCAAAATAATGGAGTGGACGAGAGTTAATGGATTTGAGATTTCTCCTGAAAAATCAAACTTTTGTACATATACAAGACATAACACACCTAATATTGCTTATATAACATTACAAAACTTAGACATTCCCGCCAAGAGAGAGGTTAAATATTTAGGAATAATCCTAGATTAAAAATTGACTTGGAACCAGCAGTTCACATTTACAAAGTTTAGTTTAATTTTCTTTATTAATGTTTTTGAACTAGTACTTAATTAAAAATCGTTTTTGTTTTAAAAATAATTTTTATAATTGTAATTAAATGTGCAAAAATTACCCTCAGTAATTTAAAGATTTAAGCTTAAGGCAAAAACCTTAAATAAAAATGACTACGTTTATATCTAAAATTTCATCGGATATAAAATCTATTTCATAATTATTATCTGGTTAAAATGGCTGGAAAAAACGTTTCGTACTCATATTTTTAGATTATCTGATGTTGTCCTTTGGGTCAATCCACTTGTTTGTTAAATTGTTTTTTTTTTTCGGGAAACAACCGCTGCCGGCGCGGAAAACCCAATGTCATCCCACTAAGCAAAAAACATCTTTAGCACAATTTGTAACCGATGTCCAGACCATCCAGCATTTTCAGCTGCCTTAGGATAAAGTTAACATCCGTCCTAAATTTTGGGGTAATAAGTCGATATTCCGATTCAGTAGGGTACCTCCCATCCCCTAAATACCTATAAATTAGAAGAAGTAGGTATGGATTAAAATTTGTTTCCTTTATACCTTTCTAAATAAAATACTTTTTTAGGGGACTTAAACAAGCAAAACTTGAGTATTTTAAGTAAATAAAATGCTTATGGCTATGTATTTTTAAAAATTGTAGGCTTTTAAGCAAACACAAGGTTTTTATTTTTTATATTAAGGAAATAAAGTAACAATGACATTATCTGCAAATACGGATTTGTTTTGCCAAACTGGTAATAAAATTATGTTTTTAGTTAATAAAGTAATAATTGTTAGTATCTAAAAATTTTGGGGCAAATATTTTACCAATTTTTCTTTTTCCAGGTGCAACTTGGAGGAAAAAATGGAACAGAATATGAACATTAAAAATACATGTAGATACAGTTGATTTTTAATAAACCTTTAATTATGTAGGCAATTTTTATAACTAACTTTAAACCTTTTTATTTTTTTTAAATATTACTGATATTTACACTTTATAAAATATTTATTACATTTTATTAGATAGATTAAGAAAAATAAACATTCTTGCATAAAAAATGTTATATATCAACTGTTACTATTTTTGTGGATTTAGAAAATAAGCTTTGCATATTAAATAGTATGTACACAAATAAATATGAAAGTAGGGGAATATGAAAGAAGAGTTGTAGACATTAGATATTTTTATAAATAACTTTTTCTTTCTAATTTATAAAAGTATTTTTTTATTATAGATGGACACTTGTCACTGGTTCTAATTTGTAAACTATTGAGAAAACAAATCTTATAAAAAAGTAAAAAAAAATCGCATATTTAGCTAAATTAGCATGTCTAACAGTAATTTAGAAAAATGCTCGGAAAATGTGATTACGGGGTGGACGAAAAAAATTATTATCACAATAGGCAGGCGATTTATCACAACTTTTTTTACATCCAATTTTTTTTAGTAGCATCTTTAATAAACAAGTTTTAAATAATGTTAATTAATGAATTTTTTGAGGTTTTAATAATCGATCGTGGACTTTACAGGTTTAGTTTAACAAAATGTAAAAACGAGGGATAATTAATCAGATCTTTTTTATTTCATCAGCTTATGTTCTAAGAGATATGTTGCACCTTGTCAGTGCTTTTTTTGCATATAAGTAAATTTTCGACCACTCTAAAAGTTTAACTGAAAATAATATACAGGGTAAGGCGTTACAAATTAATATACTTGGTATCGTGCGGCTCCTAGTGATAAATTCGCCAACTTAATACTTTTAATGAATTTCGAAGCCATTTTCATTATACAAATTTTTATTTTAAAGCTGTACGTCAAATGGTTTACAAAATACGATTTACGACCATACTTAATTGAACATTCTGTATTATTACCATGAACCACACATTTAGGATCCTAAAGATCTTTTAATGTTTACTAAATAACGGAAATATTACAGAATACCAGTGTGTTTATAATAAACGTGAGCAAACCGCTCATTTAAATCTTTAGAAAATCCTTTTCATTTTGTAAGTTAAATAACTTAGATGTTTCAGAATATGTGGTGGGCCTAACCAATGCTAAATACGTAACGAGGCCGTTTCATTTTCTTAACTAGAACGTTGTATTTTTAACGTAACTACGATTTTGTTAAGTTGAAGAAAATATAACGAAACTATTAAGTTCAAGAAGTCGTTATTGTTTTAAGATGATTAAGGTAGCAAAGGAACAAGAAAACATAAATCTAACGTAATAAGGATGATTTTTTGCTTAGTGGGATCTATAAATGTTGTAAAAGTGTTTTTGGCGTGCCAAAGTTGATTCCTAAACCCTTTTTTTTTCAAATTATACGTGGTAGCGTCGGCCAGAAGCGTACAGAAGTACATAGTAGTGACGGCAAAAAAGGGTCTGACAGAAACCGGTTATACCTGTCACATCACTATCTCGAAACATCCAGATGTGCATGGGCAAGATTTTTTTTGTTAAACTCTAGGTGATTTCCTATGGCTTAGAACCAGACGATGGAAATTATTCCGGAATGTGCTGGCAAAATAAGTACCTGTAGAAAATTTGAGCAAAAGATTGTGGCGAGCAAGCAATATGTACACACTCGGTTGGATTTTGATGTTAGGAATTTTAATTTTTTGAATTTTGTGGTTGTTCTTTTTCGTTTGAAGCTTTTCGTTCAAGTTGTTTTGCAAACTAACCAAAACCGAAAGTAGTAAAAATCTGCAAAAAAAGTATTTAAAAGTTAAAAGCCTAAGTAAATAATATGCATTACATCAAAATTTTATCGAATAAATATCGAATAACTTTTCATTTTTTTTGTGTCATAAGCGACTGTGGATTGAAATTTGTAACTGATGGTTTTGGAGCAGATGAAACCTACATCTGATCGACCTTATGGAAATAAACATAGTTAATGCCACTCGACTTGGAAAATGGAAAACAATATTTTTGGCAAATCAAGATGCTTACGAGGTTTTTATGCAGAATTAAAATCGATTTGAGTTCATGGGAAGTTTTAAACTCGTCATTCTTTTCATGTGCAATATTTAATTCAATTTGAAAACGTTTTGAGACTTTTGATTTTTGTCAGCTGTCAGAACTGTCAATATTGTCAACATCGGCTGTTTAATTATTAACGAAATAAAAAACACTTATGTCTATTGACAATAAACAATGAAACGAAAAAGCGATAAACTATAAACAACCTTTATCAATTGGGTTGTTAGGATGGGTAATAAAAATAACAGTTTGGTTGGACGTAATGCGCATGTCCGCAATTCGTTTTTAATTCGCAACTTGTTTTTATAGTATTCAATCCCGATACGATACCAGATTTTACCGAATAGACCTTCTAATTTAAAACGATTTCATTACCAGTCTTCATGCGGTATTAAAAACGTGAAGTGAACTCAAATCGATTTTAATTCCGTATAAAAACGTAGTAATTGTTACGATAATATGACAAAGATAAACAGTTTTATGGTCTTACCTTTAAATGGAAGAAGGCTCTAGTAAATTTCTAGTATTTTAAAAGACGTAATAAGAAGAAAATTAGATAATGTTTTTAGAATTGTGTAGAAATTGTATATAAAAAAGAAACAGCTGTAAACTGTGGTATTTGATACGTTTACTTCGCGGCCTAATGACCTCTTACTAGTTTCAGAATTTTCTTCCGCAATTTCCAAATTTTTTTTCTTTTGTTCCACGGTTTTATATGTACCTACAGGATTTCTACACATCCCGTTTTTAAAACTCTTAGGTAACGTTGTGGAAATCTTTCACGGTAAATTTGAGCTGCTAAATTAGCATTATGGTTTGCCTCGCCAAAAATTATTAACATATTGTTCCGTGACTCCCCGTATAAAAACACGGATCCTGGTTTTACACCTTTTTATTGAATATTAGGTTTACAAACGTTTCTATGGTAACACTTTAACGTAATGTAATTATGACAACTCGTTAACCTTTAACTGTCTTCAACTTCAAAGACAAAACTAAACTGGCCCCTGCAGAATTCCGTCGCGCTTTATATAGTAATGTGGAAAAGAATAGAAAAGTCTGGAAAAGTCTAGAGTTAGCTGGAAAAATTCTTTTACTACAGGATGCAAGAAAAGTGTAAAATGCGCGCAGCGCCCTCAGGATAATCCGCAATGGCCTTAGAAAAAGGGAAAAACTAAGGTAATTTATTTCAAATAAATTATTAACCTAAATAAAATAATGCTAACCTTCTACAATTCTTTGAACTAAACAGATATTTTTAAAGTCCGTAACAATATTAGCATATTTCCAGTTTAAAAACATTATTTTGAACTTCAAGAAACGAAATAAAAAATGGACAAAAATACCACAGCGACTTAGGCATAATACAATGCACTACTGACTAGACAAACTCCAGCGCTGTTGCCATTTTTTTTATGTTTAACTGGGAGAAACATTATTATATTTATTATTATTATTATTTACAAAGATCCGACATGACGTATCCCATGGCTCCGACCCCATAGGGAGTTATGCGGAAGGCCATCCGTATCGAAGACCACTCTTTGCGTCCGCACGGTCAGTGATCTTCGGCTAAATTCATTTGCCTCAGTAAACGAAGGGACCCAAGGACAACAGATTTCTGCATTTTCATCATCAGTTGTTCGGGTGAATGTTGACATGCGGGAATACACTTCAGCTCCCCCAACACATTTTCCTTCATGCCTCCCAAAACGCCGATAAATCAGGACAACCAATCGCACGTTATACTCCGGATAGAGCCTCCGAAGTTCGCCAAGAAGATCCTGATATTTTTCCCTGTCCTTTATATCGATGTTGGTTTTCGCTGGGGCGGAGAACTCAATCACATACATAGAGTTATTCCCCTTATCAAGGAGAACGATATCAGGCTTATTGGCGCGAATTTGATGCGTAGTTGGGAATGCATAATTCCAATATATGCGACAGTTGTCATTTTCCACTACCGCCTCGATATCGCTGGGAGCAAATGGCAAAATTGCTGTTTCGTCGATGCCGTAATAATGTCTGAGGTGATAATAAAGTACCCGAAGCGCATCGTTATGTCGGTGGATGTAACCACTTACAGCATGCACTGGACAAGCTGACAATAAGTGCATTAGTGTTTCGGGCTGCTGTCGACAAGCTCGACAAGCAGTATCAGGAATGTTAGAAAACTGGCTTCGATATACCAATGTGTTTATCACCCCATCCTGGCATGCTAGTAGGAAACCCTCGGTCTCAGACTTGAGCTCAGCAGATTTTAAAAACCCAAACGTGAGGTTTCGAGATAGATTGAGTCTTTCTTTGTTTCGGTAAAATACTCCGTGTTGCGGCTTATTAATGTGATCTTCTAAGAGCATCTGCTGTTCTGCTCTTTTAACTGCAGTTTTTACGGCTTTAGACTCAAGTATTACAAGTGACTGGTCGTCGTTTGGATCTAATGCAAATCTGAGACCGAATTTATCGGTTGCTCGCTCCGCTGCCTTGAATAGAAACGCTCCAACATTAGCCATTTCGTGTGCTCTTACTAGTTGCATCAGTGGATCAGTACTATTGGCAACTTGAAAAGCAAGACTCAAAACCAGCCGATCGTGCATACACTCCTAGCCTAAAAGGCCACGACCTCCCTGGTGGCGCGGGAGGTAAATTCGGGATGTTGATGAGCGCGGGTGGATGCTACGGTGAAGATGCATCATTTTTCGTGTGCTGATGCCCAGCTCGCGCAGTTCCTCTCGCGTCCACTTAACCACTCCAAAAGTGTAAAGCAATACAGGCACTGCTAGCATGTTGGTAGCAAGGACCTTATTTATTCCGGATAATTCGGATGCCCAAATTCTCCGTAAACGTCGCCTGTAATTGCTTCTAAGCTCGGCCTTCACAGCTCTAACACCTTGAGTCTGGTTTTGGGCGATTCCTAAATATCGATAATTCTCGTTGTTTCGTAGAGGGCGAAGTAGCGCTCTATCGGCAAGCTGGGCAGCTTCTAAATCGTTTCCGAACCGGTCCTTATTTAGCTTAAGTTTTGTACACTTGTCGAGGCCGAACTCCATTCCAACATCTCTGGTGTATTCGTGAACCACTTTAAGAGACTGTTGTAGGTCTCGCTCGCTAGTTGCGTACAGTTTAGATCATCCATATAAAACAGATGGGTGACCTTATGCTCACGTCTTCCAGGTGGTCCACAGCAATATCCGCCTGTCTTTCGAAGAGACACGGATACGGGAAGCAGCGAAATACAGAATAGCAAAGGACTAAGTGATTCACCCTGAAATACGCCCCTTTTAAACGTTATGGGTTCGGTAATAATTTTTTGTGGTCCAGATGTTATAGAGAACTTTGATTTCCAAAGTGACATCAGTCGCTCAATGCATCGAATTAGGTTAAGAGGAACCTTAAGATCTTTAAGCAGATGCAACAGTAATTCGTGAGATGTTGTGTCAAACGCTTTTTTGTAGTCAATCCATGCCATATTTAGGTTGCGTTTGTATAGTTTGTCCAAGCTAACATTTTTAGGTTGGCAATGCGAATATCCCTACATATTAGTAAATTTTGTTTTTCAGATTTAAGTTGGCTGATATAAGAATTTTAGTCAGGACCGTACTGAGGGAAGGGAGTTTCAAAATTTTAATCTCTTAAAAAAATTGTTGTTAGATTACAATAACTAAATTCATCAGTATTTTTTCTTGCTTTTCATATATTTGCATAAATTGTGAAAGCTTGATGTTTGGCCATAATATTTTATTAAAAATTATTATTTTCGCCTATCTAGTGCAGATTGATAGTTATTTATTAAGTGTTTATTTAGAAATAGTTTACACTATTTTACACTTTTTATACACACTTAGTCCTTAAATACACCTTCAATTAGAGCGCTTAGGTACGTAAAAAAAATGTAAAATAGTGTACACTATTTCTGAATATCAAACAGACCTGTTATGTTTTGTTATATTTGCAGGCAAACTCTTTACAGTTGAATTGAAATATCCTGATAAAATATCTCACTATAAGGGATGGTTCGATATCCCTTATTATGCAAATTTACAATTTTTTAAAGAGGCCTAAAGATAAGTCGATTTATTTCATCTGATATAACTTCATTAGCTGCTTCCTATGTTAAATTATAAAATAAATAAAACAAAACAGTAGTAATCATTTATTTATTCGGAGTATCATTAACACAATAAGATGCTTATATTTTATAAAATAAATTTATCAAAAACGTTGGAAGGTCGTGTTTAAGGCTTTAGAAGTGGCAGTGTCCACCAGGGGTTTTTATGAAAAAAACAAACGTATGTAATGACGAATGAAAAATGTATGCAATCTGCATGCAGCAGGTACTAGCACGGACACTTTTAAGATAAGAGAGCAGACAAAGTGGTAGGTTTGGCGTTTTAGCAGCTGGACTGTAAATGGATGCTTGTGAGTTCAAGCATTTTGGCAACTACTGTGGCCATTGATGTAATGTGTTTAAATGAAATAGTCATTTAATATTTAGTTTTTTATCAAAAGCAGTAAGGTAGTTTAATAAAGAAAAGCTAAAAAGTAAAAAGAAGATAACTTGTAAATGATTTTTATTACCATTTTCCTTATTAATATACTAATAATGTGGGTCCCATAAAATAGGGAATGTCTTATTATTTTTAAATATATACCATTTCAATAGCATTGAATTCACAATGATATGGATGCAAGCGCATCACTTGATGACCACCCTCCTGAATAAGAGCATCGACGACATAAGATTTGGGAGACTTTGGTAAACGCTGAATCAAGCACCACAAAATCTATTTTGTCGCCGATTTTTTAAAAGGAATATTTCGGTTTTTTAACCATTTAACCATATTTTCTTTCTTCCCGCCACTATATGGCCAGTTTTCTAACAACCTACTATGGTAGCTGGCATTACCTAAAATGACTAATGAAGACCTTTTCAAATTAGGTAGTAGATCATCTCTAACCCACTTCTCAAAATTTTCAGCTTTCATCTCGCCATGGTAATCTCCTGTTTTTGTTTTAGATTAAAAACTTCTACTGGCACCATCAACAAATCCTTTTTTTGAACCAGCATGTAGAATAATGTATCTAAGGAAAATATAAGTATTTTATTAGTTTTTTAATTAAATATACTTTAATGTTTCATAAGAATGCAGCAAGTGTGTTCTGTAGTTTAATGTTGTCTAAGAGCTACAGGTTTAATTATATGTCCTATGTATGAAAGAGACCCTAACTGAGGTATCTACGGAATCTGTCATATATGTGTATTTTTCTCAGGATACCCCTTATGCTTAAAGTCTAAGTGTTCACTTACTACGAGTGTCTAGAGTGAAGTCAGATGTAAATTACTGATAAGATTTCGTAGTCTCGAAACTCTAGAGATGAAGGTGTGGAAAAAGTGGGAAATATGAAGTGGACAATAAAGGGATGCATCTGAGTAGACTTTTAATTTGCTCTAATTGGGATATACAAAAGAAGGAATTATGACAGCTAATGTTTCGGAGCAGATGCTGTAGAAATATTCCTAAAAGAGAACCAGGTCTTCTACAGCTTGTCGGTGTGCAAGAGGAAGCTTTTTTGTAAAACTGTGATAATTTATAAGGCAAAACTAAATTTTATTAGAGGATTGTAAAAGTGCTTTACCTTGTGATTTAAAAAAAAATGGGCCCTTTAATTTTTCCTTAAGTGTAGGAAAGTACATTTTTTTCTAGTGTATAATTAGTCATTAGAATGTTTTACCTTTCCACTAAAATATACATCGTCATCCTGCCAAGACCTGCGGAAAGAGCTGTTCGAGAAGATCCAGGTTTCATCGAGAAACACCCAAAGATTTTTATTTTCTCCTAAATCTTCATTTTCCATAAAACCTTTTGAAAATTTCCTTCTCATGCGTTGCACATTTGGTTTTTCCATTAAGGCTAAGTTACTTATAAATTTCATATTTTGCTTCTTATATTGTCACCAACAGCCACTATGCGATCCTAAAAAATACATTTATAAATATATTTAAATCTTAAAATATTTGGCACATCTGAGGATGTATTTTTAGATTATGATACTCTTAAAACGAGTTATTTTACCTTTTGCAGGATCACTATTCTGATAGCATCATTTTTCAAAAAATATTTATTAGGTTATATTTTCTTAACTCCGACTCATCACAGCTCTGAAGTGGGTCTCGAAGCTTTTCCAAACTGGAAATACAGTAATCATTGTGATTTATACACTAAAAAATATCTATTCTAGTGGTTTTTTCTTAAAACCAATAAAAATAAAAACAGTCCAATATAAAATAAATTATTAAATATAAAAAATGTCAAATAGTCCACACAAAAAAATAAAAACACTGCAGAGTAATCTCTTATCTCACTAATTACTTTAAAACACGAAATAACACACCCAAACACAAAAAAAATAATACAAAAATTGAAACGCCGTTAATCCATTACTGGGTGATTTACGCCAATCAGCTGATTTTGACGTTGAGTCTAGTAATTTTTGTTTTTGAACATGTAAGCCAACACAAAAATGTTAGCTTGGACAAACTATATTAGATTGAGTCTTGTGTAATGCATCTATCGATTAGGAGATTTTCTTTGCAACCATTGATTCCTCTTTTCCCTCCTCGCTGCTCCCCTACATCAAAAAGTATGGGATCAACTGCACTCAATGTTCTAGAATATAAAATTCTGGTGAAAGCCTTGTAGCAGGTATTGAGGCAAGTGATCGCTCTATAGTTTTTGGGTAGTTTTAAATCCCCCTTTTTTGGTATCAATATGGTTCGAACTTCAACAAACCACTCAGGAATTGGCGTGTCCCCGTTGAGCCAAGAATCAAAGATTCTGGCTAAATGTGGATGTGTACTGGGAAATTTCTTCCACCAGTAGTTGTTGATACCATCCGGACCAGGTGCAGAATAGTTTCTTACACCATCTAGGGCACTTTTCACCTCCTCCGGCGTGATGGGCGCACTCTCATGCTGGTCAAGCTGCTTGTCCACACAATAGGCTCTAAAGTTAGTCAATGCTGGAGTATCTCGTTCTAATGGCTTTGAGACTTCGTAAACATCCTTCCAGAACTGTTCCACGACATTTGCTGATGGCGGATTTTCAATTGTTGGTGTTGAGTCTGCGAGAAAGCTAGAAGGCCTAGTTACGAATTTATTTGTGTCTCTTATTCATCTAGCCTTTTTCTTTAAGCTGTTGTTTATAACACCCAAGGATCGTATGCGGTCTAGGCAACGCTGTTTGATGATGAGAAGCACACTTCTGTTAAGTGTATGGTATTTTTGGCGTAGCTTTAAAGCTATTTTCCTGATCTTTCCAGTGAAAGGTCTGTTGGATGATATATATTCTAATACACTTTGTATATGTGATGCCTCTTGCCGCGTCAAATCTATTTTCTTGGATATTTGCTGTATTCGGCATTCGGTTTTTTGAAGAGTTAGGTGAAAGCTGTCCAAGCGGTTGTTAGGAATAAGTTGTTTCTTATTATTATTATTATTATTATTTTTATTATTATTTAAATTTGTAGACTAACATTTAAAACTTAGTTTCTTTTTTATTTATTAGCAAATGAATCAACCTATAAGCGATTAAGACGAAAGTTGCCAATTGTTAAGCGTTTCAGAAATTATTGCTAAAAAAGTTTGTAACTTTGATATTGTTTAGACAAAAATCTGTCAAGTTTGGACACATATGTCATATAAACTGTTTGACTTTTTTTGAGCTCCACTATCGCCCATTAAAATCGTAAGCATCATACTTTTTACACCCTGTATAGCATGTATTTTAATACTTTTTGAAAATCCGGTAAAATTATGTTTCGCATTTAGTAACCCATTTTTTATATCTCTACTCTATGTTGAAAAATAAAATGTACATTAATTTTCTTCCTGTTTCACCAATAGACCAGTAAACCATACCAAAATAATATTTAGGGGCTGTTTTAATGTTTTGTAAATGTGCTACTGAATATCGTTTACGTATACTGATTTCTCCAGGGAAATTATGCTTTTGAATAAACAGTTATGTTCGTTAGAAGCTTTTCCGCGGCCTGTGGTTGACGCGCTTTAGTTCAGCAGAATTATTACGAAATACCAGGCTGTGCTGTTAAATTTTAAATGGCAGTTTTAATTCAATAGTACAAATGATAAATGAATTTAAATAATGAAGTGCCGTATAGGGCGCTACACATTCAAAAGCAAATATAAGATTTTCAAAAACTTTAAGAACTTCGGAATCATCTTGTTTCAGAAAATATTGATGGTCCAGTGCATATATAGCCATTAAAATATGGAATTATTTGATAATATTTGAAATATAAGTGAATTTTTAACTTACAATATAGATATTTTTTTACAATGAAATTCTAAACATATTAATAGGTTTTTTAAAAGTTTTCTGAATATTAAAAACAACTGTTCTTGAAACTCCATACTTAAAAGTAATTGGTAACTTAAAACCAATCATTTAACAATGTACGCAGTTGATTCAACGGTTGTTGTCGTGTCTGATGATTTAATAGGGCTTAGCACTAACATACAACACGATTTTGAAGTATGGTGGAGGAAAAATAACTTAGTCCTTAATATTAATAAGACTGTTATTGTTAAGCCCGTGCCAGACCAATTTTTTGTTGCGAACAACATGGAGTCTTCAAGTACTGTCATTTTCGGGCATCTACCTGGATTTAGCCTGTTTTTATGCACATATTAAGCACGTTTTGTGCGAAATTAAACTCTGCTTACTTTGCTCTTCTCAAATTTAAAAACACTTTAAGTAAAGCGAGTTTAATGACCGTATATTATTTTTTAGCTTACAGTTTTCTTACATACCACGTGATCGTATGGGGTTGCAGTAGTCAATGTGAAAGGGTATTAATAGTCCAGAAGAGAATATTAAGACTTATTTTTAATATATGTGGACTCGTGCAGATCGACTTTTGTTAATAATCGAATTCTGACATTCCCATGTATCTATATAGGTACATAAATGCATTACGTTTGTTAACAAAAATAGGCATTTATTTCAAATTTTAAATTCAAATTATGATACCGAAATAAAAGATTTGCTTCTTATCCCCAAACATAACACTTCTTTCTATGAGCGATCTCCCATCTATAATTGTACAAAACTGTACAACATAGTCCATGAAAATGGGTAATGAAATACGAATTTGAGTTTAAAACTTGAATTTTTCAAAAGTTACTTTGAAGAATCTAAAAACGAACTGTGAAAGTTTTTTCTTAAATTTACCTCCGGGAAGGGGTGAAAAAATTAAAAAAGGTTTTTTTTCAAATTTTGAGAAAACGGTAAGTCCTAAAAAAATTAGAACGTAAAATTTTACATAAAAATGTTTTTATAATTTTTTTTCCTAAAATTAAAATTACTTGAGATATGGTAGCTTGAAGCTAGGGGATGATAACAGCAACTTTAAAAAATCACAAATTGTTAGAAAATTGAAAAAACTTATGTTTTATTTTTGAATTACTTATATAATTATAAACTTTAATTCTAGAGAACAAAAATCATATTTCAACACGTGACTTTGCCCCGTTCTTTAACCCCTATCTGGTCAAACCTAGTACGTGTTAATTTTTCCACATCGGCTAGGTGGGAAGTCGTATTATTTGCGGCTACCCAGTTTTTAACTTGTGGCCAGATTTTCTTAATGGGGTTTAACTCTGGGCGATATGGGGGAATCCTGAATATATTGTGTCCATGTTGTTCCATAACACTGTCAAGTGTATACACCTTTGAAAATTTATCTTTATTAAAACTATTTTGTAAAGCTCTGGCTTAGTTAAGGTCTCAGAAAACTCGATATTTATAAAACGAAGTGAGAAAGAATACATTAGAAAGAGATGATACGATGCGGTTTTGTTGACGATTCCCTTCTTAAATAAGCAATGTTGCGAGATGTTTTTTTAAATAATTTGTTATTATTGAAGGTTTTTTCCCATTTACCAGAAATTACGTTTTTTTTTTAATAGAAAAAAACTAACCAGAACAAGCTACTAACTAACAAACTATTACCTAGTTCTGGTTAGTTCCTGGTTAGTTCTCGTTAGGTTTTCCTCGTTAAATTGTAAATTTTCCTTATTATAAATGCTCCGTCAAACAAAATTTAAATCCTATTTTTTTAATACGACAACGTCGCAAAATCTGGCCTTTTACATAACCTAAAATCATATCTAGTATTTTTTCGACTCTTAATTTCATTTTTCTCGGCAAAAATGCATTTTCTATGATTTTTTCTTTTTGAAATCTACTAAAAAATGTGTTCTTTTTAACTGTAGTTCTTTTTTTTTTCAAATCGCGAAGACCTAAACGACACCGGACCCAAATTTTTAATTAGGAAAATTAATTAGGCAATCCAACGATCTGTCAAACTTTTTCAATATGGCGACTGGTTGGCACACAATTTAGGGTTACCTTTATGTTTATATTTAGTTTTTATTGCAATTATGATCCTTTATGGTTAATCAGTGAGTGTTTTTATCGTGAAACAAAATATAAACTTATTGCTCATACATTTGTGTTTGGAAGATAAACAGCAAAATGCCGCTGACCTGTATTGTGGTCGATTGTGGAAGCCGTGCTGATCGGGACAAAGTGAGTTTTTTTCGAATCCCTACTGTGCAAACGTCTGTTCATTATCCAGAAATCTATGCATTATCAAGTAAACGTCGCGAAAAGTGGATTGCAGCAATCAAGAGGGAAGATCTTACAGAGTCAATTTTGAAAAATCAGAGGGTGTGTAGTAAACATTTTCATAACAGGTATGCATAGGTTTATCATCTAAAATCTGGGTATGAAACAATTATCAAAATCTGAATTGTTTTTCACTTTTCTACTTAGGAAAACCAAGTACCCTGAAAGATGAAAACCATCCAGATTGGGTACCATCCCAACATATGGGTCATACTTCTCAAGCTCATTTAAAACGGAAGTCTGATATTGATAGAAAAAACAGAGCAGAGAAAAGAAGCAAAACTAGTTTTGACCAAAAACTTGAGGTTAGTATTGCTATATTTCATTAAACATAATTTAACTGAAAATTTATCAAATCATGCACAATGTTATGTGAAAATCCTAATTGTAAATTAAGGGCCTTATAGCTTACTCCTCGACTCCTTCTAACATGTTCTATTTTTAAAAAAGTTTAATAAATTAGGAATTTTGACCTTTTTTATTCAATTTAGGCCTGGTACTTTCATTAACGGATAAAATTATTTACCGAATAATTTCCATAATTACAATTGTTGTGGCAATTGTAACCATGGAAAATATCTGGACAATATAGTTATCCGTTAATGAAAGTACCAGGCCTTAGGATGATAAATACATCAGTAGCATATACAGTTTTTTTTCATGAAGGGTTCAGAGATGAATCTAGGATTTTCAGAATATTTTTCGTTAAAACTGACAGATGAAACCTATACCACATTTTTTGTATTTGATATTGGGGCAAAGGCAAACATTTTGGTCAAAATTTAGAAATTTTTCAACCCAAGAAAAATTTTAATTTCTAATATGATGCAAAAATGCATCAAAAAAATTACGAGCCGTTTCGAAGATATTTGCAATATTCCAGACTTTTTAGACACCTGGTGTGTGTGTATATATATATATATATATATATATATATATATATATATATATATATATATATATTTTTAAATATATTTTAATATATATATATATATATATATATTTATATATTATATATATTATATATATATATATATATATATATATATATATATTTTTTTTAATTTTTTTAGAAAGATGAAGATACTGTAAGGAAAACTGAAGAAAATTTAGTAGAAAGTGAATTTGAAGTTATTGCAGGTTGTTCTACACAAACAGACCTTACTATGAGGGCATTGGCTACAAAAGAAGATCAGCTTAAGTTTGCAAGTAATAAAATTACTCAGCTAGAAAAAAAATAGAATAAAAAATAGAATATCAGAGTATTGTATATTATATAGTGAATAGAAAATTATAAAAGGAGTGAATTAAGATTTACGAGGTAATAGGAATTTTTTTTATATATGTCACATTTTTGATAAATAACCTGTTAAAAATTTGTAATTACATTTTTGCAAATTTATAGGATTTTTATAATATAAAAACAAAGTTAAATTTTACTTTTGCATCAATATATGGTTTAGGAAATAATTAAACACATTGTTTTTCTGTATTAATTAGTTTATTGTTTGTATTACCTACCTGTTTTCTGTTTTTCCATCTGTGTGCTAGTGTTTTTACAATTTGATAAATAAATGAATTACAAAAAAACAACAATAAATTCAGGTGTTTTATTAGGGTGAATAAAAAACATGCTTTAGTATTTAAAGACAAAAAGTTTATTAATTTTAGACACCCAATCAGGCTTACACACGTCCAAAGGTTTAAGTACAATTTAAAATTATAATAAATAATAACAATACATAGTAAATCATTTAAAAATTACAATTTAAAACTGCAGTCAAAAACAGAAGGATCCATAAAATTTTATTAGGCAATCATGTCGCTAAAATTGTTTTTGTAATATTCCTCTAGTGAATAGAAACATTTTGAAAGTAGATATTTTTTTACTACAAATTTAAATTTTTTGGAAAGTAGCAGAGTTATAGAAAGTGGCAAGAAATTAAATAATTTAGGACCATACTATGATATGCCTGTGATAATTTTATTTATTCTGTGATATTTAAAATATATATTTTTCATATTTCTTATTAGATGGAAAATAAATTGCAAAATTAAAAATTGTCACTTAATCATTGTTTATTGCAGTTTTACATTCTGTGTTACAAAACCAAAGTTCATTTGGTACTTCTATAAGCCCTACACATTTAAAATGAAACCATTTAATAGCACATTCTTCATTTTCACAACTTATCATAGGTGTACCATCATCCACACCCTTATCAAGAGGCTTAGCATTTGCCTTCTGGGAATGTTTTACCTGAAAAGAACAAAATATATTTCAATAAAAACTTGCAAATATTGAGCATGCAAAAACATTTTTCACGTCCAGTTGACTTTGGAAATGTGAATGTAGGGCTTAGCTTATTTTTTACCAATCATGACAACTTATCAACAATAAATGACAGAGCTGTTACCCAAACTAACCTAAAACATTAAGTGTTGTCAGAATTCGTCACAAGTAAGCTAAGCCCTACATTTAATCTTTCAAAGTTGACTTGATGTAAAATGTTTTTGAATGCTTGCTATAAAAGTTCAAGTAATATACTAGCAGATAGTTGTTTTATTATCTTAACTGTTATATCGAAAAATCGAATATTTACAACAACGCCCTTATCTCTAAGAAATTGGAAATTATTACACGAAATTTACCTTGCCTACCAAGATGTAATTCTCATTAACATATTTTGTTCCAGCTTTCAACACAAACCCAGGTGAGAAATATTTGTGTGCGTCAAGACTCTTATATGCCTTCATTTGTTCTAAAGTGTAAAAACTGTGTGACAGTACCAAATATGAAAATATATCTGGGTATGTGACAGGTGGAATACCATTCATGGTATAGTCTAAATCTGCCATCTTTAAGGTGAATGGGTCCAAATTATTGACATGTCCAATCTTCATGAGATATCTACAAAATAAAAATAGTTATTTTTATCAGAAAGGCCAAGAAAATGTATTTCCAAAACTACACACTGTAACAAAGTAGACTATAAAAAGATAAAATTTTTTACAAGAGCCAAAAGTATCATTATTTCTATAAATTCACACATATTTAAACATTTTTTATACATGTTAAATAAAAATGAATGCCCATAACTAGCAATTAATATAGGAATGAAACCTTTTTTCATTTCTTTAACCGGATGATTGTCATGTCAAAATTGACAAAAATTACAAGTGATATTTATCATTGTTTTTTGGCCCCAAAACTTAATATTTCACCAAAACCAATTTTTATTTCAATTAATACATGAAACTGTCACTTTTACTCTAATCATTACTTTAACCAGTGCCCGTACAGCAGTTAGCCATACCGTCCTCTGTTATAACCTTATCAAAACTTAAAATTTGTACTTTGAGAAACCTAACAGTTTAACTTATGATTAAACAGATAACCAGAAGGTTTAAAAGTGAAGCTATGATTAATCAGGACCTATACAAGCTGGCATTAGTGGAGCCTAGTACTGTATTATAGCTATTTTTCATTCACCTGCACTGCAAACTTTCTCCACTGACTATTTAGTTGGCGTAATTTGTACAAAGGTCAAAACCGACAAAAACAGAACAAAACACAAAAACCTTTTCTTTCATGCTGCACTTCTGTAGTGCAGCTGAAATGATGTACACTTTTTACACCCCAAAGTAAACGTATATAAGTGAATGAAAAATAGCTATTAATATCTATGAAATTATTTATTGAATCATGTGTCAGAAGGAAATGCTTGTATGAAAGGTGTAACGAAATAAATTAGCAACAAAATACATCAAATTAAATAATCAGATCTCGAAAATAACTACCCCAAACCTAAAACTATTCATTACATAGTATATAGGTACATACCTTTGGCCAATATCAGGATGTTGTAACAGTAAGTTTGTTAAATATTCACTCTTCATAGTTAAAAAAGTACAAAATATTGATCACACAAGACAAGTAAAGCACACTGGGCTTAAAAAAGCTGTTGACAAACACAAAAAATCCACACTTGATCGCAAAACTCAAAACTGTTAATTAAACACAATGCAAACAAACAGACATGTGTGCCAACCAGTCGCCATATTGGACTTGAAAAGTCACGTGGTTTGGATTGGTCAATTATGAATTTTTATTCCACGCTTCTAGAAAACACTCTACGCACCTGGATCTCCGAAACAGCCAATCGCAAGCTAGAGGTGGGCGCAGTGCATCACGTTTCTGATGACGCGGTCGGTGGCTTCAAGTCTCAGCGCGGGTTCATGCGCCAGTTGTTCTTAATGGGCCTCTGTTTGTTTACTTTACTATATTCTTCAAAGTGAATTGTAAACAAAATATGAACTCCGTTTTGTATTTTCTTTTTAATATTTTTTTATTATTAAAAAGAAAAGGGTGTTTTTTCAGTTGTTATTGGAAGTTGATTATTACTGTCAATTTAAAAAAGGTATTTATTCAAGTGATATTTAATTTTATTTTAAGGAACCGCATGTTCAACACATGCTTTTTATTCACTTATAAAAACCACGTGTATTTTGTATATAATAAACATTCTGAACTGTGTTAAAAATTGGAAAATTTATTTTTAATAAATAATAATATACTTAAAATATAGTAAGTTGGCTGGAAATAACAAACTAAAAAGTGGTGGAAATTGTTCTAGGTTAAAACTTGCATTCTCAATGTTTAACTAATTTTTCAATTTTGCAATTAAAGTGTTACATTTTTCACCAAATTTTACTGGACCTATATTTTTTTTTCAAAATTGAATTTTCTACTATTTTTTTTTATAAATTTATTTTAGTTCCTTATAGGTCATGAAATATTTACATTATAGTAATATATAATTATCGTTTTAAATACCTTTAATGTTCAACAACACTTTTTATAAATAATTAATTTGTAAATAATTCTTTATGTTAAATATTTTTTTTAATTAATGTATTCAATCCCTTAAAAATCAAATACTTATTTGTTTATTTATATTACAAGCAAATACTTCATGATATTTCAATGTAAATAATAAGAATTAGATAAATCAAAAATTTCACAAAAAAATTGCTTTAGAAAATTATATTCTTGGTATATTCTATGCAATAATATTTTTTATTATTGAATTACTTAAAATAATATAGTTGACGTATCTACCTAGGTTGATTAATAATTATTAATTAAATTATTTTAAAAAATTCAATAATAAAAAATATTATTGCATAGAATATACCAAGAATATAATTACTAAAGCAATTTTTGATTTATCTTATTCTTATTATATACATCGAAATGTCATGAAATATTTGCTTGTAATATAAAGAAACAAATATAATCGATTTTTAAGGGATGTATACACGAAATAAAAAAAAATATTTAACATAAAGAATTATTTACAAATTTAATATTTATAAAAATTGTTGTTGAACATGAAAGGTATTTGAAACGATAATTACACATCACTATAATGTAAATATTTCATGACCGACAAGGAACTAAAATAAATTTATAAAAAAAAATAGTAGGAAATTCAACTTTGAAAAAAATATGTGTCCAGTAAAATTTGGTGAAAAATATAAGACTTTTATTGCAAAATTGAAAAATTAGTTAAAAATTGAGAATGCAAGTTTTAACCTAGAACAATTTCCACCACTTTTTATTTTGTTATCTCCAGTAAACTCACTATATTTTAAGTACATTATTAATTAAAAATAAATTTTCCAATTTTTAACACAGTTCAGAATGTTTATTATATATAAAATACACGTAATTTTTATAAGTGAATAAAAAGCATGGGTTGACCATGCGGTTTATCAAAATAAAATTAAATATAACTTGAATAATTACCTTTTTTAAATTAACAGTAATAATCAACTTCCAATAACAACAAAAAAAAAACACTTAAAAATGTTTAATAACAAAAAAATATTAAAACGAAAACACAAAACGGAGTTAAAATTTTGTTTACAATTCACTCTGGAGAATATTGTAAACACACAGAGGCCCATTGAGAACAACTGGCGCATACCCGCGCTGAGACTTGAAGCCACCGACCGGCGTCATCAGTTAGGTAACGTAAATGCACTGCGCCCACCTCTAGCTTGCGATTGGGTGATTCGGAGATCCATGTGCGTAGAGTGTTTTCTAGAAGCGTGGAATAGAAATTTATAATTAATGTCCCTAATTAAAAATTTGGATCCGGTGTCGTTTAGGTTTTCGCGATTTGAAAAAAAAAAATACAGAAAAAAGGAACACACTTTTTTAGTAGATTTCAAAAAGAAAAAAATTAAAAAATTAAGCAATGTACCTATATGAAATACCATGCACAATACTGAACAAAAAATAAATTTTATATGTTTACTGATCAAAACTCGGAGCTTAAGTGAACAAATAATATTAAAATATAAATTTTGTTTGAAGTGATAAACTTAAAACCCTTCTTCTTGGCAGTACTAATAAAGGTAGGGCATAATAAATAGGATTTAATTGGTCAATATTTCCGAAACTCTTTTTCAAACTACTATAAATTCAATATAATACATATAATAAAAGGTTTACGTCAGGTAATGAGTGCCTACTTAATAAATTTTTTGAAAAGCACCCTAAATAATAATTTTTGGGTTATTACCCAGAATTTAAAGTACTATCATCATTTTAAAATGTATTAAATCTCCTATTGTAGGATTTTTTTATTTTTTATTTTTTTTTTAATTCTGTGGGAGATAGAGTCCAAAGGTTCTTTAATTAGTTATTTCTACATAAAAACTGAGCTTAGAAAACAAAAATTACGTCATCACAAATTTCATGCAGGCCTGTGTAATCGCTTTAAATTGTTGAAACTGCTAAGTTCTATACCAGACTAGTAATTTCACGGTATGCGGAACTTTATTTCACATAAGCGATTTAATGTTAAAGCCCCCGTATTTTATAATGTAATTCTAAATGTTATATAAAATGTAAATGAGATTTCGTACCTTAATTAGAAAACTAATAGATTTTCCGTCAGTAGTGCCTTAAATGTAATAAAAAGAAAAAATTGTTAATATCCGGAGCTCTCGTCGTTTATTTTGGCCAGACTGATATATTTAGTTAAATTTATTAAATTTAAATATAAATGCCTAAATTCAGTACCGGAAGTTATACTCACCAATATGTTCAGCCAGCCGAAATATGTTTATAATTTAAAAAATATTTTTTTCGTAAGAGAGGAGGTTTTATTAAAGTGTTTCTTTCGTATTTTTTGACTTATCATATTAGACGACAAAAAACTTTCCTGTCAATCCTTACGTGAAACAAAAGACAATATAAAAATATTAAACTCATCAAAAAAAACAATCGTTCCAAGTTATAATAGGCGAAAAAGTTAAGAAATCTTATATTTACTTTTTCTTTAATATTTTTGCTGCCTATTGTTAGGAAACGTAAGCAATAATTTTATTATTAACAATAGCGTTTGCTTGCGAGAGCCAAGGAGGCGCTGCCCCCCACATAAAAAAAAATAAATAATTTTTAATTTGACTTTTAACCTATAATATGTTACTATTTTTTTTTGATTAAATAGTTAGGGTCCCCCACAGCTTGTAGTCAGTATACGCCACTTATTGTTAATATTTAAAGATTTATTATCCTTTTTTGATTTTGTTTAAAACCAATACCAGAGGATCCTTGTTGACGCACGTACCTTATCAAAACTTTTATTAGATTTTAAAATGCATTTTATATATGATATATATATATATATATATATATATATATATATATATATATATATATATATATATATATATATATATATATATATATTATATATATATATATATATATATATATATATATATATATATATATATATATATATATATATATATATATATATATATATATATATATATATGATTTTTTAAAAGTATTTTTTTAAAATTGGCTTTTTAAGAAATGGTATGCTAGCTGAAAAATTTTCGAAATTATAAACGAATTAAAACCTACACCAATTCTGCACAAACGAATAAAAATATTTTCACCTATTACATCATGAAATATTCTAACCAAAAAATGCTACACAAGGTCCAACATAAAATTTATGTTTATTCTAAACAACTTTTAATTAATATCAAAATGTCTATTTTACTGTCAAAGCCACCATAAATACTAAAACTGAAATTTTAGTGTCATCCAACGAGAACTGGATAGCCCCATATTTGTGACTTTCTCATATTATAAAAAATTCTAAAATATCGTGTTTTTTGTATGAAATCCTGAAAAACAGATAAGAAAATGCTTTAAACTAACATAAAAGATATAAGACATAGAATTAACATTTTTTTAATGCTATACCTTATTTACTGTTTCATTTTTAAAATAATACCATTTTAACAACAAACCAATAAATAAGGTATTCTATTAAGAAAATTTAGTTCTTATTCAGATTCCACGAAAAAGATACACGTGATGGCTATTTCACATTTTTTTATTCCGAGGAAAGCTACGAATATGACTCTGTTCAAGCCTTTTTGAATGAACCTATAACTTTTGTGGCCTCCCTTTAAGAAAGGAATTTTATTAATTACACAGGCCTACAAAAAAGTACCCTGCGTAAAAGGCAAGACTTTATGAACTCTATATTTTCGGGGCTGCTGAATTCTAATCTCGCGAAAGAATAGCGAAGTTGGTTCGTGTTTTTTCAGAAATCAGCAATAATACTAAAAACTTGAGATTTTTCATCAACCTAAATAATTCATGCCGTTTTTCCAGCTTTTGTTCTTGTTTTTCTTTCCAAGCATACTTGACTTATATTTAAATTAGAGTTAGTAAATGCCCCAATTAAGGCATTTTCATGTTTTCGATTGTTCATTCGGTTCTCTAGTGGATACCATACAAACTTTAGAATAGTATACAGTATTAATTTTTTTAATCTTCAGTACTTATTTTTTTACTCACAAATATATTATTTATCATTTGAAAAACAGGTTACTTTGAAATTACTCAAATTCAAATGCGGATAACGAAACCCTGTTGTCACCAAAGTATATGTTTTTTTTTTCTTCTAAACCTGTAATAAAAAAATATATCATATCATATGTCATCTTTAACTTTCTCAAAAAAATTCCGAAAAAACAAGTTTGCTTTAAACAACGCTCTCTAGTTGGTGAACTAGAAACTAGCCGACACCAAAAAGAACGACATTTAAAATAACTTTAAATTTTCTTTCAAAACGAGTACCCACCTAAATCACTTTCTATAAAAGACGTGTCAAATAGAGCTATTTAAAATTTGCGTTATTTATCATCCCTCCCCACCCTTATTATTAGTAAAACGACACCCCAACCAAACTAATGCAGAATTGGTAAGAGATGTCATTAAAATAAGTGGCTAATTTTAAAGAAAAAACAGGTTTTAGAAACTTAAAAACAATTTTTCTTGACCATTTGTACTAAAAATATTTTTTCCCAACGATGCGCAATAAATAGTTTCCGAGATACTGCCGGCATCCTTTGTTATTTGGACACCCGATACATTAATTTATGTTTGATACTTATATTATATTGCTAGCTGCGCAGAAACACTAATTTTGTAAACAAAATCAGTGGATTAGCATAAGATAACCTAAAAGGGTTGAACATTTATAAATCTTCGCTTGATCCTCCTATTAATCTTCCTCTACCAACAGTTGTCCCTTTTTCTCATAAAATGTCCGATATAATTTTTAAAGTTAAACAGATCAGGCGTATTCTTTCTTCTCTTAATACTAAAAAATCGTCTCTCGAGCTTGCACCCATCCTAACTCATCGCCTCTTTCGAATTTCTTACGACACGGCCATTTTCCCAGAGAGTTGGAAATGCACATTGCACGTGTGCAATGTGTCCCCAAAAAGGATGCAAAACTCTTTCTTCTAACTATAGACCTATATCTCTTCTTTTTGTTGTTTGCAAAGTAAGGGAAAAATTTATTAATTCTCAAACCTTAAAGTATCTTGAAAAACATAAAATCCTACATGATAGACAGTATGGATTCCGTCACAGCTGATCTTCTTTCCTGTGTCTCACACAACTGGAACAAGTCCCTTGAGTTTCTTGGTGAATCCCAGATCGTTGCTCTTGACATACCCAAAGCTTTCGATCAGGTCGGCATGATGGGCTTCTTAACAAACTTCCTTTTTACGGTCTTCTACCTAAGCTTTGCTCCTGGCTTTCCAGTTTCCTTTCTAATCGACGTATTTCAGTTACTGTAGATGGTCATTCTTCCAGCTTCTACCAAGTTAATGCTGGGGTGCCCCAGGGCTCAGTGCTGGCACCCACGCTGTTTCTTCTACACATTAACGATCTTCTCTCTTCCACAATCAATTTTATTCATAGTTTTGCTAAAGATAGTACCCTCCATTCGAGTATTTAATTTCTTAAGACACCATGTAATTCTGATTTGAAAAACAAGCGCAGGTCAATGCAGATATCGCTTTCACAAGACCTCAAACTTTTCTTGGATTGGGGGGACGAAAATTTTGTTCAGCCTAATGCCTCAAAAACACAGTCATGTTCGCTGTCGCGAAAAAAGTCTTCCAGTGTTTATCCCGCACATATGAGCGGCCAAGTTCTGCAGAACAAATAGTCATTTAATCTTGTCGGAGTTACTTTTGAGAATAACCTCAACTGGCACAAACACATTACATCCATAGCCTCGGCAGCTTCAAAAAAGCTTGGATTCATCTTTCGAGCCAGAAAATATTCTCTTCTTCCAATCTGTTTACTCTGCATGTATTCCAAATCAGACCCTCTTTAGAATATTGTTCCCATGTCTGGGGAATGGCGTCCCCTACAAGACTTAGCATTGTGGATTCCATTCAAAGAAGAGCCGTTCGTCTGATTAATGATCCAACGCTCACAGAAAGGCTTCCTCTTCTTGCCCACCGTCGAGCTCTAGGGGATCTGTCGCTCTTTTATAGGTATTTTCACGACTTCTGCTCAGAGGAATTGGCCGGTATAATTCCTTCTCTGGCAGCTCCCAGCAGAGCAACACGTAGTGCAACTCTTATGCATTCTTTTACAGTTCAGTTAGAGAGGCCCCGAACTTCCGCTTTCTTTGTTCCTTCATCCCTAGAGTGTCAAGACTATGCTGCTGCCTGCAGAAGTTTTTCCTTTTCCTTCCAATCTCCAAATATTTAAACAAACTCCCATCACCACACTTAAGACACCCACGGTACGTTAGTTCTTAGGCATCAGCCTTCGTCCCACCTGCGTGGACTGTCCCAAGATTAAAAAAAATAGAAAAAACGTTTTGTTTTTTTTTTTAATTATGTCAGGTGCATGTAGTTTATAGGCAGTTGTTGCTTTTGTTCTTTATTTGTAAAAAAAAAAATGTTTAATAATGAGAAATATTACAAGGGATAATAAAGTGACTATAAAAAAATCAAAACAACATCAGTGATCGACATAGGGTAAACATCCCAAATGTTGACACCCGACCATCGATTGGCACCCATTTGCTTTATTTCAAATTTAAAAATAAACCAGGGTATAAGTGTAAATAATATTATATTTGACACAATCTGGCAACCTTGGGCTATTACTAGCAAGAAGCGGAAATGTCATTTGTTTAGTAATGGCGGATGTATATTTGTGAACGTGTAACTGTGTCCCAAAAACGGTAAGAAATATTGTATTTTCTTAAGGAGTAGCATTCTATTAGTTGATAGTTTAGGTCTCTTTTTTCGCTTTATTGGTGTTGTAGTATTTGGAAACGCTAAAGGAAGGTTATCTATTCATGTTTTAGAAAAAAAATGCAAATACTTTTAAGTTTTAGGTTATATTTTTGGGGTGCCAATGTTTGAACCGGGAAACAAGGGATTGGTCAAATGTTGGCACATATGCCAACATTTGAACGTTGGCGGTAAATTAACGTTGCCAAATCTTAGCATTTTATTTAGAGCCAGTAGGTCGGTTTAAATTTAATCCTAATATTAAGCGCCGGAATTATTAGCCACATTTATTTAATTAAATCTTACGTACTGAAATAAGTACTATTAATTGAATTTTTTATATTCTAACCGTTTGAAAGGCCTAAACTACCAAGTTTTAAATATATTATATCGTATAGAGTGCGCCCAAGAAGCCCCGCACCATCTGAATATCTTTTAAGCAAGTTAAGTTACAGAAATTTTTAAAAGCCAAAGTTATACCTAAGACTAATAATTATTATCTGGCGATGTGATTTTTATTTAAAAAAGGTCCAGATTAACTAGGACATTAAATTTGAATCATATTATATGACAATTATTAATATTTGATAAATGGTAATTATTTCTTAAGAAACACGACATTAAGTTATTGTGGTTTTCTTACACTTTTATACAATAGTCAAGATTTTCAGGAGATTCTAATGAGTTTAATAACATAACTACTTTGTTTATTTTTCGTAACTTGGCCACTTAATAAGAATTTAGATTGTGCAGAACTCCTTTGCTTTGCAAAAAATTAGTTGCAAAAATCGTTTTCAGATGCCGAAGGTGAAGAAAAGTAAAGCATATTCAAAGAATTACTCCGAAGAGCAGCTTCAAAGAGCTCTCAAAGCTATTAAATCTGGAATGTCGAAGAAGGCTGCCGCCACTCGATTTAATATCCCAAGAGCTACGCTTCAGTTTCGCCTCAGTTCAAAGTTTTCAAAGCCAGAACTAGGAAGAAATACTCATTTAACTAAAGATGAAGAAACCGCACTTGTAGAATGGATTTTGGACAGTCACAGGAAAGGCTTTCCTATAAGAAAAATGGACCTACAGCACTCTGTAAAAGGATTTTTAGATGCATGCAACAGATCGACTCCATTTAAGGACAATCTACCAGGAGATCGGTGGTACAAATTGTTTATGAGAAGACACCCAATCATTACAGAACGGATTCCGGAAGGGGTAACACCAGCCTCAGCAAATGTATCAGAAAAGGACATAAAAGGATGGTTTTTGGAAATTCAAAATTACCTGCATGAAAAGGAATATTTTTCTATTCTAATGGATCCGACTAGGATATACAATGCTGATGAAACATGTTTTCAGTTTTGCCCTAAGCTTGGAAGGATCTTAGCTCCTATTGGAACCAAAAACGCCTATGAAGTTGACCGCGGTGACGCTAAACAAAATCTAACAGTGTTGTTTACCTTTTCGGCCTCTGGGGAAACGACACCACCTTTTATTGTTTTTCCAAATAAAAGATTACCAAAAAGTGTTGTCAACAATATTCCAGAAAATTGGGGGATAGCTTTGAGTGAGAAAGGTTGGATGAATGCTGATCTCTTTCTCGAGTACATTAAGACAATTTTACACCCGCACTTAAAATCACAAAACATTCAATTTCCAGTGATACTTTTTGTGGATGGGCATAAAAGTCACCTTACATATCAAGTTAGTAAATGCTGCACTGAATTATCGATTATTCTAATATGCCTCTATCCCAATTCCACCAGAATCTTGCAGCCTGCCGATGTGTCCTGCTTTCGGCCTTTGAAGCTCCATTGGCAGAAGGCGGTAGTCCAGTGGCGGAAGAAGAACCCTTATGGTAAACTGGCTAAAGAACATTTCGCGGCCATTTTGAAAGAAGCCATCCTTCAGTTAAAATCACAAACTATTGTCAATGGATTTCAGGCTTGCGGTTTATATCCATGGAACTACAATGCAATTGACTTCTCAAAATGTTTAGGAAAACAGCGTGTCACAATTATTCCAGAAGAGAAAAATGAAAACATTTTCTATGTCTTTGGAGAATACATATTTGAACTTCGAATTTGATCAATAGTTAGTACAGAACTAATTAGGAAACTCAGAAACAATAGTTCTCTGAACAGTTCCGATTCAACATGCTGTAAAAGTTTTGATTGTTTAAAAAAAATTTATGACTTTTTCAAAATTGAAGATAAAGAAAATACGACTGCAGATTTGCAATTTGAATCCCATATTGAAAATGAAGTTTCCTTTTTCTCTCAAGAAGAGTTGGAAAATATGCCCGTGCTTATGATAGGAAATGACGATAGAGATCATAGTAACATTGGTGAACGTGAAAGCAGTAATCAGAATATTCAAGTCCATGAGAATATTACCTTGTACTCCAATAATCTCGACACATCAAATGAACGGTGGAACAAAGAAGAAACCATATTTGCAAACGCAGATAAAATGGAAGTTGGAAACAGTGTAGTGTGCAATTTTGCTATAGAAAAAGGAGAAATGGTTATAGATCATACAGAAAACAACATACAAGTAAACCAAAATATAGAAAACCGATTTTTGAAATTGGATAGCGCCAAGGATAGCCCTAACTTGCAACAATTTTTACCTTATACAAAAACACCAGAAAGAACAGGGCAACGTCAAACTAAGAGAATGCCTTTTGTATTAACTTCAACCCAATACAAAAAAATTATCGAAGAAAAAGAGAAAATTAAAGAAGACAAAGGTAAGAAAAAAGAAGAAAACAAGCAAAAAAGACTATTGAAAAAAATAATAACAATAATAATAAGAATAAACCAAATGTCAATAAAAAGCTTTCTTTGCAGATAGCAAAACAAGGGAAGGGGAAAAAGAAAAACGAAGAAAAATTAATAAAAGTCCTTAATAATAATCAAAACGAGATAACTAAAAATGTCAAACCGAATTCGCCCATTTCTGAAAGTCTCATTGTTCATTCAAACCCAATAACGACATATGTTTTCAATGAAAATTTGTTAAGCTCCAAAAAAGAATCCCATGTGAGGAATTTGTTTCAAGATTCGCCAGAAAAGAAACTTCCGGTAATGCCAAAAAATAACATTGTTATTCAAAAAGGTTTATGTTTTTGTTGCACTAAAAATATCTATTTATCCAAAATTGGAATTAAGTGCCAAAAATGTATGAGAACATATCATACCGAATGCCTGAAGAAAAACAAGTTATATACGGAATTTTTTGTGTGTAAGTCATGTCTAAAATAATTTTTGGATTTTCTGTATTTTTATATAAAAAAAACCTGATATATGCTGTACATGGTCACATAAAATACCATACGATTTTTTTTACCTATCTTGTGAAGATTCTTAATTCTTTGTGCCAATAATTGGGTGCCAATAAATAGGAGTTAGGTGCCAATAATTAGCAAATTTGAAAATAAACTTGTTTTTATTAATAAATTTGTATAATTTAAGCTCTAATAAATATTAACATAACTTACCACGTTCTATATGAGTTATTTGAAGTATCTGATGCAAAAAATTTTACATATTCCTAAAATATTTTATAATATGAGATGTATAATAGCGATTGTTAGTTAAGGGTGCCAATCATTGGGTAGTTTACCCTATATAGTTTTAACAGATAGGTTTATGGAGAAACATTTATTTACTGTAAGTCTTAAATGTTTTATAAGGTATTTTTTGCATTATTAATAAGGTTATGTATTTTATTACTGATGTATTAAGAATACGAAATTCTGAAAATAAATTTAATAGACTAGTTAAAATTTATAATTAAACTTTTTTAATTCTAATCAGTGTCATATTCAGATTTTGAACAACTTTGGTCCAATTCTCAATCTTCTTCAAATAGTCTTTGGCAAATCTTGAAGATTCATTATAGCAAAACGGACGAACGTAAATACGTATTTAATCACAGCGAAGACCAAAAATATAACATACATCTCAAGTGGCGTTACACATAACTTTTAGCCTTGTTTTAAGTTATACATACAAAGCTTATTTCTAACACACATTTCATTAAAGTCATAATTTTTGAAGAATAAGAATTTTACCTCCAGCACTTATTTCACTACCATAAAACAACATTTAAATAAAACTTTGCTTCATAATCGTTTTGCTCCACTAGCTTAACAAAGCAAACAGTTATGTTTATTTTTCAAAGTTGCTATATTACTAAAAGTAAATTTTGCGGACTGGAAGGCTTATCTTCCGTAAGTTGTGTTTAAAATTAATCTAAAGTTGGACGTTTTCGCATGCCTGTAGGCACGTATACTTTGCAAATATGGTTAGGCTAATTTGGCTTTAAAATTACTTTCAATACCAGTCGCACGCTACAGATATTCTTTTCACAGAAAAAATATATTTTATTGCTACCTATTTTTCTTTAAAAAAAGTAATTACAAACTTTCCCTCATATTTATTTGTTTTTTAGATATTATGTTAATTATAAAAATATGATGTGTACTTAGTTGTAAACAATAACAAAATAAACGACAAATAATTACCCAAATTTAATGTTATATAAATAATCTAACATGATCGACTGTTAATATTTCCGATGAATGTATTTACCTGTAAAATTAAAAACAAACAATAATTAATGATATAAGGCTAGTTGCCAGTAACGTAGCATGCCCTAGACGAGCTCTGTAACAAAATTAGCCGCGGGGCTCTGTAACCCGACTGCGGAAAAGGGATCATATTGAGGGAGATTTTTCGAAAAAAAAAAAAACAAATACACTCGATTGAATAAAACAATAGTATATTTCATTGCCAGTACAGAAACGACGATTTTTCCGTGCGCGCGTGACAAATTCTCCTGTGAGGCGCAGCCGAAAACGGGAAGTCATGCCAGAACGGAAAAATCCATTTCTGGACGTGTAATGAACGATATTTTTTATTATACTTAGGTACCTGAAAACAACATAAACAAAATACATCGCAAAAAATGATTTAAGAAAATTGCGATTATTTATTTTTATTTACAGTAAAACAAATTGACAAAAAAAATTACAAACCGTTATGATTAATGGTTATATTTTTATTGTACAATTCGTATTATTGTTGAAGCTCAATCCCTTTTGTATTTTTTTTGTTGAACTAAAGATGTTGAAGCGGAGTGTTCATGTATGTTTTGGTTCTCTTGATTGACTGTTACAGATTTTGTAGTTTCCAAGTTTCAAGGCCTAAACAACTTTTGGGATATTTTAATTTTTCTTTGTATGGACTCCTCTATATATCCTTCTGCTACATTGGAAGAAAGCCATCCTCCGTGTCTTTTCAAAGTGAGCAAATCACCGCCGCTTTCTACCAACATGGTAGCCGAAGAACACCTTAGCCCATGTCCGGTATATTCTTTGTAATTTTTTAGTTTTAAGTATTTTGCAACAAGTTTTGGAATACCACTGATAGTATGGCACCCAACATGTTGAGCGTAACATCTTTGGTTTCGGTATGCAACAAATAATCTTCTATCCTCCATATTTTTAGGGCGGAGATCTGCGTATTTACGGTAAAGTGTACAGGGATTGAATTTGCAACTTTCCTTGGTAATGGTAAAACTTCTTGACCTGTGAGTTTTTCCATCTCGCAAGAACACGACAAGGAAACGCCCATTATCTTCCACATCGTCTAAACTCAAACGTATTAAATCATCTCTGCGGCATGCGCCGAAGATGCCAAACACTAAAATTACTTTTGCTAGTAGATATTGTCCTTCTGAAGCTTCACATTGTCTTCATCGGGGAAATAAAAGGCATTATCATATGGGTAATATGCTGTAAAAGGTAGGTATGGTTCTCCTCCAGGTGCTACGCGAGGTATATCACCCTCACTGCGTCGCCTAGTCCTGGGTACCGCGCCAGCTAGCTCATTCTGCGGGAACAGGACTCCTCTACCTTTACCCCGATGAAGTTGTGGGGCCCCATCACGAACGACCGGCGACTCCAGACACGGATGTGGTACATGACCCTTGGTTCTCCTTTCCTTGTATTGTGGTGGATGTTAAGTTTCCGAATATTTTTGCGAACCCAGGTTCCACCGTGGTTCCGGGTACTTCCATCCGCTTCCTGGTTTTCCCAACTTCCTTTCTGTAAGATCCCAGTCGATTCCGTGACTGGTGCCCACTAATGATAGCACCTAGTGCACTTCCTTTGTCTGCACACACTCCAGGTGCGGCTGTCTCCCAGACTAATCACCCACCGACGCTCGGCGGGGTATAGTTTTATTCCTTATGCTCCTCTTGTCCTCCCTGCAAACTTGCAGCTCAATCCATGCACGGTGTCGACCTTCTTCAGCACCTGGTGCACTCCTTTCGTGACTCGCGTTACGACGCGGCTCCTTCTGCTGATTTCCGCCTCGGTGCGACCGGGTTTAGATATCCTTCTGGTCACCCCTTCTTACTTCCTGCCAACTCTCAGTCCACTAGAGCCCCGGTGGATCGCAGAGGCGGCACCTACTGCAGCACCTTCGATGCGGCTCTCCCAACGGATCCGGGCGATCACCGCCCTTGGTTCCCAAAACATCTTCTCGAAACCTCGGCCCTAACGTGCCGGTAAAATCTCCTAGCCCTAGGAGCACGGTGTCCTTTGTTTCTACGTCACCTTCTTCATGGGTTTCCTTCCCCACGTACCCACCGCGCGCGCAACAGGTGAAAATCAACTTCCCTCGAAGCGACAGCGTCCTGTACCAAAAACCGTGTACTTTAACCCACGGTGCCCGTTGGGAACAAGGTGCCAATCAGCCTGATGCAATGGGACAGCGTCCTTGTTCCGTACCTAACACAAACTAATCCAGGGGCCAACTATACAAGAGGCTCTCCCTGTTTTCATCAACTTTCCAGATGTTACGATTTTCTAAATCTGAAAGTGCCGTACTACTAAGTGTCGGCAATCTCCCAGTACCTTATAGTTCCAAACAAAAAAAAATAAAAAAACAACTTCTTCCCGTAAACAGCGGCCCAAATCCTTGGCTACCCGCGGTCTACCCGATAACACTTATACGGGGTCTATAAATACGGCCAACTGTCTAAAACTAAACCTGGGAGTGCCATACCTCGGCGGTCTCCCGGTATCAAGGCGATCTGTCTGCTACCGCTGCTAGCTTTTGACTGAGCTCTCGACTGACTCAGTTGCGAACTGAGCCTGTATTTATAGATCCCGTAACAACATAAAAATTTGGTTACTTGTTCTGATGTAAGAACCTTGAATTTCTTTGGTACATATCCTACAGCTTGTCGTTTCAAAAAAGCGTTAGTTTTTGGATATTGGTTGTGAGTATTTTCTTTTATTGCCAAACAACTCTTTAACATGGAGAATCGACTCCATAAGGTGGATGACTTATATATATTTGGCTTTTTCAGAAAAATAAACTTAGAGAATATCGTCACTCACAATTTTGATTCTTTTCTGAGTCCGCCATTCGGTAAAAATGTCAAATTTATGTTCATATGTCAACCTGGATTTCACTGGTAATAAATCTGCACTCACTTCTGCCGCTTGTTGTAATATAATATCGGGAATATCCGGATTTTCTTCCAAATCTGAATTCATTTTTTGAAAATGGCATAAATTTCACTGACAGAAAATAAAATATGTCATTAATAAATAAATCATTGTTATGAACAGTTTCCATGGATGGATTTTTGTATAAGCGCACGGAAAGAGGGATCGGAAAAAAAAATCCGTGCGCTGTTCTGAAATTGTAATATTTACTGTATTTTATACACAGTTGAAAATGTAGTATTTTCAGGTAAGTATAATAAAAAATATATTGATTAAGTACTATTCAAATATATACTATATTCTCGCCTGTTTTTCAGATAACTTATTTATTAAATTAAATCATCCATAGCTGAAGACGATATTAGTGATTCAATATTTTCTGCCTGTGTAGATAGCACTGATAAGCCTAATAAAATAAATTATTTTGCAAATAAGACGTGCAATTTTTTTTCACTTAAATAAATGTTTAAACCTTAATATGATTAAGGTTTTTAGTTTGGTGGCTGCATACACGGTTTTGTATATAACCCCAAAGAAACGCATCCGCATCAAATCGGGGCCATTTCCAGGCCATTTAATTGGCGCATTTTTTTCCGATTCATTCAGGAAACCACACATTTAGGTGATTAACCACAACACAAATATAGTGAGGGGGTGCTCCATCCTGTTAAAAAATAGTATTTTATAAAATATTTAAAGGCAGATCGTCTAAATATTCTTTTAACTCGTTTTCCAAGAAATCTAAATAGCGGGCTCTGTTTAAAACAGTATAAAAAAAATACAGACCAATAACTCGAACGCCCAAAAACCGTGTATACAGCCACCAAATTGAAAACCTCAATCATCTCAAAAGATTTATTAATACGGATTGCAATAATTTAAATGAAAATAACCCAGCATTTAAAAAAGGTGAATTAGGCAAACTTCGAAGAATTCTTATATGATGTGTTGAAGAAAATGGAGGCCCGGTAGAGCATCTTTATATTTCATTACACATTGTTTTTGTTATTGTTTCATTTCTTGATCTGACAGTTGTTTAATAAAATACTTGATTATAATACTTTATTAATAAGGTTTTAAAAGTAAATATTTCAGAAACGATTGAATTTAGGTAATATGGTATTTTTTATGAATTATGCTTGAAGTTTTACGAGGAATCGAAAAATATATTTATATATAGGGTAATCCATTGAAAAAAAAACACTTTTTGTGTTTTTCCTGTATTTTTTTTTTCAATTTTTTATGGATAGAAAAAAAGGATATTCAGTACCTACATAACCATCCCTATAAACAGCGTTTGTCGATTTTCTAAAGGTACTGTGATGGCCCACTAATGTCAGCGTCTTTTAATTGACTGTGTCTGTCACCATTCCTTGGCCCAATATTAATCCTCAGTTAATGGTTCGACAGAAAAAAGACAATGATATATCCACAGTGGCCTATTAATTTAACTGAGTTACAAATCCAACGTTATTAATTAAGCATTGGCCCACTGCATTTATTTGTTACTTAGCGTAAGTTAGATCGTGTTTGTTCTCTTTTTTGGCCCTTTGTTTAACCACCGACAACTAAAAGTGAAGCGTACCACTATAACCTAACTTTTTCAGAAGTTTTGTGGATGATCAGGAATGACGTGAGCGGAAAGTTTGTACCGTTTTTCGGCATTTTTTGTGTTCTTTTTGGTGTTTTGGCAAATGAAAAGTATATTATGAGTGAAAAGGAGTACTCTGGAACAGATGAATAAGTAAATTTATAGAAATAATCTGTTGCCTATCATTATTTGAGTATTTCTTTCGCGGTTTCTTTTGCGTCTATATATAGACTTTAAGTCTAAATGTTAGTTTAAATTGTTCAAATAAAGCATATAAGCCCTAGTTATGAAAATAAGATTTAAAACTTTATCCAAACTGTTATGTACATAGGTATATGAGAAAGTTTTATGTTAAGTAAGATAAATGCACCAATAGTCGACACTTTAACGAGAAAAAATATTTTTATATTCTTTGTTGCGGAGAAGAATTTAGAAATTAAAACATTTGATAGTGGATTTGACTGATCATTTATTGTTTATTAGGATGGTACTCATTTCAAAAAAGTTTGTTTTAGGAAACTTGAGTTTTATTAAGTTTTGGAAAAACGTAGAATTGCTCTAATTCTCGACATTCACATTACGGCATAAACCAATAGTCGTCACACTTTATACCCAGTTGTCGACACCTACTTTTAAAGAAAACACTCAGATCAAAACAATAATTTTTTTTTATTTTAACACACTAACATTTTTTAATTTACATTTCTTTTACATTTAGAGTATGCTTAAAATGATAACTAACTCGCTCCCCTGTAACTACAATATTAGGTTGTTTAACTTTACCCTTAATTTGTCTAATAGAAATGAGGGATACATCTTTTTCCTTTACAACATAGGTTTTCTTACTAGCCTCTGTACTTCTCAATCCCATTATTTCTATTTCTTCGGATGAAGATATTTTTTGAATAACACAGAGATAGACAAAATTGGACACCATTCGTTTTCCACCTTTATATTCAACTAATATAAAATCCCCTTCTTTTAAATCTTCTAATGAAAGAACTTCTGTAATTTCCTCTTCTTCATCACTTTTTTCATCCCATTCAGATGCATCAGACTCTTGAAGTGACATTTTACTTTCTGAATTGGATTCAGAAGATGTATCTTCTTCAATTTCCTGTTTCTTTTTTTGCTTCAATTTTTTGACTTGTGACCTCGCTTGTGACTCTATTTTTTTAATTTCTCTGGCTCCTTTTCTTTCTTCCTTTTGTCTTTCAACTTCCATTTTTTGTTGTTCTTTCCTTTTATAATATTCCAACATCTGTGGCGATGTTACTACTGCAGGCACTTTTTCCCTTTTTCGTTTGGATTTTGAAGATTCTTTTGGATCAGGCCATACAAGAGTTCTTTTAAATGGAGATGGAAGCTCAAGTTTTGACACAGAAGGTATCTGGTTATCTGATACAGATGCAGAAATATTTTCTTTTAAAGGGGTTGAGGGTTCAAGCTGCATCGTATCTTTTTCCTGTGTATTTACTTCTGCCCGTTCTTTCATCACCTCTACTTCTGGTACTGCAGATGATTCATCTTCCTCTAGTCTTGTAGATAGGGTTTCAAATAAAGTTTCTTCTTTTTCTATTTGTTCTGTTATATTTCCATCATTTGTTTTATTTTTTGGTACCATTGATGCTCCCTGAAACAAGTCAAAATATGTTAATTAGAACCCTTGCTCTAATAAGATGTTTCAATTTCTTCTTTTTGTGTACTTACTTCTATCTGTTCTCTCACGACTTCTCTTGCTTGTGGTACTGCAGATATTATATCTTCGTCTGGTCTTGTAAATAATGTTTCTGCTGCCTCTATTTGTGCTTTTAAATTTTCATCATTCGATTCATTGTTTAAGGCTATTGATGCTCTCTGAAAAAAATCAATAACTTATTAGTATTCATTCCTACTGTAATACAATGTACCACATTCCTTACCTCAGCCTTTTTTTCTTTTCCTTTAAATTTTTTCCAAAGATTGAATAAAGAGTAATCTTCTACAGGTCCGTGCCAATCTCGTTGATTTTGAGTAAACATGGTGACTTTTTCATTGCCAATTTCTTTTTCTAACATAGACAAAAAAGTCTTATCTTCTTGGTCGCGCTTTTCTGGTTTTACAGGCGTTCCTACTTTTACTTTTACCTCATTGGGATTCCATGGTACTAGACCACATTTTCTAAACCCATTTTGAATTGTCACTGCCGTTAAACTTTCCAACGTAATTTTCAACAATGGGGCAAAATCATGTTTTTTCAACTGGTTTCCATTATTCTGAATCCTCCATTCTTGAACTTTTTGGCGCCAATGTGATTTTAAGGAATGGAAGACGGCAACATCCATTGGCTGGAGAATATGCGTGGCGTTGGGGTAGAGAGCGACAAGTTCCACTCCTTGTTCTCTACAAAATTGACTGAGAGGTAAGGAAATATGTGACGTGTGGCCATCCATAAAGAAAATTATAGGAAGAGGAATATCCTCGGCCTTTACCCATGGCAAAAATATATTGGCCATATATTCATAGAATAACCCGTGAGTCATCCAACCGTTTTCACTTTTTCCTATAGCCCATTCAGGTGGAAATGACTCTGCTATAATGTGGGGTATCCTATTATATCTGTAAACTACCATTGGGGGTGCTATTTGCCCGCTTGCATTGGCTGTCATCAAAACGGTTAAGTTAAACTTTTCGTCATTACCCGCCGCAGTGTAAACAGTTTTACACCCTTTCTCAGCTAGTACCTTTTCCGGTTTAGGATTCAGAAAAAAAGCAGTCTCGTCTGTGTTAAACACTCGTCGGGGATCATTTAGGACATCTATCTGGACAGTATCTTTAAGGTAACTTTCAACCTCTTTAAACCAACTCTCAATGTTTTTTTGGCTCACATTTTGTCGCATTGTTGTCAAGTTTTGGCTCACTCGAAGGCTTAGCTCTGGATGCCTGGCCAAAAAAAGAGCTAACCATTTACGTCCTGGTTTTTCATTTTGTCCAAATTTAAGCTTTAATTCGTTAGCCAACTTGCCTGCACTATTAAGGAATGTTTGTTTGCTAACTGGGAAACCAGCCTTAGCCATGCACTTCACCCACTCTACGAGAATCATCTCCTGTGCTGGAGTGAAAATACTTGCGGGTCCCATCTTTGCCTTTATCGGTGTTTTGCCTTTATGTTTATCCATCAGTGTAATTCTGGGAACATTGTGGTTTCGAGCGGCAGTTTTATAGGGCATGCCTCTATTGACGTCTTCAAGTGCTGCCGACATGCTTGCTTCTGAATAGCTACGCAGCTTTGTTGGCCGCATATCTTAAAATAAAATTAGTCGTTTAATTTAGCTTTTTTAATAATTATTTATTAAGAATGTAAGGTATACTATTAAAACCAAACTTTGGGGAGGATATATCCCCTTTATTCCCTCCCGTGGCTACGTACTGCGCAAATTATAATTAAATTATTAATCTAGTTATAGACACCCAAATGTCCCAATGTTCGACACTCAAATGTTCCAGTGTTGGACACCCCTGTCGAACATTGGGACGCGACATGATAGAATGTTGGATCTTGGTGCATTTGATTACTTATACTCAGTTTATTCTGCAAAGTTTAAAAAACAAATATATACCTCAGTTCCTTAAGTCGACACCCCTGTCGACTTTTGGAACTTTCTAATTTGTGATATCTTATATTCTTATATTCTTAAATATAGCTTATTTGCGGAATGATCTGCCCCAAAACGAATTATTTTTAATTGCAAAATATTTAGAAAATATATATACCAGCATTCAAAGTCATATTAAATAATACTTACTGCTTATAATTTCTGTTAAGGATCACAAAATAAAACGTGTTCACCATGCACCTCATGAAAACATAACCACAAAAATCGAGTTTACAAGATCCTTGGCGCGAAAATGAATTATAGGCGATTTATCGAGGCTACTACCAACGCTTCGGTTGCGGCGGTAACGTTTACACCGTTTTCCTTAGATTGTTTTTAGGATTTGAAAATATGAGTGTCGACAATTGGGACAGTGTCGATTACTGGTATATTTACCTTATAAGTTGGCAGCGGCTTTTATCTGTAAAATAATAAAAATCATAAAACTGTTATTCAAAAAACATAAATACGCCTTGATTATCCTTAAAATACTTAAAATTTTTAAGCAGTGACATCTTTTTGTTTATAAATAGTTAACATGTGTTAAATTTAGCTGTAGCAAGAAGCACCCCAAAAGGCGATGCCATCACTCATGTGGAAGTGGAGAACACCATTAAAATATGGTTGAGGCAAGCTGGTGACAGAAGTGGCGGGAGGGACAGAAGAAGAAGTAATAGGTAAGACTTGGCAATAAAATTAATTTAGATGTTAAAAAGAAAAGTATTGCTTAACATTATTCAACTTTTTTGCATTGTTATTGCATAAATTAATAGTAGAACGAAGTAATAATTGATGAGGCGTTAAAGTTTTTAAATAAATACCTGCTTTAAAAGAATGGCTTGTTTTCTAATAATTATAAAGATTATTCTTATAAATTTCTATACAGGGTAGCCCGCTGTTAACCCAGGATACTGTAGCATCTACATTTCAAGATCAAATCACTTAAAAATCATTAAAGGATCTTAAAGGAGCTGTTTATTATTTGCCACCATCTATATTAGCTTTGTTTCTGCAGCAATTTGAAACTAATTAGAGCCAATGAAAATTTGAAAAAATGACAGGTATGTCATTGTTTTGAATTTTCATTGGCTCCGAGTAGTTTGTGATAGTTTCAAATCGCTGCAGAAACAAAGCTATATGTACCACATTTTTTTTTGAAATTAGAATCATTAATGGCACAGGTAGATGTCACAAAATCGTGCATTATTAAAAGCGGGTAAAAATATATATTAAAAAAAAAAGTAATAAAAACATCTAAGAAACCTGTAAAGTTTACCCGAGTTAAATTAATATACATATCTTTGTGGTTGAGCCTATGATGTAGTACAAAGGATTCTTATATTAATCTAAATAAAACTCATTTTTAAATGCAAAATATAATTACTAAAAGTATATGTTCTTTTCAGCTCTCCGCCCCCAGCAATACAGGGAAGTAGAGATAGTGAAGTTATTGATACTTAATTGTCAGTTGTGTTAAGTACATGCGTTAATGTTTATAAAATAAACAAAACAAATAACAATTTTTTTTTGTTGTTGCGGTCGCTCTAAATTACGTTATTTTTAGGAAATTATAATATGTTTTTTAAATGTGGTTTTGAATTTTTTAATGTGTTTTATATTTATCTGTAAAACTATTTTATTTTTAGTATCTTATTACGCCTATGGTGATATTTTATAGTTTTTAGAATCTTTGTTATTATTATATTTTGTATTATAATTGGCTGTTATGTTAATTTTGACTTTGTTTCGTATTTTTGTAGTTAGACTATCTTATGACATTTTAAATTCATCTGCAAACCACATTGTTTTAAGTGCCTCGTTTGTCTTGTTGTGCTCCAGGCAATATATTATAGTTTTTTATGTATTCATATGTTTTTCAATAAAATCACAATGTTTACATTTTTATTTCATTTGGTTCTCCAGTGGTTTTCTAACAGTAAGCCTCAATGAAACACGGTAAATATTAGTTACTATTTAGCTAATATCCCAATGATTTTCCAACAGTGGCCCTAAATGAAACATCGGTAAATATTAGTTACTATATCGTTAACACCCCAATGGTTTTTCAACAGTGGGCCTCCATAAATATATCATAGGGCCAATATGTGGAAGTATTGGCAAACTGACTAATAAGTGTTGATGGGCCGGTGTGCCAAACGCAATAAGGGCCGATGTTGGCACCAACATATATTGTGTCAATGGGCAGTTGAATAATTAAATAAAAAAGTATATTGGGCCATTGGTTTTCCATTATTCAATGTTTATAGGGATACTTAAATTTTTTCGGACGCTTAAAATAAAAAAAAGTTTTAGGGGGTGACATTATAGGGGATTACCCTCTACAAATTGTTGAACAAAATGATTAATTGGAATAGTTAAGTTGAATTGAGCTCGGCCACTTTTTTTATAAAAAAAAGACACCGAAATAATTATGGACTAAACAGTTTCGTTGATCGACTATTGAAAAATTATAGTGACAATTATACCAAAACTAAATTATTATCTGTAAGTTTATTTAGTTTTAAGAAAGCAATAGCTGGTAGTTTGTAATTTTAAATTGTAGGTATGTATGTATATGTTCTTTTATTTTATTTTATTTAATGACATGTATAATATTTTGTAGTTTTTAAGTTTTGTTGTACCATTTGGAAATTTTGATTTTTGTAGATTTCATGTAAATTGAAATAAATAAATAAAATAAAGTACTGAAGTCCTTAGTTTTGCAGTTGATGGGTAACGATTCGGTTGCCATTAGAGAAAGTTAAATCAAATATCAAGATGCTCAAGAAAAAGCAGATTAACAAACTATACACACAAATTATACAAACCTAGCACACATCTTATGCAACTTACACGTTAACGTGTGAGTATTATATTTACAATATTAAAACTTATACATAGTTACTCACCCATGACATGACCCCACCACTGGTGCGGCAGTCATTTAGTCCAGGTTTATTTATAGGCTTTACTTTGTTTATTGCCAAAGTTTAATTTATTTTATTTATTAGATTTTGTATGCGCAAGTTCAGAACTCTTTATATTTGCCGATGCATGGGTAATTTTCCTGCGATACGATCCGATACAGATAACTGGCAACAGCCACCGAAATATCAATATCGGTCGATACCTTATTCCCATATAAAATAAATTGTCCTTAAAAAAATATTATTCAGTTTCAGTTTCAGAATTTTCCACTTTTGGAGAAAGATATACTAGATTACCATTACATTACTAAGTATTTCGTGACTTAGACCAGAAAAAACTATATTGTTAACTTTAGCAACTAAATGACAAGATTTGTTTTGCACAATCAAATTAAAAAGATTTGTCTGAAAGTAAATATAACACTACTTTTAAATACACGTAGACGTAAAATTTTAATTTTCTAAATATTTTTTTTTTCATGCTTTATAAAACACTCATTCAAAACAGATTAATTTCTTTAAGGGTGGACAAAAGCAGAAACGTTGCACATAGGTTTCACCGTGTTGTTACTTTACAAAATTCAGGGATTCTATATTTATCTTACTATAGGAATATTTCCCAGAAACATAAAGTACAATGTTTCAATATGTTTAGTTTATTTCCAAGTGTGTTAACAAATGCTTTTGTGCCATATTATTCGGCTTTATATCTACATTTTTATATCAATATACTGGGTGACCCAAAAGTGTGAGTAGAAGCATTAACGTTCATTGTTAATACGGAAAAAATTCTAGACACAAAAGTAGATCAGTTTACATCGCCCCATATTGCCTAATTTTTGTTTGGTGAGTTGTTTTACAATATTTTGGACGTTAAAAAGAACTCACCGCGCAAACTTTATTTTTTCTGCAATATAAGAAAATATATAAATTACTTTTCAATGGTTTAAATTTATGTATAAATTTTCTGACAAAATTTATATTAATTACATCTGACACGTTCATTAAAGACATATACATATACATACCTTTTCTAAACCTGGCAATCTCAAAATACTTCATAACCTATACTGGTTCCTTGAGAGCATGAATTTTAAAATGAAATACATAATCTTTAGAAATTTTTAAAAATTTTGTCCTTCCTAGAAAATAGCCATCTTTTCTTGTCAATCAAAAAAAGTCAGTCAATTTGACTACCAGCCAATCAGACATTTATTTTTGATGATACAAGAACATAGATATACAAGTGATTTAATAATTTAAAACAAATATCCTTTATCATAAAAATGTAATCATATATCTATGTATTTTTTAAATTATTTTTGATAACCCTGTTTTTACGAATAAGCAGTAATGGAATTCAAATTCTCTTAATTTAACCTTACCTGTTTCTTTATTTCCAGTTTTTTATTGGGCTCAGACCAGGTGTATTTTATATTTCAATGAAAATTTTTGAGTCACCGTCAGGTTTTATTTATAATATCTGGTATTTAGTGTATTTAGCTTTTGTAATGGACTTCAAAAATATAAAGTTTATAAAATTGTAGAAAGTTAGAATTATTTAATTAAGGTTAATAATTTATCTAACTAAATTACCTAACTTTTTCTCCATTCCGACGACCATTGTAAAGTGTCCTGAGAGCGCTGGAGAAGTCCATTTTGCACTTTTCTTTCATCCTGTAGTAAAATAATTACTCCATAGTAGGTATCCTAATTTTAAACTTTTCAATTCTTTTTCATGTTACTATAAAAAGCGAAAGAAAGCTTCACAAGGATCTGAGGTAAATCACCTGCTGAACGGTTCGTTAGAAGACATTACAATTAAATAGTTATTATATAGTTGAATTTTTTAGGATATGCAGTTCCGCCTTTATTTTGCATCCTTAACTGATACACTTTTGCAGAGAGAAACAATAAATTTACCAAAAAAAGTCATGTGTTTTCTTATTTCAACTGTTACTTGTCACATTAATGACAAATTCCCAAGTTTAAAATTTCGCATTGTCAAAAGAAAAAAAATATCTGCGTGCGTCAAAAGTAAAAATACCGAAAAAAATAGGAAATAAGAAGCTGCAGGAATTGTTACCTTCCACTGTTGTTACCCTAGTAACGTTTGTTAACCTGACTGCTAATAAATAGATGTAAAACGAGGATACGGATACGAGGAGTTACAGAATATACTTAGCTTTACAATAATTCTGGAGAATATGCTACGGTGATTTGGTTATTGTAAAAGCAACCGCAGCTACAGCCAAAGAAGGGACTAAGACCTGGATAATCTGTGTGTCTACTTTCTTGAAGAAGAAAAATCTGTAAAACAAGGATTCTTCTAGTCTATGCCAAATAATACTTTTCAATTCTTAAGAGATCTATTTAGAAAATCATAGATATTACCAGAACACAGATTGATACTAGGAGATTTTAACTGCCATAATATTGTGTGGGGCTCTAACCACACAAGTCCACAAGGCAGAATATTAGCCGATGTATTTGACTCGTCGAATTTAATTACAATAAATAATGGTGAAGCAACTCATTTCAGCTCACATTATGGAACCACATTAGTGTTAGACATATGTGCTTGCGATACAATTTCAGCACCACAGTTTAGTTTTGAGGTTCATGAATACTTACATGGAAGCGACCATTTTCCCATAATAATAACAGGACAAGATACAACCACAGAGACCGCTTCGCTGCCCAAATGGAAACTTAAAAATCCAAACTGGTACCTGTTCTCAGAAACAATCAGTAGGGAGGCAAAAATTTTTCAAATTGATGAAGACATAAATACAACAGTTGAAAGTTTTTGTAACATAATCAAAGACGTAGGTATACAAATTATTGGAAAGACCAGTCACATTAAGTCTAGAACGCCTGTCCTTTGGTGGAATAATGATTGTGAAGATGCCATCAAGCAGTCTAAACAAGCTTATAATAAATATAAACGAAATCCAACTTTAGAAAATAAACTACACTTTAAAAAACACAGAGCAAAAGCAAGATTTATTACAAAAAAAAGCAAGACTGAGTCCTGGCAAACATATGTTGCTACTATAAATAACACTACACCTGTAAATGAGATCTGGAACAAAGTAAGAAGAATAAAGGGCATTAATACATATAAAGGCATCATCGCACTAGAAACTAATCAAAAATTGGTGACAAATAATGAAGACATATGTGAGATTCTTGCCGATACCTATGAACAAAATTCGAGCAACCAAAACTTAAATGAAGATTTTATTCTATTCAACGAAAAACAGCAGAAGAGGTAAGAAAACAAAATTTTACCTCCACAAATAATATTACAGCTTATCTTAACCAACCAATCACCCACCTAGAATTAAAAGAAACCATAAACACAACAAAAGAGTCGGCAGCGGGTCCAGATGACACCCACCACCTGTTTTTTTTAAACACTTTCCAGAAGAAACTTTACATCTTCTACTAGAAATTTATAATAACATATGGATTAATAAGAAGTTTTCAAATCTATGGAGAGAGGCTATAGTTACACCAATTTTAAAACCAGGACAATCTAAACTAAATCCTCGGTCTTACAGACCTATCTCATTAACATGTTCCATGTGCAAAATACTTGAGAAAATCATTAACGCACGGCTTGTCTGGTATTTGGCCTATAAAGAACTATTAATTCTAGAGCAAAGTGGTTTCTCCAAATATCGTTCGACCTATGTCAATTTAACCAACTTAGAATCTGAAGTACATGAAGCTCTAGCGAACAAAAATAAATGCGCAGCAATTTTTTTCGACATTGATAAAGCATATGATGTAACACGGAGATTTAACATAACTAGAACACTTCGAAAATGGGGAGTAGAAGGTCAGATGTTAGCATTTATTGAAAACTTTATGAAGGAACGATACTTTAGGGTAAGATCAAATGGTTTTCTCTCACAAAAAAGAAAAGAATAAAATGGAATTCCTCAAGGATCTGTACTTAGTGTCACCCTTTTTCTTATATCAATAAATGATATTATTGAAAAAATTCAAACTCCAATAAAAGCCAGATTATATGCTGATGACTTAGTCATTTATATTAGTGGAAATAATACTGAAAGACTTCAAAATTACCTTCAGAACACTTTTTTCAAACTGGAAGCATGGTCTCTAGAGACAGGATTTCAGTTCAGTACAACAAAAACTAAGTCGATACTATTTACAAAAAACACAGACCAAAACCAATTAGATTTGACACTCTATTCTAATCCCATCGAATCAGTTTCAAACATACGATTTCTGGGAATGATATTGGACTCACAACTTAATTGGAAACAGCACATAAATAATCTTATTACACAGTGTCAAAACGCTCTAAATCTCTTAAGAAGCATATGTAACCATAGGTGGGGAGCCGATAAGCAAACACTACTCATGATATACAAATCTCTTATAAGGGTTAAAATTGACTACGGAGCCATCTGTTACGATTCGGCGAACAAAACAGTTTTAAATGTGTTAAACACAATACAAAACAAAGTATTAAGAATTGCCATAGGAGCGTACAGAACAAGTCCCATAACTAGCATTCAGGCTGAAGCATCAGAACCACCAATTCACAAGAGAAGAATGTATTTAAGTCTTAATTATGCCGCTTCCATACTATCTCAGCCTAACATTCCCGTCAAACAGCACGTCATCGCGTCCAGATTTCGAACAATTTACACAAGAACAGAAAGAATACCAGTCCCATTCTATGAAAGGCTAAATCGATACATTGACCACCTTTATATCCAACTTCCAAAAATAATGCCGAATCAAACCCTAAACATTCCACCATGGAGCATACAAATCCCGGAATGCAATACATCCCTAACCATATTTTCCCAGTCTGAAACATCTCCAGAAATAATCGTGGGCAATTTTAAGAAGCTCTTATCAACAAGCTATGAAAAAATTCCTATAATCTACACAGACGCGTCTAAATCAAAAGATGGTGTTGGAGCTGCAGTAGTTACTCCAACTGAAACACTTTACTATAAATCGCACGACTGGTACTCAATATACTCAGGAAAATTATATGCTATTCAACAAGCACTAGAGTATCAAAAGGCAAGACATAATGAAATATACTATAGCTACTGATTCACTTAGCTCAATACAGGGACTTCAGCAACTATTTCCATGACACCCACTTCTACAAAAAATAAAAGAGACTCTACACAACCTTCAGAGTCACTAAAAATGTGTTAACTTTATATGGATACCATCACACATAGGTATTAAAGGAAATGAAAAAGCAGATACAGCAGCTAAAGAAGCTATTTTTCAGCAAAATATAAGCAACAATGTTTCAGTACCAAGTAATGATGTTAAAATGTTTTTCAAATTAAAATACAGAACGTGTGGCAGAATCTTTGGTCAAATCAGCATCTAAGCTAAATGAAATTAAACCCTACGTCAAACCTTGGAATAACAACCACCTCAACCGAAAAGATCAAGTAATACTTACAAGATTACGAATAGGATATACGAAATTTAGCCACGAATATCTCCTTAAGAAAATTGATCCACCAGTTTGTGCAAAGTGTGCAAATCAACTAAGGCACATATTTGAGGAATGGGGAATCTTTAGGTGAAAATGCTAACATTGCGAATATAAGAAGATTCCTAACTGAGATAAATTTAATTAATTATGATTATGTAATTAGTATTAAGTTATTGAACTATTTAAGAATTATTAAGTATTGTTAACAAATCATTATACCTACTGCTAGAGGCCTCTAATAACCCTCGTAGTTGATGGGGCCATAAACAATAAATAAAAAAATTAAAAAAATGTGTAAAACAAGGATTCTCCTAGTCTATGCCAAATAATACTTTTCAATTCTTAAAAGATCTATTTAGAAAATCATAGATATTTTTTATTATTCAAGTATTTATTCTGGGTAAAACAAGTTTATTTTTAACAAATTTTTTGTCATAGTCTTTAACCTTTAAAAACTATACTCCTTATATTAAAATGATTTTTTTAAACATTTCTATTTATATATTTTTTTATATAACCAGAGGTTTGAAAATTTGTATCTTAAAAAAAAAACTAAAATATGTAAAAACCAAGATTTTTTAAAATTCATAACTATGGTAAAAATAATAATTTTATATATTCTGCATACTCACTACTGACTGTCAAAAAGATGTAGATAGTAAAAAAAAGAGTTTTATTAAATATTCTATATACAGTCGACAATATATAATTTATTTTGAATATTTGAATAATTAATCAAAATTTTGAATAATAAAAAACAACATATAATAGGTATCCTAAATTAAATGATAAAATTAACAATATATTATATCTAGTATTTTTTAAGAGTTTTTCTTATTAAGGCTGTTCTCTGTTTATGTGCCTCCGTTGTTAAACTTCTCTTATAGGGTCTTAATTCATCGGTGCCAAATCCAGGTGTCCACATGTTATAATTGCGGTTTAGGAATTGCTGAACATCTTTCACCTAATACAAAAAGTTTACTTTAGGCGCTATAAGAGCAAGAATAGTGATATAAACAATACCTTAGATTTTTAGAGTAATCCATACAGTAAATATTACCACGGTACTATAATAAAGGATTTTTGATGTAAAGACACTGAATTCAGTAATTATTTTAGTGGTTACCTACTATTGGTATCTTAAAATGTATAAGAGCCACGTCAGTTTATTTGGCAAATAAGTTTTTTTTAGAGATCAATTAAAATTAATTTAGTGTGTTTATACTTGAATAGTCAGATGTGAAGTAAAATTAAATGTGAATGACTGCAGATAAAACAAAAGCACATATTTTTTCATCAAACTTTTTTCCATAAATATCAAATTTCCCAAGAAAACTAAGTTATTTTTGTATTTTCTCAAATACCTCCTACGGTCAATTTTTTGGGCGCCCACCCTTATAAAAAATATAAAATAATTTCCACTTATGGTAACACAAGCTTATATTTAAGTCCCAATAAAAAAAAAGACAAATAAATAGAAATCCCTGACAAAAAAAAAATACAAAAATTCCTATGTATTCGCAAGTGACATTTAAGTATCCCTAATTAATTTCTCTGTATGCCTAAGTAATATTAAAGTGGTCCCAAATGATTCACTATCATTTTCTATTTATAATCATGAATTTGTTTATAGTTAATTTCCAACATTTTTAAGTGGTTTACTAAAATTTTTTAACCTTTTTTTCCTATTTAGGTAACTATACATTTTTTTAAAACCAAAGAACTTTATAACAGCATAAAGATATTGACAAATTTATTATTGTTAATAACACAGAATTATGTAGATGAGTTGTAAATAGTGTAAAATGATAATGTTAATTTTTTATTAATTAGAATTTCAATAAATGCAAAATAATATCAAAAAAATTAATAATTTGCACTAAATTTTTTCAGTGCATTGACAAAGAATATACCTAGTAATGACTATCCTGAAAGGTTGATGTGATATAAAGAAACTTACTAAGGAAGAAAAAGGTTAAATGGCAGCAAGTAAGATTTTTATAAAAAAACAGACCACGTAATTTTACACTTGCCTAGTCATATAGTCAGGGCGATAGTTTTCTTAAGGGTTAGTAAGTTTTGTCTTCTTGAGAGTGTACACATGGCTAAAGCAAGCAGCTGAGTTCTTAATAAAATACCAAATATTTCTAAGAAATTTGCTTTTATTGATTTTCAAGTATATCTATGTGATTTTCAAGAATTCTTGTGCAAAGGCATGGGAGTTTTCTTCTGATTCCCAAAAATTTAAGTTTTGTTACATTAGCCATTTTAAATTATGGTCTAGAAATATCTGCATTACCTTACACAGGCTTGAGAAACTAAATATTTTGTAAAGGAAACTATCGTCACCAAAACTATGGATATGATTGACCATGGAAGACTCCAATTGTGGATAATTATAATATAAGTATTTACCTTAAATATCAGAGATAAAAATAAAAAAATGTTTATCACATTGAAGGTAAGAACTTAGTTTTTTACCAAGAATCTACTTTACCTCAATACTATTGCAGTGACGATTTTTCGCAATCAATGCAGCTCCATTTAAACAGCGATCAACAAACTCATCAACATATGTTAAGAGTATTTCTTCAACTTCATCCTCCAAGTTTAATGTCTGATCAATTTCCCTTACTACATCTTGCAATCGTTGTTTTGACACAATTTGTACTGGTTCACTTGTATTTCCTAAACTTGAATTTTGAACAGGCTTTGACAAAACAGCATTTTGTAAAGTTTGTACTGGAACCTGTGCAAGTGATTGTACAGTTTGTACGCCTAAAAACAAGGTAAATTTTTAGAAAATATTAAAAACACATAGAAATTTATTTATTTATTTATTTCAATTCAATCTACATTACAGGCAGTGCCCAAATAGTACAAAAAATGTAAAAAACCTTAAAAACTACTCTCTAACATAAAAGTCATATAAACATAAAAACTTAAATAAAACGTATATCTACATAGCTTAAAATACAATACAAATAGAATATCAAACAAACATTTTTTAAAAACGATGACAAATAGAAAAATTGCTCCAGACGGAAGAAACGAAAGAACATCAATAAAAACACAAAAGTAAAATAAAAAGAAATAAACTGCCAATTAAACATTTGCAACGGCGGCCCTGACGACCTTCTTAAATCTATCCGGAAAACAGTCAAAGTTCAAATCCATCGGTAGTCCGTTCCACAATGTCATTCGCCTAACTGGGTCATTCCTACCCATGTCTGTTCTGATAGGGTTCAAAAAAAACAATTCCGTCTGCCTGGTAGAACGAAACGGGACTCTAAAGTTAAACAATCCCAGAAGTTCCGAACAATTAACAAAATTATTAATAATTGTATGACCAAATGTCAAAGCCAACTGAACACGTCGATCCTGCAGGCTCTGCAGGCCGGTTAACCTAAGTCGTTCAGGATATGGAAGATCAGAAATATTGGTGACCCTTGTCCTACGCAGTAAAAATATTGTAAACTTTGATTGCACTCGCTCAATTCTCTCAACATGAACACTGTACATAGGGGACCAGACCACACAACAGTACTCTAAGTGGCTCCTCACAAGGGCATAGTATATTGTTTTGAGGGTCTCGACGTTCTTGAAGTCCCAGCACTGTCGCATAACAAACCCTGCCATTCTAAATGCCTTATCAATGACGCTATCTATATGTAGTGTAAATCGTAGTTCGCTATCAAACAAAACACCCAAATCTCGAACCAGAGAAACTCTGCCCAACTTAAAATCTCCAATAAAATCACCATGCTGCATTGGATTCTTCTTTCGCGTAAAGGATATAATGTTACATTTGGAAATGTTTAATGTCATTTGATTTTGTTTACACCAACTATGTAAAGAATCTACATCGTTTTGCAATAGAATGCAATCGGTTTCTGAATTTATTTTGTGAAATATCTTTAAGTTGTCAGCAAACAGGAGAAATCGGCTGCTTTTGAAAACTGAGCACAAGTCATTTATGAACATAAGGAAAAGGAAAGGACCCAGATGAGATCCCTGAGGCACTCCAGAATATACCTTTATCTCCTTAGATTTCCGATTACAAAACCTGACTATCTGGGTTTGGTCTCGAAGATAGCTCCCGATCCAGGACAGCAGGGGATCACTAATTCCATAACGCTCAAGTTTTAGAATCAAGATATCGTGATTTACCTTATCAAAGGCTTTTTGAAAGTCAAAATATATCGAATCAACCTGCAATCCGGAATCAAGAGCGCAGCTTAGAAAGTTAGTATACAGTACCAAATTAGTCTGACAGGATCTTTCAGGAAAAAAACCGTGTTGCTGATGCGCGATTATATCCTTAAAGAAAGAGAATAGATAATCCGTCACTATGGATTCGAAGACCTTTGCGATACAACACAAACCAGATATGCCACGATAATTAGAAACATCAGCACGGTCACCACTTTTGTAAAGCGGTGTAACCATTGCTGTCTTCCATAAACCAGGAAAAACCCCAGTCCCCATAGACAGACCAAAGACAATGCTTAAGGGAAGCGCCAATGTTGGAGAGCAGTTAATTAGAAAAATTGAAGGGATTCCATCGTAAATTTAATGATAAATGGCTGGACTACCAATTTACTACATCATGTTATTAATCATGACAAAACTGTTTGGTGTGTGTAGTGGACAAGGTAATATTGGACCAGAGAACAATGTACTTTGGGAATAATATCTACGAAAATGTTTAATCTATGCTGGTAAATCTCTTGCTTAGGGAAACATACAAGAATGTGAATGATCTTTGCTCTGAACAATGGTGTGATGTTTATAATGCAATCGATGTGAATAATGCTTTTGATAATTTTTATTGTATCTTCAGAACTAGATATAATACTGCAAAACAGAATCATAGAAATCTGGTAAAGAAACTAAAAAAGAGTATTACCAACATAAAATTAGACAAAGCAAAAATAGAATTAAAACTGCTTGGAGTGTTGTTAGTGAATTGATGGGTAAAAAAAAACCACTGCTGCTTTGGATATAGTTAGTAGGATAAACATTGATGTTGATAATGATGGGAAAATCTTTGTCTTCTTTATTTCCATAAATTGAGAAAAAGATTTTCTAATTTCTAAAATATAAAAGTCAAAAAAATCTTGTCAACCTGATGAGGTGCCGTCATTTCCAATTAATCAATCATGCGTTCTTTAGTCAAACCTCTTGTTTATCTAGTAAATATATCCTTTTGTACTGGGTTATTTCCAAATGCAATAAATGTGGGAAAAATTGTATACATACATGCTATACATACAAAAAACAGAAAACTGATAAAGTTAAAAATTATAGACAGGTTACAGTTCTCTCTGTGCTCTCAAAGATTTTTGAATTCTGTTTTCTGGATAAACTTATTGTGTTTCTGGATAAGCATAAGATACTGTCACAGAACCATCATGGGTTTTGCCATGGAAATCTACACATACTGCTGTGCATGATCTTTATTGTGGAATTTATTGACATGGGCGAGTGCCCTGTTGGGATTATTTGTAATCTGAGCAGGGCTTTTCACTGCGTCAATCATGATATGGTTATTGACAAACTTAGTAACATAAGTATAAGGGGGATACTTTTAAATTGACTTCCTTTATATTTGACCAATCGTTTATATTGACAATCAGTATGTAAGTGTCTCCAGTGTCAGAAAGGGTAATAGAACTGCAGAATATTCTAGTAAACAAGCTATCATTCTGGGTGCCTTACAAGGTTCTGCATTAGGGCCTGTATTGTTTTTATTATATGTGAATACTTTAAGTAAATCTGTACCAGAGACTTTTTTTTTCAATTTATGCTGATAAATATGTCCTTAGTTTTGCCTGATAAATCTAGGGAAGCACACTTGGACAAGTGTCAAAATGCTGTACTACAGCTGAATGCCTGGTTCAGTGAATATTCACTTTATCTAAATGCTGAGAAAACAGTTGTTTTACAATTTTATGATCAGATTGTACCCACTAATCCCTTTTCTATAATTTTTTTAGGGTTAAGAGCGGATGCCTGTTTAACTTGGCATTATGTTTAAAAATGTATGTTTTATTCTGAAAAATAACCAAGGGCTAATGATGTACTATGCATATGTCAAGTCTTGGCTAAGATACAGTTTGTGTTTCTGGAAAGGGGCAAGGCATGCACAGAATGTGTTTTTATCACAGAAATGCATTTTAAGAACAAGAATCTCTATACTTGAATTATATAAACCATTTTTTAAAGGCCTTAAATTATAAGTTACCCTTATTATAGGTGTTTGAATTATGTTGTTTGTTTATCAAAATCAGTTTAAGTTTTCCCTTAACAGGGAATATAATATACATTGTGAAAATACTCGCCAAAAAAATAATATATTTATGTTCCCTTCTCAAAGGGCATAATAGCTTACAAGGTCCCTAGATGTATGGGTTCACGCCTGTTTAATTAACTTCCTGAGAATATTAAAGATTACAGGTCTTAAAATGTTTCTTTAAAAAAACTTAAATTGTATTTGTTAGATAAAATGTTTATATTTTGTAGATTAATTTTAATATTTGTAGTATTTGTTATGAAATAAGTAGGTACTGTTTTGTTAGGTGTATATATACATTTTATAATTTTATATTATATTATTTAAGTAAGTAGCTTAAGTCAATACCATTGACTATTTCAATACAATTTTAAAAATTGTCATCTGAAAGATAAATAAATATTAAAGAAAAAAATAGGTAATTTTTTGTTTATCGGGCCCCCAGCCGATTTTATTGAAATTTAGTATGGGGGGTTTTTTTGGAGCGCTGATCACAAATCTAAAATTAAATTTTGTCCAAAGCTCCTAGTTTTTAAGATATAAAGCCCCACTCGGACCTAACCTTAAAAATGGAATGGTTTACTAAAAATTGCTTCTTCTTGAAACCAAACTAAATGATTTTATGATACACACATTTTATTTTACAGAATGAATTTGAAAGTGTTAATGAGATAAATATTAAATAGGTAGTTAAGAAAATCGTCTTTTTTAAACTCAAACAAAATATATGCCGTTAATGTGAACTCTGTGTTTACAAAATTAATATTTAAAAAGTAGGCTTTTTTCAATAGTTTCCCAAGCTAATTTTGTTGACTTTTTGAAATGTTTTACGTTTTAGTGTTTTACTATAAAATCTTTCACTTTTTGTTTAACTAATTTAAAGGAGAAGTTTTAAGAAAGTTTGTGCAGTTTTGATGTTAGGTCTGAGTGGTGCGTTATAACTTAAATACTGGGAGTTTCTGACAAAATTTAACTTTCAATTTGTGATCAGCGCCGAAAAAAAACTACACCTCATACAAAATATTTAGTAAAATCGGTTGTGTTCCCAATAAGCAAAAAATTATCGTTTTAACTTCTAGCAGCCATACAGTGATTTACATAGCGATTTTGGTAATTTATTGTTATAGGGCCCACAGCCGATTTTATTAAAATATATATTTTATTGAAATTAAGTAGTTTTCAATGTTGTATATTATACAACATTGAAACACAATTTAAAAAGCGTTACCTGATAAAAAATTAACCGATTTTATACAAACTTGCATTGGTTGGTTTCAACCAAGTATTATGTTAAATTTATTATTGATAATTAAGTATTTCAATTCTGTATATTTGAAAACTTGAAAATAATTTTTTAATAAATAGGCCGTTGGCCTGATAAAAAATTAACCCGATTTTATACAAACCTTGCATTGGTTGGGTTTCAACCAAGTTATTATGTTGCACAATTTGATTATCATGGGGAATAGAGTTTGAAGTAACTATTCCATTATTCTGGGTCATTATGTGTCCAGAAGGAACTTGATTAACAATAATGTTTTGTCCTTGATAGTTATTTTGCATTTTGTTTTAAAAAAAGGCTTTTTATAAAAAAGAAATACTATTTACACGGTGTTTCAATACGTTCTCTTAATATGTAACAATGTTTTATTTTTATAGCACAAATTTAAAATAAACCTATAGTAAACTACAGAAAATAAACAATTGGAGGTTACATCAACAAACATTACAAACTCTTCTTTGAGAAATGAACATTTTGATATTTGTGGTGATTAGGTATGTAGCAACGGCATCACATTTAAACTTCGAGCATATACTAACCTGGAGGGATAAAGCAAAGCGCAAAGTCATCACCGTTGCTATCTCTCTCAAAGCGTACTCGATTTGCCAATTCAAATAATTTTCTTTCGTGTTTTGTGGACCACTCTTTCTCGTCTCTCGCAATTAAATTATTATTATTTATGTAATACAAATACTACATATATTTTTGAAAATGACAAAAAAAATATTAAGCGGTGACTCAAGACACCAATACCTGTTTGTTTAAATGAAATTTTAAATTTAAATCATATATGGTACTCATTGAAAACAGGTATAATATGCTGTCTTAGAACTAACCCTTTTCTGTTTGGTGAAGGCATTGGTTGTCGAGCATAAGGTAAAAACCATTGGTAAAACGAGTGCGTAGAGTTTCTGTTATACCTCCGACCAGTAAAGTCACGCGATTAAAAGCTACATGGCTTTTTCCGCGAAGGGCAATCGGCGGAGCCGTATCAATTAAGTTTAACTCTCGGGGATCAACGAGAGATTCACGCAAAGAGTGAGGTCCTTTTTCTGAGGCTAGGAGCTGTGAGCAAAGAGTACTATAAACTGGTGTTTTTGTGTTGTGCACGAGGTGTTTTCCAATGGTGAAAGATGGATGCGCGCGCAGCGGGAAACGTCAGAACTGACAGACACCGGTTAGTTGCAAAAGCAATAGCAGTTGGCTTGACCATTGATTAATTTGTACCTTGCATTGATTTAAAATCTCTTTCAAAATTTTTGGAATTTTTGGGGTTTTTGAACCCGACATCCAGATTTTCCACTGACGAAGTCGTGGAAAGCGCTGTCTAAAAAGGGAAGTACTGGTAGATTGAACCTGAGGGGATTAAAACCAAAAACAAAATAAGAAAGAAGGAAGAGAAACGAGTGCGCACTGAGTTTGTCGGTCTTTTTTAATTTATAACGATAATAAAGGACCGAAATACACATAGTACGCACTGGTTTCATCAACGGTTTCCGCTCTGAATTTGTTTTGTTTTGGTGCTTTTCGGATTTTTGTAAACAAAATAGAAAAGAAAATAATTAAATAGGTATGTTATTTCTAAACCGTATTAATAAGATATATTTTTGCTACCCTTACTAATAGACTTGGTAGTTGCAGTTTGTATCTCTACAATATTTGTTAATGCGTGGGTGTAAGAAAATCAATTCATTAGGAGTTTGTCTCTTTAGTTTTGTTTTCAGTGATTTTCCTGGTTAGTAATACAATATCTGTGTACGTATATATTGTAATCAAAGTATTATAGTAATCTGTTATATGACTTACAACCTGATTTCATACATAAATTGTGTTATATAAACTGGTAGGTGCAGTCAACTATTTAGCTAAGAGATGTTTTATACATATAAGGAATTGTAATGAAATTCAGGGCGCCAAATAAGTTCAATACTTTTGATGAAAGTTTTAGTAGGGTTTTTAGCTCGATATTTAGTAATAGTATAGTACAAATTGCTCTTACTGTGCGGATGTATTAATTAATCAACAATACTGATTGTTAGGCCTGTTGACAGCAACCCGAAAACCCTTAGGCACTTATTTTCAGCTTGTCCAGTGCACACTGTCAATGGTTACATCCACCAACATAACGATGCTCTTCATTTTTCTTAATAAACTGAATAACTTTATGTATGTAATAGACAAGTGAACAAGGCCAAACTCAACCAAGACTGGGCAACGTACAAAACGAAACTTACGTAGTACAACAAAGAGATCCGCAAGGCGAAAAGAATTTCCTGGGAACAGTTCTGGTAACAATCACAGAAACCCCGGAATGCGCCAGGATCCACAGAGTCCTCGCAAGAGAAGGTACTGCGAGTGCTCCCGGCCCCCTAAAAAGAACGGACCTTCACAAGCACTAACAAGAAAACCCTAGGGCTGTTGATTAACACCCACTTTCCAGGATCAACCATAATTGATCAACCTCGGCCAAGAAAACAAGCCCCCAATCCCAGAAGACCCTTAAAGGAAGACTGGGATAAGGCAAAGGAAGTGGTAACATATGAAAAAATCAAATGAGCCATAGGCGAGTTCCACCCATACAAGTCGCCAGGCCCGGATGAAATCTACCCGGTACTGCTCCAAAAAGGCATGGCCATATTACTGCCGCATCTCTGCAAAATTTTCAGAGCATGCATTGCCTGGGGCTACATACCAAAAATATGGCAAAAGGCTACAGTAGTCTACCTGCCAAAGATAGCAGAATTTCAGACCAAACGCCTAAGTCATATAGACCTATAAGTCTATCCTCGTTCCTGCTCAAAACATTGGAAAAAATTGTGGATAGATACATAAGGGATAACATACTATCACTATACCCTTTAAGTGACCGCCAGTATGCCTATCAATCAGGAAAGTCTGCGGACTCGCTCTGGACGATCGAGCAGACTCCTGACAAAGTCAATCGATGACAAAGAGATAGCGCTTGGCACATTTCTAGACATAGAGGAGCGTTCCAACGTTCCAACAGGATCGTAATAAAGGCTCTTAAACGAAGGAACATCCCGCACACCATATGCTACTGGATGGAGGCCAGCCTAAGAAACAGGGTCATTAGATCCACCTTGGACGAGGACACCATAGAAGCTGAGGTGGAGAGGGGCTGCCCACAAGGAGGCGTTCTATCACCATTATACTGGGCGATCCTAGTCGACGACCTTCTGGCAAAAATGGCCAAAGAGAGGTTTCACTGCCTCGGCTACGCAGACGACATAGCCATCGTAGTTAGAGGTAAGCACTTAGACTTTGTTTCAGAAAGGACGCAAAACGCACTGAACATCGTAGACGAATGGTGCAGGGAGGAAGGTCTCTCGGTTAATCCACAAAAGACCATTATTGTTCCCTTCACAAAGAAAAGAGCACTAAGGGCACTCAGATGTCCAAAGCTCAATGGAGTGGAAATCCCCTTCTCAAAAGAGGTTAAGTACCTAGGAGTCACTTTTGACCAAAAGATGAACTGGGGACCACACCTCAACAAACTTGTTCAGAAGGCAAAAATTGCCCTCGGGAGATGTCGCAGACTTTGTGGAAAAAGCTGGGGACTTAACCCAAAGATGAACATGTGGTTGTATAAAATAGTAATAAGACCCATGATAACCTATGGTTCAGTTGCCTGGGGGGCAAGGGTCTCACAGACCGTAGCAATCAGACAACTTCAAAGTGTGCAAAGGCTAGCATGCGTATGCATCACGGGAGCTATGAGAACAACTCCAACCGCAGCCCTAGAAGTGCTGCTAAACCTGCCGCCACTCCACATCTACATACAGGGGCAAGTAAAGGCGGTACTCTATAGGCTCAAAGGAGGTCAAAGTCCAATTACAGAACACCGAAAGACTCCAAGATGGGAAATAGAGGAGGACCAAGAGGTCAGCTCATTGTTTGAGATGCCCTCAGACAGGATAACCCCTCGTTTCATCTTCAATAGACACTTTCGTATTGTCATACCAGATAGGGAGGACTGGAAGGGAGGCCCTCCAATCAAAGCCGATCATATCTGGTATACAGATGGCTCCAAGACCAACAAGGGTGTAGGAGCTGGCATCTATCGAGATAAGCCTAGAGAAAAGGTAATCTTAAGTCTCGGTCAGCACGCCACGGTTTTCCAAGCGGAAATCGCAGCAATAGTGCATTGCGCCGTGAGGATTATAGAAAAAGGGAGTAAAGAAAAAAATATCGTCATTTACTCAGATAGCCAAGCGGCCCTGAAGGTCATCAGTTCCCCAAAAGTTAATTCCAAACTAGTCGGGGACTGTATACAGGCCCTGGAAAAAGTCGGCTTGGCAAACAAACTTACGGTAGCCTGGGTACCAGGCCACGAGGGCCATCCAGGCAACGAAGAGGCCGACGACCTAGCCAAAAGAGGATCAGCCGCGGAAATGATAGGCCCGGAGCCATTCTGCGGTATCTCGGCAGGTCTCTTCAAAGCATCTATTAAGAGTTGGGTAGACAGACAGTTTCAAAGCTGGTGGGTACAAACACCGGGACAACGACAGGCAAAGCAGTTCATTAAGACCCGCTCGGCCAAGTTTACATCGGACCTACTGAGCCACAGCCGTAAGGTCGTAAGGATAACGGTAGGTCAACTAACAGGACATTGTAAACTGAACAAGCACCTGGAAAGAATAAACCTGGTGGAGGATAACCTGTGTAGGTTCTGCAGGAGGCTGAAAGAAACAGCCTTACATGTGTGGTGCCATTGCGAAGCACTATGCAGGCTTAGGTTTACTAGGCTTGGGGAGGAGAAGCCAAAACCGGCAAGTTATATGGAGTGGCCAGTGTCGAGACTCTGGAGTCTAGTTAAGAATACGGGCTTGGACAAGGTACTCTAAAGAACGATAGGAGAAACCACAATAAATCTGGTAAGGTTGCAGTGGTGGAGGTCATTTTTCGCCATCTCCTCTCAAATAATCTAATAATCTAATGTAATAGACTTCTCAACCCCAGCGGAATCTAACAACCATTTAAAGGAATGGGGGAAACAAGCCAAATATCAAGATTTTGGCGAACCACGGAGGCTCTATCCGGATTATAATATTTGGTTGCTTGTCCTGATTATCGGCGTTTTGAGGGGCATGAAGGATAATGTGTTGAAGGTGCTGAGGTGTAGTCCTGCATGTAAACATTCACCTGAAAAACTGGTAATGAATATGGAGAAATCTGTTATTCTTGCGTTCTTTCGTTTATAATGGCAAATGAATTTGGCCAATGATCACTGACCAAGCAGATGCAAGAAGCGGTCTTCTTTATGGATGACCTTCCGGCATGGCGCCTTATGGGGTTGGAGCCATTGGATACATTGTTGATAATAATATTAATAATGGACGGACAGCCTTAAACGACCGGATGAATTTAGGGACAATCTGATGGATGTATATTCACCAAATCCGCCACTAGGGGCTACATAGGAAGAATGCCCGCCACATGTTGTGCTAAACGACCTGTTTTTGAGAGACTATGTAGCTTATCCTAGCTGCTCTAGTTATGTCAGAACTCAAAAGCAACAGGAGCCACCACTTGGACCTGGAGCCTTTCTGAAATCCAGAACAGAACCAGCCTGCGAGCGTCAGCGATATGGTGAATGAGTTTGATCCCGGGATTGTCAATGATGGAAAAAAATCAGTACGCCACTGGAATCTACATAAAAATCTACAAAATATTGCCATTTAAAGTTTTTCTATATCTCTAATAATAACCGATATACAAGACTCTCATAAAATCGACAAAAATTCAACAACGCCCTATAGCCCTGAAATTTAAACACATTTAAATTTGGTTTATAAATTCGTCTTGAGAATGTACAAACATAATTCCTGTGTCTCTTATGGTTTTCTCAATACCCTGTTAATACAACCAAAATGTGCCACTCTGTATAGGGACATCCGACAAGGGCTGAAAAGGGTCACATTTGTAGCTTTACTCATATTTAAAAAAATGTGGAGTAGCCATCTTGTATTTCCCCCATAAAATCCTAGAAAAAAATCTTAAAAAAATAAATTAAATTGAAACAAAAGAAACATGATATAAAATTAACATGTTCCTAACTGCAGACATTATTTATTTATTGGTTTGTTTTTCTAAGCACCTCATTTTTTTTTTAATAAGCTTTAATAAAAAGATTTCGTTCTTATTTTTAGTAAAAACAATTAACTTAATTTAAATGAGAAATTTGTGGTTTAAATTAGGTATCTATTTATAAATTTTTTTCTATTTTCTAATTTAAACCACAAATTTCTCATTTAAACTAAGTTATCTATTCAGGTCAGGTATCTATTTTTACATATTTTCTATTTTCTGATATGCCACAACACAAAATGTCAATATTCTGTCGTCTAGCTTTTATTTCTAATTGATGCAAATTGGTAAAAGTAAAACATATAATTGGATTTACTCTGTTTTAGCTAAAGACGAATGCGATATCCTTTTTATTGAAACACATTAAAGTTAATAAGACGCTCTCAAAAACGAACCAATAAATAAGAATCAGATGTCCCTTTAAGAAAGTGATAATTTTATGTCGTATTTCTTTTTAAATTTGGTTTATAAATTCGTCTTGAGAATGTACAAACATAATTCCTGTGTCTCTTATGGTTTTCTCAATACCCTGTTAATACAACCAAAATGTGCCACTCTGTATAGGGACATCCGACAAGGTCTGAAAAGGGTCACATTTGTAGCTTTCCTCATATTTAAAAAAATGTGGAGTAGCCATCTTGTATTTCTCCCATAACATCCTAGAAAAAAATCTTAAAAAAATAAATTAAATTGAAACAAAAGAAACATGATATAAAATTAACATGTTCCTAACTGCAGACATTATTTATTTATTGGTTTGTTTTTCTCCTGAAACAAAGGCAAAAATAAATCTGTTTAATAAAAACATTCAGAAACAAATTTTTGGGTACAAAAAGCACACTTGGCTCAATACATGTAGGGAAATCAATGAAGAACATGGTAGGAATTTTTACAGTAAAATCAAAAAAATTATCTCGATATAAAACCACACCTACAATGCCAGAATTGGAAGTTAATGGTAATTTCTATAGCACCGGTAGTGAAAAAGCAAACATTTTTAAACAATATTATACAGAACACTTTAGTGAAACAAATTCTCCATATTTTGATTCAGAACATAAGAAATCAATACATCAGTGGTACGAAAATTACTTTCAAACTTGAGATGAAATACCAAATATTGTTATAGATCAAGAAGAATATTATACACTTTTGCACTCACAAAAGAACAGTGCTCCAGGTGCTGACAACATACCATGGCAAATAATTAAGCAACTTTCAACAAAAAACCATGAACATGTCATCAAAGTAATGAATACTGCTTAAATAACTGTATATTTCTAGACATCTGGAAAGAAGGTACTATAATTAATATTCCTAAAGCTAACAGTGATCACACATTACCTCAAAACTATAGACCAATTACCTTACTACCTGTTTTTGGGAAGCTTTTTGAAAAACTTATAAGAAACAGACTAATTGCCGCTGTACATAATAAAGTCCCAATTAGGGTTCATTCCCGGGAATTCTCGGCTCGAGAATTCCCGGGAAATCGTTGGGCTTTGTTCCCGGGAAATCAAGCTCGAGAAAACTCGAGAACTCGAGAAATCATATTTGAGTCTATGAAATTATAAAATAAAACTAATTGCGTTTGCCGTTTGTATTAAACGCGCGGCGGCGGGGCGGCACGGGCCATAGCGCAGTGGTATCCTTTGATCTCGCCGAACGCGCGCGGCACGCGCTCTGGCGGCGTCGTTTTATACATAATACAATACAGTAGGTAACCAGTAATGCCAACCTAGGAAATTATTCCTAGTTCTAGGGATTTTTTCCTACAATAGGGAAAAAGGAATTTTATCTAATATCTAGGAATTTTCAACTTTGGATTGTTTTCAGTTCAATTTATAGAATTTCAGTCAATTTATCAATTTTAATATTAAATGGACTACGAATGACAATTACCTATTAAATCCTTATACCCTGGGTTATGGTTTGACCATTGTATCTTTTCAAAAATTGCTTCTTGTTGCGCTGATTAATCTAATACGGGTTAATTCGTGGTATCGGGTTTCGGGGAATTACAGATCAACTGCTACTTAGCATCTCTCTGCATGTTGTTGCCCTTTTGTATTTAGTGGTTGTTGCCCACAAAATACTAAGGGAAAAAAGAAATGTCAAGTTCGTGTATTTGTTGCCCCACAGTAACGCCGAGACTGAGCGAGTATTTTCAGTCGTTACCGACGTTAAAAATAAAAAGCGAAATTAATTATCCAGTGAGGCATTAAATGCAGTGTGTTTAATTCGTCTTTCTAGTGAAAACTGCTGCAAAATTATCATTAAATGAAAAGCATTTAAGTCTTATGAAAAAGGAAAACCTTTATAAAAAAGATTGATTTTAAGAATTTTTAGAATTTTTTTTTTTTGTTTATAAACTTTTTTTTGTTAATTCATTTTGCTATCTATGTCCATTGTTATCATGAGATTTTATTTTTATGTATTTTTTGAACTTTTCTGACAATAAAGTCATTTATGTAAATTATTTTTCTATTTAATTTTGATCTAGGAATTCTAGGATTTTTCACAGAAAAATTGGGAATTTTCAGCGAGCTTGGTTGGCAACACTGTAATACACGTTCATTAGTGTTTCGACTCTAGCTGAGTTCAACGTTTCAAAGTGTAGTACACGCAATTTGTAAATTCTCGACAACCGAGAAAACCGAGAAATTAGCCTCGAGAATTCTCGAGACCCGAGAAATTGATAAGCTCGAGAAATCATTAACCCTAGTCCCAATGCACCAATTTGGATTTCGTGATGGATGTTCTACGATTCACCCGCTTTCTATACTTTGTTCGAATGTACAAACAACTAGACATCAAAACCTTAAATCTGCAGCTCTTTTCCTAGATATCAAAAAGGCATTCGACAGTGTATGGCATGAGGGCCTGATCTACAAACTGCACAAACTTGAGGTACCAAAATATCTTATCACATTAATTAAAGAGTTTCTAAATTGTAGATCATTAAGGATAAAAATAAACAATATTCTGTCTGAAAACTTCTCTCCCAAACAAAGGTGTGCCTCAGGGTTCTCCACTGTCGCCCATCCTTTTAATATCTATTGCTACGATATGGTACTTAGTAACTACTACAATAACACCGCCTACCTACTACAATTTGCAGACGATACAGCTATAATTGCGCATGGTTTAACTACTGGAAAAGCTGCAGATGTGCTGCAAGCCTGTTCTTACGATGGAAGAATGGTTTAGAAGGTGGAGACAACAGTGAATCCAACAAAATCACAACTACTTCTTTTCAACCATAAAGTAAGAAATAATTCCCCTCAAATTACACTCTGCAATCAGAGCTGTCAAAGTACTCTTAAATAGTACTTCAAGTACAAGTACCAAGTTTTTGATTTTTTAAAAATTACTTCAAGTACAAGTACCAAGTATTCATTAAAATGTACTTGCATTTTCAAGTAAATTGAAAAAGTACTTAAAGTACCGGCCAAGTATTTTACTTGAAGTAAATCCAAGTACTTGGAGTAAACCAAAGTACTTGAAGTAAAACAAAGTACTTGAAGTAAAGCAAAGTACTTGAAGTAAAACAAAGTACTTGAAGTACACCAAAGCACTTGAAGTAAACCAAAGTACTTGAAGTACATAAAAGTACTTGAAGTAATTAAAAGTACTTCAAGTTAAACAAATTATACTAGAGTTTTTTTTTTGTAAGTAAGTTAGAGGGTTTATTTCTCAAAACGGGGTTTTTCAACAACTCCTAAAGCTTTAAGGACTGAACCATACGTCATTGGAAAGTAGGCCAGTCGGTAAAAACTATAGTTAGGAAAACAAGTAGGGTTGCTAAGTGTCCCGTTTTAATCGGGATCTTATGCATCCGATGTCCGAAATAATGTAAAATTTCGTATGTAAATTTATGGCAACAGGCCTACAATGCCGTACTCGGGTGAGCGCTTGGGCCTTAAACTATTATAGGAAATATTGGTTTTTCCCAAAATGTGTTTTTCTCGTGGTTGCCAACGGGTTGGCGTTGGCATCAATCATCTGTCAAAAGCGAGTGTTTTCATATTGGTGCCTACAGCAGGTTTGCACCCAAAGCTATTCTTGGGATACCTTTTACTATTAGGTATCTTTCTTTTTATTTTCACAGATCAGAGCACTTATAATTTTTACGCTGACACAAGACCGATTTGAAGAACAAAAAGTCTAATTCTCAGTAATAGTTACACTTGTCTTGCTATTGGATCAATTCAAATGAGCGCTGTAATGCAATACAATAGAAACAGGCAGTTGCCCGTATTTCTTGTTTTAACTTGTTTGTACGATTATCTAAGGCGTGTAAGTTCGGGTACTTGGTTGATTTTTACTTCAAGAACTTTTTATTTACTTGAAGTACTTTCTTTCTTTAAAGTACTTTTTTACTTGAAGTATATCTTAATACTTCAAGTACTTAAATAAATACTTCAAGTACTTTACTTGGTCAAATCAAGTAAAAATCCAAGTATCTTCATAAAAACTAATCAAGTACAAGTACAAGTACCTCCTAATAAAAAGTACTTGAAGTAAAATACTTGAAGTACAAAAAAGTACTTCAAGTAAAATTTTACTTGAAGTACTTCGAGTTTTGACAGCTCTGTCTGCAATCAACCAGTAAGACCCAACATCACTGCCAAATCCTTGGGTATCCGCCTGGTTTCAAAGTTAAATTTCAAAAGCCATACCCCCAATATTAAAACCAGGATTAGAGCTCGTTCAAAATATTTTAGAGCTTTGACATACAAAAATGAAGGAATCAGCACAAAAACAGCAGCAAAAATCTATAAATCAATCTGCAGACCAGTACTAGAATATGCTTATGTATTGTACAAATGCCAGACCTTCAGTCTTGAATAATATTAGTGTAGCTGAAAGATCCGCTTTAAGAACTATAACTAAAATCCGTCACCCTGAAAATCCACTCCATAATCCTAGCAACCAGCTCCTTATCAAAAAACAGCAATACAGCCAATTGGCCAAAGGTTAACAGCTCTGACACAAAAGTTTGCCTCCAAACCCAAAAACAGAGAGTTAATAGGAACTATGTGTTTAACCAGGAACAACAGAGACTCCAGATTCAAATTTCCAGAAAGAACAATAGTTGAAGTACTAATGGACTCCAACAATTAAATGCTTACTACTCCTTTTTAATGTTTATTTTTATATATCCGCAACCCTAGATTAAGCCAAATTGTAAATATCTATATATCGTGGGCGTACAAGCAGAACCCTTTAAGTCCACTTTTTGACAAAATGGAGATTACCTCATTTATAAGTCCATACAGAGTTTTCGCTTCAAGCAAATAATCACTTAAGTTCATTTCCTACTTATTGTAGAAGTTACAAGCCATGTCAATTTGTTTAAGTCCGTATTTAGTTTATTTTTAACAGGGAGAATCATTTATGTGCACTTAAGCGATTTTTGTCGACGGCACGATGCAAGCTTAGACAGGAATAAAACTGTAAGTCCATTAAAGTAAATACTCGCATTCATATGCTTAGAAGGCAGTTTGTTTTGTTTTGTGGTGCATTACGGTGCGTTAATATTCTTCTAGATGAAAACTTGTTACACATGTGGAGGACAGAATCGAAACCAACATGTCGCTGCTTTACTACTTTATTTGGTTCAGATTATCACCTTGAAATAATTCAACATAATTTTTGAAAAGCGGGCATTCTACATGGAGATGGACTTTATGCATATTTCTATTGGACATGCCAAGAAATTTGTTCCAGTTTTCACAATAAACGATTGGCTTATCATATTTAGACTCAAGATCAAATCGAAATAAAAACAAAAAAGTGAGCCATACAATGTACAAGAATTAAAATATAATAACTTTTATGACTTAAAGGCTTTGACTGAAAGTTTAATTAGAAACAAAAATAAAGACAAAGAAGAAAAAACCGTCAATTGGCTACTTATTAAAACTTTGAGATATTCAAAAGAAAATCCTGGAATAATTGAGTTCAAATATATGCATTTAGATACAAAGTACAGATGCATTAACGTTTTTGGAAGGGGGAAAAACCAGCGTTTCCAAAGTACTTAAACAAACTGTATAGCCAGCACTTACCAATAAGTGAAAAGAAAAAAGATCTATTAAAATTGTGCCAAAATCAAATAATACCCACCGAATTCCATGGATGGTACCAGTCCCTACCTACCTCTAAAAATTCACTAGATTGTTTCACTGAAGAAGACAGCAGCGATGATGATGAACTTCCTTTAATCCATTTTGTCCAAAAAAAGTAGTGAACAAAAACGGGAAAAAA